>LR749571.1:142174-164674 GCA_902729485.2 Mus minutoides
TTCCATGAGATCTAGCTGTGAGGCATTTTCTCAATTAGTGATCAAGAACCCCTAGTGGGTGGTGCCATCTCTGGGCTGGCAGTCTTGGGTTCTATAAGAGAGCAGGCTGAGCAAGCCAGGAGGAGCAAGCCAGTAAAGAACATCCCTCCATGGCCTCTGCATCAGCTCCTGCTTCCTGACCTGCTTGAGTTCCGTTCCTGACTTCCTTGGTGATGAACAGCTGTATGTAAGTGTAAGCTGCATAAACCCTTTCCTCCCCAACTTGATTCTTGGTCATGATGTTTGTGCAGGAATAGAAATCCTAAGACAAATGGTAAGCAGGTACCTCCTCATAGTATGTGTGACATCTTCACTCTGCCCATGGCTTCCACCCCTACACAGAGGAGTTTTACTTTGGTGTAATCCCAACAGTCCATTTTGCTTTGGTCTTCCCTCTATTTTTGGTATCATGTGTTTAAAAAAAAAAAAAAAATATATATATATATATATATATATATATATATATATATATATATATATATATATATATAGCTAGAGACAATGTTGTGGGGCTGTCTGCACATGCGTGCACATGCATGCTATTTGAGAGTTTTTCAGGAGATGACCTCAGGTTAAAGTTTTCCATCAGTCAAGGATTGGTTTTAGAATATACTTTAAGATAAAACACTATCCAGGGTTTCTAACACATGATGTTGGAGACCACCCTTCCCTTATTTTGTAACCACCAGAACTCAAACCATCAGAGACCATTTGATTGGCAATACATGGGTCCATATGTGATTCTCTGTTCTTTTTTTCTCTGTCTGTCTGGATCACACCATCTTCTTTCAGTTGCCATGGCCTTGTTGTCTCTTTTCCTGTGAAGAAGTATATTATAGGATCATAAATGCAGTTCTTGCTTCTCAAGGTGACTTGGCGATTATTATTCTTTGGTGTTTCATATGAATTTCAGGATTGTTTTTCCTATTTCTGTAGAAAATTCCACTGGGGTTTTGAAAAGATTGCATTGATATTTTTGTGAATCACTTCGGTTAGAACAGACATTAGGGCAAAATTAAAGCTGTTAATCTATAAACATGAGGATTTTCATTTGTTTGTATATGTTGTTCCCTTGGGGTTTTTCACGAGTGTTTGGTAGTTCTCGGTATTCTTATACTTTGTCTGCTTGGTTAAATTTGTTCCTATGTATTTTCTAATTTCATATATGTATTGATTAATTTTGTTGTTTCACAGTTTTGTGCATGTATCTGGTATATCCTGATTACTCTCTGCCCCTACTCTCTCAAACATTGTTACCAGTCTCTCCCCCAGGTTCACGATGTTTGGTTGTTTTGTGTATCATTTAGTTTAACTGGGGCAGTCTGCCTGACCATTGAATTGGAAGTGTTGGCTGGAGCCTTATCAGTTCATTGCTGAATGGACAATTGAAAACGTCGATTCCCTTGCTTTCTCCATCTCTCAGCCACAAGCAGTTTAGCAGTGAGAGAGATCCCCTGAGTCCCAGGTCCACTGATGCCTGACTGTAAACATGGCCATTCTCGTGCAGACCCAGGGTAGGCTGGCATCCAGAGATGCTTTGTGCTTGCATGGTTGTCTCTTGACCATACAATGACATTTACAGCCTTCTGGTCTCCCGACTCTTACATTTTTTTCATTCCGCCTTCTAAAATGTTCCCTAGGACTCAGGGGGTATAGGACAAGTGTCTAGTGTAGGGCCAGGCTACCACATTGTTCCCAGTATCTTGAGCAGCCACGAATTTATACATTTTCCACCATCTCCTGGAAAGGCAAGAGTTCTCCTATCAAGGCTGAGAGTAGCAATTGTCTGTAGGTATAAACATGAATATTTAGAAGGCAGCTTGACATTGTATCAATTTAGCTAAACCACCTATTTGTAACTATTTTTATGTTTATTGTAAATGAGATTGTTCTCGTAATTTCCTTTTCGACTGCTAGTTGTTATTATGAAGAAACAAACTATTTTGTTGTTCGTTTTTTCTCCTGACACGGTTGGCTTTATTAGTTCTGATGGTTCTATATGAGATTCTCAGAGCTTTTTATAAAGATGATATCATTCTCAAACAGGTAATTTTATGTCTTCCTTCCCAATAATGATGCTTTTAATTTCTTTTACTGGCCAAATTATATTAACGAGGAATTTTAATGCAAGCAGATAGAAATGTGCCATTTTTGCCTTGTTACTAATCTTAAAGGGAATTTTTTAGGTTTTCATAATTGAGTGTGGAGCCTGGATGGGTGGGTGTTTTATTCATGACTCTTATTATGTTGATGTAATTTCTTTCTATATCTAAAGTGTCGAGCTTTTTGTTTTTCAATCATGGACAGGCATTAAATTTTGACATATATTCTTCTATATCCAGTGAGATAATACTGTAGTTTTTATACCTTTTAATTGTTAACACAGTTTATCTTGTGGAATGGCTTTTGGATATTGAATCACCCTTGCAGCCCAGAGATCCCACTTGTCTTGGGCTAGAATCTTGTTTCTGTGCTTTTGAATTTTGGATAAGGATTTCTTTTTTATCTGCTCATCAGAGACACTGGCCAATAATTTTCTTTTTGTAGTGTGTTCGTAGTCTGGCTTCACCAACAGGGTTGCTCTACCTTTTGTAAGAGGTTTTATAGTAATCCCCCTTTTCAACATCTTAAAGAATTTGAAAAAGATTAGTGTTGTTTTTCTTAAATATTTGATAGAGTTTTTTCAGTAAAGCTATCCAAAGCCTTTCTTTGTTGAACGGTATCAGTTTGTTGTTATCTTAGTTAATTTTGTAGGCAGGTAAGCTCTGTGTAGGCTTTTTTTCAGGTTAAATATTGGCACACTGTAGTATTACTTGCTCTTCTCAGGCTGTCCAAATGCTTGTTGTCCTGTTGTTAGTTTTAGTCCAACAATATTTTTTCATTTCTGATGTATCACAGAATTTGTAATTCCCCCTCCTCTGGCTTTATTTATTTGAACCCTTCTCAAAAAAAAGAAGTTATATATTTCCCAAAGTCATGTGATACTAATAAATTTATTCTTCTAGAGACAAAGTTTCTCTACCATTATAACATTATTTTCTAATCATTCTTATCTTCTTTGGGGGAGATAGGTCTATATTATGTTATTTGTATAAAAGTTTATCCTGAAATTGTATAGTTTCATTTTTTGGCTTATCTTCATATACTTATTGTACCTGTTTTGAGTCTGTTAAGGCCCTCCTGCCTTTCCCTTAACCTTATGAGCATACAGAAACAGAAGGGGCATTAAATGGTATCTAGTGGTGTTTCTCAGTCACCACTTTGGGTGGGACCATTCTTTGTGGCATAAGATTGAACAAACTATGCATTTTAGGCTTTTTTCAAATCCCTGGATTTCACAAACCAAATGCCAACACCCCCTAATAATTTCAGCCGCTGTGATAGATTCATACTTCCCTCCCAGCACGAGGAGGTCTGCTGCTACCTGCATTCCTCTCTCGGTGTAGATCATGGAGTTGCTGAACCGAATACTGGTAGACCTGGGACCTTTTCTTTTTTATCAAACTGCTCAAACCTTCCGATTCCCAGACATCTAGAAGCACAAATACTGCGCCTGGGTAATTGGTCAGTTACCAAGATTGAAAAAGTGGGAAACAAAACACAATACCTGAAATTTGAGGAAAGTTTACAAAAGAAAGGATTCTTTTCAGCATGAAACCTTAGTTTCAGCTCCCTCCCTTCCAGGCCACAGGCTTCCTCAAAAACCAGAAGCTCGGTTGTGGGGAGCCAGCAGGGCCCTGAGTTCTGACTGAACCTCTCCAGATTTGCCTTGCCTCATTGCTCAGCCCACCCTCCTCTCTCTTCCTCATATGTCTTGCACTCTCGGTGTGGAGAAATTACTTGACCAGTTCTATTCCTCCTGATTCTGCCAAGAGCTGGAGCCAAGTTTTCAATTAAAAACAAAGGACAAGGAACCCTCGACCTTCATGAATTTACCCACCCTCAAAGCTTTGGTAAAGTTTCGTCTCTTTAAGACCCATGACGTAGGTGTAGGACCTCTCCAGGAAGAAGTCAATTATTGTTACCTACTGTTGTTTTTGAGTTTAATGTAAAAAATAAGATAAAATAAAAAGAATCACAGACTTCTGTGATCCAGAGGGTACTTGATCGTCGAATGGAAAGACATCATAGTTTAAGGAGGCAGAGCTGTAGGGGAGCATTGGGCTTCACACAGCGGGATTACCTTCAAGGATCTCAGCCTCCACAAGAAGACACAGAAAGCATGGAAATGAGCCCAAGACTACTAGCAGATATAGTCCTTGCTTCCTAGCAAAATGAGAAATCCTGTGTGATAAGATTCCTCATCTGAAAAAGACTGCATTTATGAAAAGGGAAAAAATAATAACAAAGAATTTCCATTACTGTGTATTAGTTATTTATGGCTCGCCGCCTTAGCTCCCGGGTGGGGTTTCATTTTTAAAAAACAGTGTTCTCTTGTCCTGGTGTCTTTTGTACATAGGGCACGAAGTTATATTTGACTTCACGGAGTTTCTCATTTCCTGAAATAGACTACCAGCTCTACAAACATTGAAGAATAAATATTAGCTTTATGAAAACACGTTTCTCCACTAGTTGAAAAATAGCACGTAATAAAAAAAAATACAAGGATGTAATATTGAAAATTATAGATCAATATGCCTTCTTATTGAGGATGTATATTTAATCCTTGCACGTGGAATCTGCATTTTCAGAAAAAAAAATGCGTGCAGTGTAATACCACTTGTGTCTGTGATAAATTTCCCTCCCTCATACTACACAATATATCTCAAGCGACTCTCACCTCACTCTGAAATGCTTAGGCTTATTCTACAGTATGATGTTGAAAGTCCTTTGCTTCATTGTTCTTCATGCTAAGAATTTAACATGATTCAAAGATAGTAGAATGCTTGTAGGTTCCTTCCCTGCCTCCCCCCCCACACACACACACAAATGATGCCAGGGAATTATATTAGAAAATACTTATTGGAAACTTTGGAAAAAAATGAAGTTTTTGTAAGGGATGTTTTGAAAAGTGAGTTGTGACCTTGCACAGCCAGTTAACACTTCTAATTGTCCAAGCTAGTAGTCCAAAATCTGAACCCCCAGATGTATGCCTATAGTAGCAACAGGAGCGTGTCATTCATCAAGTATGGCCCTGAAGCCTCGCATTCACACACCAAAAGAAGGAAGAGTAACCCACGTGACAGTTGTGTGTTATGCAACCTAATTATGTACCAGTAATTCACTTCCTTCTGAAAATGGCCGTCAGTTGCCAGAAGGGCAGGCCACCAACGTCTTAAATCACAGCCTGTCCTCCACCCTGACTCTGCATTGCTCCTCTCTCCAAAGATGGGAAGTAATCAGATTTGTTTACTTTAGCTCAGAAATAAGACAAGAAGGCTGACTTAGTCTGAATTTTATTGCTGTGAAGAGACACCATGACCAAGGCAACTCTTACGGAGGCAAACATTTAATTGGGTCTGGCTTACAGCTGGAGAAGGAGCTGAGCGTCTGCATCTTGATCCTAAGGCAGCCAGGAGGGAAGGGACTCTTCTGCACTGTGTGGAGCTTAAGCCTCAAAGCCCACTCCCACAGTGACACACTTCCTCCAACAAGGCTACACCTACTCCAACATGGCCATACCTCCCAATAGTGCCATTCCCAGGGCCAAGTGTATTGAAACCACCACACAGGCCTAACAGGAAAGTCTTTGTCTAATCATCTGCCTTGCTACATTTTCCTCAAAAAAAATTTCACAAAGCATATTGACTGTTATCCTGAAGTTGTGTAAGCCTGAGGGAAGGCATAAAGCCTATGTATCCACCCCCATACTTTACAGTGCTGACGTCACAGCTCTGATTTTGAAAGTTAAAAAGAAAACTGCCATTCTTCCACTGGCGTGTTTCTTACAGATATGTGTCTGTCGCTAAAGATGTGTGTGTCTATGTATCACATCATATTGTTTTTCAGTTTACATAGATAGAATCTTGCTAAATATCTTTTGGCAACTTGTTTTCTTCCAAACACTATTTTAAAACATTATCTTCATTATTAGTCAGTTTTCATTGCCATTTTTCCAATTTCACAGAACAGTACTTTTCATCCTTTTGAATTTTGTGGATGGTCACCTGCCTGTCCCTGTCTCTCCTTGACAGTCAATGTACAAATGAGCTTTTGATGGGAATCAGCCTTATGCCACAGTCAGAGAATCAGCAACTGGGAAATCCCTGTTCTCTACATCCTGCCACAGAAAACATTTTATTTCTTTCCTATCCACAAAACTTCTGTTTTCTTTTGCTATTTGTACAAAATGAACAAGACTCCTTTTTGTTGGTTCTCATTTTTATGAGTAGTTCTGAAGGTGGCTTACCAGCTCCACCTCAATCAAGTCTAATTGTATCAGAAGGCGAGCAGTACCAGCAACGGCAGGACAAGGACACTGGCAAACCAGGCAGAGCAGCAGAAGGCGGACAGTCTCCAGTCTCGCACATCTAACGTTCAGGTGGCGTCCACAGAGGATGCTTTGGGGAAGTACATTTGCACATTCGTTCACACTCCATTATCTCAGAGGTCAGCTCACGAAGAGACCTTTTCCATTAGACCAAGAAAATTTTTTTTTCTTTTTCGCCCTTGGATTTCATAACATTAGAAAAGAATGCACACGATTCATAAAAACTTCAGTACCTTGTTAAATATTTCAGACCGATCTCATTGTAAACGTTTTAGTGTGTCTGGTTCCTTCACAAAATGAGAGCTATCAAAAAGTCTCAGGTGAGGACTGCAGTGGTGGCTTAGCTGGG
This sequence comes from Mus minutoides, assembly GCA_902729485.2. Lineage (NCBI taxonomy): Eukaryota > Metazoa > Chordata > Mammalia > Rodentia > Muridae > Mus > Mus minutoides. The sequence continues at coordinate 148,993 of LR749571.1, forward strand.
AAGAGCACATGCTGATCTTACAGAAGACCCGAGTTCAGTTCCTGGCACCCTCGTACATCAGGGCATCCATCACCCTCTTCTGGCCTCCAAGGACAACTGTGGTTAAGCTCACTTACCCTAAATAGACACACAGCCATATACATAATTAAAAATAAAGTTTAGACAGAGAGCAAGCCTGAGACAACCACCAGTATGGCACCACAGGGCTATACTAAACAGGACAGACAGCTATCCTGAGATTACCACAAGTCCCTGTTGCACAGTCCTGGGTGGGCAGACCATGCCCTAGACAACCTCCACCAGGTGTCACACTGCTAGAGTGGAGAACAAGCCTAAGATGACCTCTGCCTGGTGTCACACTGCACTCATGGGAGATAGCACTCCTGAAAGCATTCCTGAGATGACCCTAGATAACCAGAGATCCTGGGTGCCACTAAGAGGAGGAAGTAAGTGGTGAAGAGATGGAAGAGAAAGAGAAGCGGAAGGATGCGGGCACAGTGAAGAGAAGCAGCTGGAGACTGGAGGGTAGCGAAGAACAGCCTGATGTGAGTAGCCAGTGGCGCCACCTAAGAGCATGGTGAGGTCCTGGCCTGTGCTGCTACTGAGGGCCATGTCTTGGTCTGTGGCCCTGCAGCAGCATAATTACCACCAATGGCCAGGGGCTTGTCGATGGACTGGGCTGCTTCCCAGAGCCATGTTGATGTGTGAAGGCTGTGCAGAACTGGCCTCACCTGCCTCCCAAGGGCATGAGAACAGGAGAGCTGACCCCGCCCCTCTCCAGCGGCAGTACTTGGGAGGGTAGCTTGCTCATCACCTAGGCAGCACAGTAGAGCTGACCCTGGTAGCAAAGGAACAGGTGAGCCTGCCCTGGGGCATCGGAGCAGAATTGACCCTGCTGCCTCCCAGGCCCACCCTGACATCTACCCCATTGATGAACTGCTGGAGCGTATGACAGGGCCAGTCCTACAGCTCCAAAGCTGACACAAAGTAGGAACTCCACGATACAGGGTAACAATAGGATATCTGAGACAGTCCCAGTGAGGATCCAGTGTTTGTAAGGTAGCCAAAGCCAGAGAAAGGCTTCAAACCAGACCAATGAGTTATTGAAATCAACATTGGCAAGCAAAATATGTGTGGACAGAAGGGTAGACGGTGGGGCACACTGTGGAACATTGCAGATTCCACAATGAGGGTTTGTTTGCTTCTTGTTTTTTGGGTTTTTTTTTTCCTTTCGGGAGGGAAGTTGCAAGGGAGGGGGGCCTGTACAAGAGGACGGGAAGATGAGTGGGACCGGGGAGCATGATGTAAAATTTACCAAAAAATTAAATGAAACTGGATGCAGTAGCACTGTCCACCAAGCACACAGGAGGCAGATGAGGGCTCTTACTCTTTGAGTTAGGAGCAGGCAGGTGGTCTACATATCCCAGGCCAGTCAGAGAAACATAGTGACACCCTAGCTAAAATTACAAAATAAAACACTATATCTTTTAAACTCCTTTTCTCTGGTGATAAATATCAGTGGGTTTGGGCATTGTTTAATGATGATGAATTTTTTTCCTAGCATATAATAAATCTTGGTTAACTGATCAAATTAATAAATTAATTAATAAGGATTTTTAGATGATATGAGATCTTTTGGGCTAATGGTATTTCAGAATTCTTATTAAATGTCTTTTATCTATTAGAACAGAAAACTTCAACACTTAGGTTGAGTTTAAGCCTTTTGATTCTAAAACAAGTCTAATAAGTAAATTACTTGACTTTACTGAGGGCTTCAATTTCCAAGAGATCGATTAAGATGTAGAGTCCCTAGGTTCTTTTGAGGCTCTGAGGAAGTGTCCTCCACATTCACTGTGAGCCATTTACTTTAAGATCAAGGTATTTCCAAATCCTGTTTTGTTTTGCAACCCTTAAGAAAGTACAACATTTTGGGAGTCAATTATATTTTTATACAAAAATGTGTGTTGAGCCAATCCCTCAAAACAAAACAAAAGAAAAAAATCTGACAATTTTAAAAACTGAGGAGCCAGGTGTAGTGGCACATGCCTTTAATCCCAGCACTTGGGAGGCAGAGGCAGGTGGATTTCTGAGTTCGAGGCCAGCCTGGTCGACAGAGTGAGTTCCAGGACAGCCAGGGCTACACAGAGAAACTGTCTCAAAAAACCAAAAAAAAAAAAAAAAAAAAAAAAAGCTGAGAAGTTAGAGCTGAGATGTTTCCCTGGTAAAGTTCTTGGCCATAAGCAGGAGGATCTGCATTTTGATCCCAGCCTGTAGGTTAAAGGCAGGGAAGTACATGACTTTAACCCAAGAGCTAGAAAGGCAGAGATAGGCCAGTCCTTGGAACAACCTGGTCAGATAGACAGCTTAGCTAAATGGGTGAGTTCTACGAGCTAAGTCAGTGAGAGGCCCTAACTCAAATGATAGGGCAAAAGAAAACCAAAGAAAACTATAGACACTTAGTGTGTGTGTGTGTGTGTGTGTGTGTGTGTGTGTGTGTGTGTGTGTGTTCCAGGGGCTTCTATTCCCTACCCCCCAATCTTTATTTTTGTTGTACTAGATAGAATTCTGCTAAGCTAAGATTTATGCCAAGTTTAGTTTTCACTAGACTTTTGTAGCAGAGCATAAGTCCTCAGAAAATAGAGTTTCTGTCATCGACTTTGACATGCACTCCGAATTGCTGCCCTGCTGCCTGTCACTGCGCTGCTTAGCCTGGTGTGCCACCAGCAGGGAAATGATCCTTTCCAGCCTTGCCTCCTGGCTTTAAGTGGGGCTTTTCTATGGCAGCGCCGATATCCATAGGGTAAGGTGATTAGTGCTCCTCTACTATGAATAAGTTGATCATGTTTACCACCACCGGCATCACTGGGCTCATGTTCATGATGCTTGTTAATAAATGTGATGTGTTCTCAACGGGTTGTAGATTCTTTCGGATCACTTTAGAAAACCAGATAAATAGCCACACTGTGTGTTCATCCACTTGCACTGCCATTTAGCACCAATTACCTCCTTGCCTTGCAGGCAGCCCTGAGTTCCTGCCCATTCTCTCTCAGGGACTGGAGTAGAGTGACTGATACTTATTTATTCTTCATTTATTATTTGATAATCTCCTACATGTACACAGTGAAATATGGTCAGATCCATCCCTCATTTCCCTCTCCCAACCTCTCCAATCTCCCTCCCATTCTCAACTCCAACCCCTCCTTCCATTTTGCTTTAAAACAAAAACAATTCAGAAAGTCTAATCAGTGCTGCTCCTATGTGCGTGAGTGTAGGGACCGACCGTGCATCTGAGTATGAGCAGCTGACCAGTGGCGAGGACAGAAGGCTAATTATCTCTCCCTCAGCAGTAGCTCCACAGTGGTGCAGCATTGAGAACACCTTCCCAGTCTAAGCTGGGGATCAAGTTGCAGAACAGAGGAAACAGGTCTTGTAACCTCCCTGCTGTGGTCCAGCTATTTGTAAGCCACTTCATTTCATGGCCCAGGTAAAATTTTCTAAGTTGCAATTACTACCAAGTAGCTTTGATGTTGAGTTATGAGTTTCTTCAGTCAGGACTTGAGAAAAACATCCATCACATTCTGAAGTGGCCTTAAGAAGAGTAGAAAGTCAAAGTGTGGGTCTTTATGCAGATGGGAATATCGTCATCTTCATTTTGAGTAAGTTGAAACCTGAATTTGGATCATCTTGTATAGAAATGGCTATGCAAAATTCAGAGATAATGCACCCTCACCAAAGGTGTTGAACAGACAAAATGAGATGACCAGGTCTAAGCAGAAAACATTGCTGGTGTTAGGAACTTAGGGAAATCATTAACGTCCCGTGTGCTCTTAGTACTTGCAACACAGAGATAAATGCTTAGGGCCAATGAGTCTCAAGGTTGCTTGGGAAGAGAAAAATCACTACTGGGAAGCCTGCTGACGTGTTGAGCACAGGCAAGCATGTTTCAGGAATCAGGGGAGGCTCCTTGTTGAAGGCAGGGGCATTCTTTTGGGTAGCAGCAGGAATATAAGCTTGTGGCTGATGGAAATCTTCACAACAGTACCAAACACCTTATCTTCCTCGTGAATCTTTAATTCCCCTTCAATATTTTGACTCTAAGATGATCCACTCTGAGAAGAGCTATGGAAGTTTGGACTTAGGCCAGCCTAAGGAGATTATGTTAATTTATCCTACAATGAATTTACCTAAAGTCAGCTGTAAACTCCATTTGTCTACAGGTCTCCAAATGCACCTCTTTTAAAAGTGAAGTACAGTTACATTAAAGAGGTGCTTTAAGACTATAGGTGTCTTGCAGGTCTGACCCGGAAAGTGATAGATTGTTTTCATTTACATATAGCCTTTTATTTCCTCTTCGAACTAAGATTTTAGTCTAGGGGAATAATAAGACATTGATGAACAGGGAGAAAGGGGTGATAGGGTTCTGATATTTGGGCTCCCCGAGCCTGAGAGATAAGGGAGGAGAAGATAAAGGGTAATTACCTGCTGACTTTCTCTGCCCTGTCATCCCAGGATTTGGCACACAGCCAGTGTTTCTACAATTTACTTTCTTCTCCTTATAGCACATGGTCCTTGTGGCTGGAGGTAAGACAAGGAGTTCCTTTTTTAAATCAACACAAGAAAGCATGTTTGTTTTGATGGAAAAGACATGTGTTTTTCCATTATTTTTGTGAAAATAGGAGGGGTGCTAGAATAAGTAGGTAGCAGGGTGAAAAATAAAGATTTCCAGAAAATTTTCACAAGACTGTTTCTACTTATTTGGAATTTTCCACATGCACATGCAGCACACACACAGAGAGAGACAGAGAGAAAGACAGAGAGATGGAGACTACTGAATGATAAAATTTCTGTTAGCACACACACATCTCAGCAGTCCAGAGGCAAAGGCAGAGGATGTCTGTGAGTTCTGGGCCAGCCTAGGTGACATATTGAGACCCTGTGTCAAAAAAAAGGAAAGAAAAAAATCTATCCTTAAAGTTTAACACAGTATGTGATTTATGTCAGCTCAGAGACTGAACTAAGTAAATGAAATTTTGTTTCATGAAACAGAATTTTATCACTTAAATTTTTGGAGTAAAAATCCACTAGTTCAAACTTTTCAGGATTCCTATGCTGGTGTGAATATATATGTGTGTGTGACACACACACATATATATTCACACACAGAGGACTACAGTTATAAGAGAAACAGAGCTCTCAACACTTGGAGCTGAATTTGCTCATCAGAAATATTACTTTGCAAGAAATGGATATATGTTGAGATACTCTATTTGCATGGAAAATATCTACTCAAAATCTGGTAATATGTATGAATTTCATAGCTAATACAATTTACCTGTTTTTCACTCCTGCTAGTCTTAGAAAAGTAAGGCAGCGCCCACAGAAAGTCCTCAGGCTCCTCGTCCTTAATGAGAACATGTTGGAAGGCATATGTAGAACCTGACTCATAGCAGGCTGTGATTTAAATGGTTGCTGAACAAATAAATAAGACAATTAATTAAAGGTGGCCACAAAAGGTGACTTTGCCAAAATCTTGTAACTTCCATGGGCTGGATCCCAGATGGGAAGGGTTCTCCTTTCACGCTGTCTGCAAAGCCCCATTCTATTTATTGCTGTGGCTTTTTTGGCAGGCTCCTTTCACTCAGCCCTGTATGCTCCATGCCGTGTGTTAGCATATTTTCCTGGAACAAAACTCAAGGAAATACTGTTTCTAAAAATATGCTTTATGAGGTTTTCAGAGTACAATCCTTCTTTCTACTTGTTCATTCACTGAGGGATCCTAAGATATGACATTCATAACCCCTCCCCACCCAAAAAAAATGAAAAAAAGAAGAAAAGAAAGAGAGAAAGAAACAAAACTAAATAGCCTATCTGTTTTCATCTATGCAACACATATAACAATTATTTTCCCAAAATAGGTAAGCTGTTCTATGTTTGGGAAATTTTATTTCTGTGGGCTTATGGCCACAGGCACTCAGTTCTTACTAAAATTAATAACTAAAACATCTTCTCACTGATGACTCATACCAGGCACTTCTGTTTCCACATATCAATAAGTATAGCACGGTAGGTATTATTTGTTGATTAGAGTTTATAAATGAGAAAAATTGAACCTTTGGCCTTTGAAGGAACATGACTAGTAATGTGTTACTTTGAGCTATATCTTCCCTTCCCATTCTCCTCTCCTTTCTCTCTCCCTCCTTCCTCTTCCCTCTTCCCCTCTTTTATTGTAAAAGATGAAGCTTTTGATATATAATTATTTTTATTTTCTGATATGTTAAAACTTAATGCTCACAGAAGAAAGTGAGAAGAAATTTACAGTGACAGCTATATATTACCAGGATATATTTTTGTAGCCCTCCCATACATACATACATACATACATACATACATACATACATGAATTTATATGAGGACATATTTCAGGCTACATTGTGGACCTCATGACATTTCTGTACATCTCCTCTTGCATGTATTTAACAGCTAGAATTCAAATTTAGCATATAATGAGAAGTGCACAGCTCTCAAGTGTATATTTCCTTGAGTTCTGACAAGCTGATGTGCCTATGGCACCAAAATCTATATATAACCCCCAAAATACCCTGTGGCAAGTCCCTTCTCTACTCAACCTCAGGAGTGAACCAGTCATTTTTCTAGAACACTGTATAGACAGAAAGCACACATAACACACTCTTTTGTGTCTCGCTTCCTTCTTAGAGCACGTTTCTTGGATTAATCTGTTCCTCCGTTTACTGGTCATTTCCTACTTCTTACTGCTGCTGCTTTTTTTCTATCCATCTCTTTGGTGATAGACACCTGGACACTTTAGCATTTGTGTGCAAGTCCTCCCGTGAGCATGAGCTTCCATCTCTGTTCAGGCAGCATCTAAAAGCACAGCTGACACAGACGCAAGCTTGGTTTAAGAGGTCGTTTACATTCCCACCAACCACACACTGTCGTTTTGGCTAGTCCACATCCACAGTTGCACTTGGCTCTGTCTGGCTTTATTTCCTTCTGGCCATTGCGGAGGCTTCATAGCAGTACTACATTATATCCTGAAGTGCATTTTCCTTGACCAGTATGTTGAAATCATTTTCATGTGTTTACTGGTCATTCATACATCTTCCTCTGTAAAGCACCCATTAAAGTCATTTTCTCGTTTTTGTACTGGGTTATTTGTATTTTTATTGTTGAGATATCAGCATCCTTCATACATATACGATGTCGGTATTCATCAACTATGTGTTTCGTGAGTGATTTTCAGAATGTGGCTTTGCTACAAACTCTCTCAACAATGCCTTTTGGTAAGTAAATGTTTACAGTTTTGAGGTCTATTCTATCAACATTTTTCCTTTGTTGTTTTTCTATTGTTCTCCATGTTAAAAGCTCTTTAACCCCAAAACTAAGTGATTTCTATGAATAAAGCCTTATAGTTTTAATCTTTATGTTTAGATTTATGTTTTATAATGAACTAATTTTTATTATATGAGGTTGTTATGACATTTATTGGTCCTCTGTGGACATTTAATTTCTCAGCACTGTTTTTTAAACAGATTTCCCTTCCTTATAGAAATTCTTGGGTGCTGTTCCCCAAAAGCAAATGATATATATATATATATATATATATATATATATATATATATATATACTTTTCTGTTGATGTGATAAAACACCATGGCAAGACAACTTACAGTAGGAAAGGTGTAGTTGGCTTACAAGTTCAGAAGGATAAGAGTCCAGCTTAGTAGCAAGGCATGCTGGCAAGCAACAGAAGCAGGAGACTTCACATCTTTGATCTCAAGCATGATTCTGAAAGAGCAAACTAAAAGCAGAATGAAGATTTAAACTCTCAAAGCCCACCTCCAGGCAGCTCTTCCAGCAAGGCCACACCCCTTTACCGCCCCCAGCAGCACCATCAACTGCAGAACAAATGTTCAAGTAGCTGAGCTCATGGAAGACAGACTTTCCGACTATATGGATTGCACTGATTACAGTAGCTTTATAGTTAGTCTTTAAGTAAGGTGTCACAAGCCATCTGTTCCTTCCTTTTCAAAAAGCCATTTTATGTGTCCTGCTTCTTGTGACCTTTAATATACATTTAAGAATGAGATTGCTGGTTACTAAGAATGAAACCAAAATCAACCAACCAAGCAGGATCATAATTGGAAATATGTTGATATTCAGCCTCAAATTGGGAAGAATTGATATCTAATATTGAGTCTTCTGATCCATAAACTTGAATGATTTTTCACTCATGGATCATCTTTAATATCCTTCAGGATCTTTTGTTGTTTATGAAAGTCTTAATGCTTATTATTTACTGTTAAGGGCTTTTAAACATTATTGATGGAAAACCCAATGGCTTTAATGTATTTCTTGGCTGAGTTTATCGAAGAGTCCTGGGAGTAGTGTCACCATGGTAACATCAAGCATTCTTGGTACCCAAGATCTTGGTCTCCAAATATCATCAGCCAATGGTGGGAACTGAGTTCTCTGGGAAATGGTTGTTTTAATGACTGTAATGGTAAAAATCACAAGTCGATCTCAGAGCATCTGAGTTGAAGCAGCAGAAACAGAAGGATACAGGATGCCAAGGGGATGGGAGCTGACCTGAAAGATGCTCCCATGACCAATACTAGAATCATCATTACAAGGGACCAAAGAACACAGGGCTTGAGTGCCGTGCAGAAGATGAGAAGAATGTATGTGAGATGAGAAGAATATCCGTAACTTCATCTCAATACAAATAAACTGCAGAAAGAAGCTCTTCCTTATAAAAGAATTGCACACAGGAAGATATACCTGTCTTGAACCTCTTAAAAGTATAGATGCTACTAGTCAATGACTTCCAAGGGACACATAGCAATGCTATCGTGCAGAGAGCTGCTAAAGATTGTATCCATCAACTAGGTGGCCAAGGTTAATCAAGATTGTATCCATCAACGAAGTGGCCAAGGTTAACAAAATGTGCTGAATTTGCAACATTTCTGTAAATCTAAAATTATTATGAAGTAAAGATTAAAATACTACTACTACTACTAATGACATAAAGACCTGGTATATAAAAGAGATGTCATCAAGTCTTTCATGACTGAAGTCCAGTCTCAGGTCCAGCATCTCCTTTTCTGTGATGCCTTCCCTCCCTCCAGGGCTCTAGCTGCTCCTGAATGTATTTGGTGAAGTACGCTACCCCCGGGATGAAACCCAAATGCCTTTTGACATCGTTTCTGGCACGATCATATCCTTGCCCTTGCCTAGGTTCTAGTTTCATCATCTGTTGGCCTCTGGCCCTCCTCTGCTTATTCCCTTCACATATTGAGAAGGCTTTGCTTTAGGATGCCTATGACGTTCTTGTTGATGCTAGGCATGCTAGGCATTAACCTTGGAGATCATTCTCAAGCTGACTCGGCCGCAGAATCTCTCCAGACGAATCCCAGAGGCCTGGACCGAGGACTCCGTGGGGAAGAACACTTACCTTTGCAGAAGGCCTTGGTTCTGCTTCCAAAGGCCTCACAATCATCTGTAACTCCAGGTCCCAGCAGGTCCAGTGCCCTCCTTTGACCTCTGTCGCTATCAGTCATACACATGGTACACAGATGTACAGGCAAAGCACTTACAAGTATAAAATAAATCTAATCTTATCTTCAAAAGTCATCTCAAAATCCGGCACAGGAGTATATCGTGTCTTGAAGGGCCCTCAGAAAGGAAACACCCTGAGTTTTCCCAATAGCACATGGTCCATCCGACTTGCCTACACACACTTACTGTGTGCATCTTCCCTGATGTGAAAACTGCTCTCTTGTCCATGTCCCTCAGCCAGATATTACACACAGAGCCTGGCATATATGTAACATGTATGAATGAGTACATATGTGAAGGGAAGATAGATAATTAAAACCAAGCTGTTTCCTTTTTGTCTTCTTTAAATTTATTTGACTCTGACCAACACAAACAATGAGTTCAGTCTGTCAGCTAGTGAAATTATCTCAGCTGTCATCTTAAAAGGAATAATGGCTTGGCAGAGGCCTACAGAGCCCTCCCGTGTTCTGATGACATATTGGCTACCGATAGCCTCTGGGGGAAGTACAGTCATTGGCTTTACTTGTGGAGCCAGTGTATGCCCATGGGGCTCTAATGGACAGTTCCAAGCCATGGTTGCCCAGATGATCCTGGTTATGCCCTGCAGATATAAACAATAAATAAAATTTTAGAGATGCAAAGGTTTAAAAGGCAAGTAGAGAAGAGGTTGGGGTATTGGTTGTGATGAGAGAGTATGGATAGAGGGTTGCAATTTATAGTAATCAGGATATGGTTTATATGTGTACAAGTGTTACAGTGAATGAATTCAATAAAAGCTATAACATGTTTTTAAGACCTAGAGGTTTTGTTTGTTTGATTGTTTGTTTGTTTCCAAGACTGGGCCTATGTCACCCTGACAATCTTGGTACTCTTTCTGTAGACCCAGCTGGCCTCAAACTCACAGAGATCCACCTACCTCTGCCTCCTGAGGAGTAGGATTTAAAGGCCTGTGCCAACATTGCCTGACTATAAAATATTTTTAAAAGAGCATTAGCTTTCCAAAAATAATAGTCACAGTTCTTAGTTCTATACACATGTTCTGTATTCCTCATCGAAAAACTGGGATTTTCATTATCTTACGGACAACTACCCATTACATAACATTCACTTGATCCGCGACACGGCGACGACCAGTCAGACAACCATAAACTTCCACGACAAGGGGTACCCTTGACGCGTACGTAGAAATAATCTGTAAGGTTCCTCTACGAAGTACTACCCCATGGTGAGCTACTCCCAGGCACTTGAATTTACCAATTATTGTGTCCATGGCTAAGAACAGACAGTGATTAGCTTCGCATTTTGCTCACTGGGCAGCTTAATGTTCTTGTCGCCTTATATTGAGTTTTAAGTGTGAGAAGCACAAAGAATGTCAAACATGTTTCTCAGGCTTACTGGGGTGGGGTCATTCCTAGTAATTTGGGTTTTTTTTAAGATACAGAAATTAAAGGATCTGGTGATTAATAACAGTCCAGGATAATATAGTAGCATGATGGAAGGTAATGTGATATGAATATATGGGAGCGATTATAAAGTCTTAGATGCTTGTTTTAATTTCCCTTCACAAAAGCCCCACTACTACTACTATGTGACATCCGAGTCTTAGCTTGCTAGTTTCTATTATTACTACCATTCAAAGAAAGAGTCAGCCCATGGTGTGATCCCATTTGTAAAATACCCTTTGCTTAAATCCTTTCTTTGAGTATTCTGATTTGCCAGGGGTTACCCAAAACAGAACAAGAGGCACTGATTGTTAGCGTGATGACTGTTTACTACCATTTCTCGCTGATGTGATATTTATTTATTTATTTATTTATTTATTTATTTATTTATTTATATTTATTTCTCTGCATGGTAGAAGAGTTCCCTTTTGAAAAGCCCAGAACATGTGGGAGTTTTGTTGCTTTTCTTTTTCCTAATTGCTTGGAAATCAAGTTGGCTCATTTCTGGGGACTTAACCTAGTGCCGTTATTAGCAGAAAAGATTATTTATCATCTCAAGCGGGCACGGGGAAATGTCAAGTACTCAGCATCCCAAATACAAACTTTATTTGCTAGTCTCTTAAAGAGTGTGTTTGCATACAATGTTGTGTTCACACCACTGATAAGAGAAATGTATTTAATAACTACTCAGAATTAATATGCTGCAGTATGCATGGCTGCCTAATTTAATTTATCTCTGATTAAGCCTATTATGTTTGAGATCACTTTACAGAAGAGACTTTTTTTGCCAGCTGTAAGCTTATTTGAATTGTAATATAAGTTAATAATGTGTGAAATAACCAGAGGTGCCTACTTCTAGATGTTAATTGTGCCGACTGACTCCCTGAGTTGGTGCATGCCCAGATCGTTCATTGGCATCACCTAACATCTTGCATTAAAACCTGTACTGGGGGAAAAAATGTGAAAATTAACTTATTTTGGAGGCAAAGACAAATGGAATAGTGCCGCTTCCACTCCAAAACCCAGAGAAAAGGCTGTTGCATTATAGACCTAGAATTTGAAAAAAAATCAATAATTAATTAATCATGTAACATGGCACTGAGGACAACAAGCACTTACCTCTTGTGTGATTTCTGCTCGAAATCATCATTGAATCCATTGAAGCCGTAACCTCGGAGCCCTGGCAGTGACTTCCCCTCGCATCTGCCTTGGTATCAGGCTACCCAGTGTCTTCAGTAGATCTAGCATGAGAGAGAAGGGCCTTTGCTATGATTGCTTTATGACTATATTGTAGACCACATTGTTCATTATGCTTATGGTATGCCAACTGAATCACTGGCCGAAGTGATCCACCTTTTCAATGTTTTAAGAAGTCATCTCCAAAACAGTGGTTGCTCTATTTTCTCCTTTTAGTAATCATTGGCCTGGCATGTAGTTCCATGCAACCTCTAAGATGTATTGCTTCAAATATAAACTTAATTATCTAGAAATAAATTTAAGTTTGATGGTCTTTTAGCTTCATTCCCAGCCCTTTTTTCTTTTCTCCCTGTTTGGAATTCCATCTAACTCAGTTCCACCCAGCCCTCCAGGCCCTCCTGAAACCTTGCATGCCTGCTGCAGGTTTTCTAGCCAGCTCAGGCCTTTGGCCACTTCCTCTGTAAGCTTGTCTTCTGGTCAGTTGTTCCAATCATCTTGTTTTTAAAAATAGTGATGTCAGTAACTGGTGATGATTGGTGACCAGAATGCAGACATGACAGGGGATAAACATGAGTAGCGTGTAGAATCACAAGGACCAGCCACAGGTGGTAGAAACGAGTTTTTCCACAGAAGCGTATTAAGAAATAACAATTGTTAGCTGTAATGCATAATCCAAAATAAACTCACCCCTACCACTACACCTGGGAGAGGCACAAAAGCAGACTCCAAGTACAAGTCCACGTTTTTTGAAGAATCTGTGGTCACAAGACTCTTGTCTTGTTTTCTTGTAGTTTTGGAACAAGCACACAGAATTCCCCTCACATGACTCATTCTTGGACCATGTCCCGATACATACATACATACATACATACATACATACATACATACATGCCAATATAGTTTGTGTGTTCTGTTTTTATGTATGAAGTAGATGTTGGCATGCTGTATTTTTAAAGGCAAAGCTCATAAAAAGGATAGACCTGTAATTTGAATCTTGGTAAATGTAGCATATTCTTTCCAAGGCATCCCTGCAGTCCTGCTTGAGTCATTAGAACACTGTTCCTCAGGTCCAACCAGATGATTCCTGTAAGCAGCCAGAATTGAGATCTACTGGTATCAAGGAAACTTAAAGGGCACTGAGCCCATTCAGCCATCTGGTGCTTCATCGCTTTCTGCATCTGTTTCCTGATGACAGGCGAGCACTTCTGATACGCGGATTGAAACTGCAACTCTGTACTGGTGGCATCCATGTCACACACGGTCCTCTCTCAAGCTGTGACCCAGTTTGGGGGCTGTTGAGAGAGCATTCTAATGTCAAAACAAAGTCCAACCTAGTGGGACATCAGTCAGTCCTGGGCAAACCAAAAGTGTTTGTTTGCCCTGCGGCCAGCTGACTCCTGGGTTTAGGTGACACAGCATGGAGATTTGACATGCCGCCTTCTTCTGGTAAAAGGAAAAGTGTGCTGCTTTAGATAGAGAGACTTTCTGAATGGAAAGATAAGAACAGTTACAGACATCGAAACCTTAGCAGTCTGGAGAGAAGAGACAGGCCCGGAGCAAGGCAAGGGAAATATTGTAACAGATTCTCAGGGACTTTCTGAAGTTAACACAACACACAATGGCATCAAAGTATTCATTCACTTTTTATGTCCTGTGTAGTAAACTAAAAAAAAAAAAAAAAAAAACTAAGAAAGAGTCTGTAATGAAGCAAGAGGAAAGAGGAAAGCTGAAAAGTGTGTTTACAATCAACTATAAATCCATAAACTCCTTGAGAATTACTGTTTTGTTTTTTAAATGAGAGGAGACTTCCAGCAACTGCATGGAAACTTGCTGACAGCTGATCCCTGGGTCCTGTTAGGAACACGGAAGCATCTTGATCCGCTGCATGTCCTTGCGACACTCAGGACAGTCTCTTCCTTTGAGATAAAAGAAAATGTTAGTAGGTTAATAGAAAGGGGAAAGTGTTTTGACTTTTAATGCTTTAATTTATATGATGGCGTTGAAATGATCATGAGAATCCCTCCGGGTAGCATCTTGCTGTCCTAATATGGTCCTGCAGCCTAAGACAGCCTAAGAATAAACTCACCCCACTCCTGCCTCCTACACTGATCACTGAGCAGTCAGTCTGATCTGAGTGTCTCACGGTTGATTCATTTCATTCACTGATTGCCAAAATGGCCAGATGTGTTTCCAGCAATCTGACTGTCTTCATAACCAAATCAAATCAACAATGCAGCGATTCAGCCAATGGTTGAGTGTCCAGCTGTCCTAGATGCAGCTAGAGATGAGATATTAAGCTACGCTTGGAAATGTCTAGTTTCATTGAAATCATCATAGCTTTTCCTGCCACTCTGTAATTTATATGACACTATAGGAGGAAGCATCCATAAATAAAAACATTAGCAGATTGTGCTCTGACTTCTTTCTTAATGAAAATCTCTAGCTGGATTTGTAAAATGCAGGGAAACGAGTTAGAATCAGACACTGAACATCAGCTCATGGCATCTTTCTGTAGTCCATTAGTAGGCATTACCTGAGAGAAATAAAAGAGGAGGCTCCATTGCCATATAAGTTCACATAATGTCAGATAAAACGAGATCAAACAGGCATGTTAGAGAAGATATTGTAGTCTAGACCTTCCAGGATGGTAGAGAGGAGGTCAAGAGATGGTGACCTGTTTGGACATGATCTACAGAACTACCCCGTGAATATTTAGAGGGACTCCATCTGACCTCCTAACTTTGCAGTTATACAAACTCCATCCAGAAAGTGAAACAGAGACAGAGGCATCCCTTCTCTTATATGTGTCTATCTTTCAGTATATACTACATATAAGAGTATCTTAAATATAAATTAATTGTGAAAAGTCACTAGACACTTAAATAATACCTTCAATATAAAATAGAGAATAAAATGTAAAGATCCAGAGAAAAAGAAAGGCAGAGAGGAGAGGAGAGGAGAGGAGAGGAGAGGAGAGGAGAGGAGAGGAGAGGAGAGGAGAGGAGATATTAAGGGGACTTGGAGAAGATTCTTAGTGAAGCAAAAGAAGAACTTTCAAAACTCCATTACATCTTTCAAAAAGATGAGAAACACTACTATAGTCATTACCTAAAATGAGCATTCTATATACAAAGGGGAAAAAATCGGAAAATAAGTATATATGAAATAAAGATTATCATGCATGATATAATCATGTAATCATAATTTGCATTAGATATATATATACTATATAATAATATATACCAATATATTATATATAGATTTAGTTTTACATGTATGTGTGTATATATTCATACATACATTTATATGTATGTATATGTATACACATACACACACACACACACACATACATACACACACACACACTTACATTTGAATATAGAAACTAAAGGCAAGTAGATTTCCTAGGAAGCAAATTGGCAATGAGTGATGGAGGATGGGTTGGGGTTGAAGTAAAAAACATAAAA
>LR749571.1:167174-170040 GCA_902729485.2 Mus minutoides
TGGCCCTGCCTTTGGTACCACCACCCACACACTGCCTTGAATCATGGGTGTTCCTCCCTTCCCCAGTCCATGTGAAGGGCCTGGTCATTAGAACAGACACCTTCCCTTCCCCAGTCTATGTAAAGGGCCTGGTCATTAGAACAGACACCTTCCCTTCCCCAGTCCATGTGAAGGGCCTGGTCATTAGAACAGACGCCTTCCTGGGCTGATTCTCCCTCTTTTGTACCACCTGGGAGAACACTGATCTAACCTCGATATTGTCTCAAATACTAATTAAATGAGTAAACTAATCTCTTATTAAATGTGAAATCTGTTCAATCATATGGCCCAGCACTAAACATCTGCATCTTCATAAATAAATATTACCAGTCAGTAAAAAAAGCTTTTCTTTTGGTTTTAGGAAGGCTCACACGTGTTCTCTCCAAGGAGGGAGCTCATGCAATGAGCCTGCAGGATAAACTGTTAGCGGAGACTTCTGTTTTTGCTGCCCTCATGGTGCATATGGGGAAATTGTCATCATGAAGGGTCATGGTTTTGTGTAATAGTGTAGGAGTTGCAGATAGTCTCTGGGCTGAAAGTAGAAGCTGGATGACACCTAGGCCTCCAGGCAAAGGAGCCTGTAGACATCCCCTTGGTCTGGATACACAATGCTGGCTGGGGTGGATCAGAAAAAGCAAGAACGCTAACATTAGAAAGAAAGTCTACAAACTCTCATGACTGTATCAAAGTCACCCGAGGTTGGGGCAGGTCAGGGGTTCTCAACCTTCCTACTACTTTGACCCTTTATGACCCTCATGTTATGGTAACCCTAATCATAAAATTATTTTCACCACTACATCATAGCAAATTTTACTACTGTTATGAATCATAATGTAAGTATTGATATACAATATAACCAATAGTGACTCCTCTCTGTGAAAGGCTTATTTGACCCCCAAAGAGGTGGAAACCCACAGGTTGAGAACGACTGGGGTAGAGCCTTGTGAATATGAATCCTTACTGCACACATCTTGTTTAGGTCCTTTCATGTTTAATCAGGTTTTATTCTATGAACCCAAATCTATCTCTAAATAACCACTCAAATGGTCATGTCACAAATAAACCTCAAATATGCCCAGCTCTATTGTGAGACTTACAAGTCGTGGAGGGACCCGAAGCCTTCAGAAGGAATGGCGTAGATCTGTTAACTCCGCCAGGGTGAGGCCTTTAGCACAGACTGCTGCAGAAAAAGATTAGTATGGAGAAGAAAGTCCTCAGCTCCACCCTTCCCGTGAGAACTTCCCCACAGCTGTGCCAATAATTTCATGCAGTCCCTCCCCTACCCCTGCTGTTTCTCCACAAACATCCATCCCTATCTGATAGTGTGCTTGTCTGTGACTTCTTCTCTTTAATGGAAAGCAAGGTAATAAAGGATTTAGCCTCTCTACTGCTTTTCTTACTGTTTTGTTTTTGTTTTTTTTTTTTTGGAATGACAGGCTCAAGTAATTTGCGTGAAGACAGTTTTTTTGTGTAGGCCAGTTTTGGAAGGCCAGACAAGTCTAAGGAAATTGTCTCTGAGACCATGACATGCCAGAAAAGGTTTAACATTTTATTATATGTATCTTAAAAAGAATATTTGTTCTTTTTTATTTTATTTTTATTATATGTATATATATATATATATATATATATATATATATATATATATATATATATATGATCTCTGTGTGTGTGTGTATGCACGCGTGTGTATATTCATGCCTGTGTATGTGGTCTTATATATACCATGGCACACAATTGGGGGGCAGAGGACAGCCTTAAGTTGCTAGTCCTGCCTTTCACCTTGTTTGAGCCAGGATCAATTGTTATTCACTGGTTTATGCAGCCTCCCTGGCCCACAGCTTTCTGGGGATTCTCTCAGCTCTTCTTCTCATGTCACCATAGAAGCAGTAAGATTATTTCAGATATACACTGCCATGCCTGGTATTACATGACTTAATTTGTAGGGATTCAAACTCAGGCCCTCATGCTTGATCCTTAAGCACTTTTCCCATGGAGCCGTTTCTCTAGCTTCCGAATAGCCCTTTTTAAAAATAAAACATTAGTTTAACAGAGTCCTTTTAAAAATGTTTTATAAGTGGCTGTAACAAACTTTACCAGGTATATAATCAACATCATTTTCGTTAATTTAAAATAATGATTACTCTTCTTAACTCCTCTTCTTTCCCAGCAGTCAGGTTGTAAGTGGGCTGCTATTCAGATCCACGAACTTATGACGCTATGCCTTCTTTACGAATAGAGCCTATTTCTCATCTGAATAACCAATGTCATCTGTGTTTAGGCTGGGCAGGAATTAAACATGGGTTTTAGGACAGATACATTTTTTCCAAGCCAGGTACGTTTGTCCAACCTTTCACTGTGTGACACAGGATAGGTTTTGTATCTCCATTCTTTTCAGTGTAAAATTGGGATAAAATTTCCTATGCGCAAAGATAGTAATTGAAGAACAGGCCCAGATGTGTTCTTGGTGCCTCTCAGTGGTTGGCTCAAGGCAGGGCTTGAACATCAGATTCTCTCCCTGCAGAAGGTCACCAGAATGGAGATTCCTAGTGATGTCTTTAATCACTGTTTACTCAATGTGTGGCCCCAATATCACTGGGAAGTTTATTAGGGCTACAAAGTCTCGACCCTCTAATGTGTTGGATCAACCTCTGTCCTACACATAGGACTCACGCCATTCCAAAGCACGGGGGATCTGAATAACATTTTCTATCTATAGAGCTTTAGGAAGTTTGTAAGTCTTATGTCTTTTGGTTTTTTTTTGTTTTTGTTTTTGTTTTTGTTTTTTGTCTATCTTTTGCATTTTTATATCTTACAACCCTGTTGA
>LR749571.1:170110-342240 GCA_902729485.2 Mus minutoides
CCTCTAATGTGTTGGATCAACCTCTGTCCTACACATAGGACTCACGCCATTCCAAAGCACGGGGGATCTGAATAACATTTTCTATCTATAGAGCTTTAGGAAGTTTGTAAGTCTTATGTCTTTTGGTTTTTTTTTGTTTTTGTTTTTGTTTTTGTTTTTTGTCTATCTTTTGCATTTTTATATCTTACAACCCTGTTGACTTGAGTGGGGACAAGTTCTCCCAGGCTCTGCTCATTGCTAGGGGTTGTAAATAACTCTCTGAGCTCTACTTTGCAGAGCAGATAGCTCCTGTCTAGATAACGCCAGCTCCCTCTTTCCCTCATTTTCCTACAGCCTGGAGACTCTCCCACTCTAATCCCTGTAGACAGCATACCTGAACCTCATTGCCTGCTGAATTCCTCAACAGCCAATCCCAGGCCTGCCTTCTCCTCGACTCACCTCTTCCATCCCAGGGATAACACCTTCAGCTCACTCCCTCTGACTCCTGACCAGCCTGCCACCTCCCCGTGTGCCTCTGCTTATCCTGGAAGAACCCCCAACACTCATGTTGGGTACTGTAGCATGCTATCCTTATCATGGCTGTCATTTGCTGAGCTGTGGGCTCACCATATAGGAATAAGTCCCGTAATCACACATGTTACAATAAAGCCACCCTGTCAAGCTCTTATTTAATGGATACTTCTCGGATCATTTAGAGCAGTAAGGATGGCCAGCAGAGATGGGTAGCCTAGCAGGGTGCAAGCAACCAGCTGAAACTCTAGGAGAATGCTAAGCTTCCTCATCAGTCTACACTAGCTTTCAATGAAGATGATCAAAGATAGCCACGGACAAAGTTGTAAATCTGCCTAATGTGCCAAGGATGTGCTGAGTGCCAGTGGTGCTCTCAGAAAGCTTTGAAGGCTGCAGACCTGCTCTTGTAAATGGCCCAGCCCTCAAAGACAAAGGAACCATTTGAATCAAAGCACACACATACTTATTTGCCGTAGTCGACAAATGTCAGGGAAACAAATATACCCATTTCTTTCCCCTGTAGTTTCTCAATATGATGTATGTACTTCAGCTAGAAACACGTCCTTCTGGGGAACAGCTGTTATATGTGAGCAGCCTCCGCTTCCACCTTTGTACGTCCCTCTTCTCTCTTGTTCTGAGGAGAATCTGAGTGGGTGGAAGTGAGCTTGTCAAAGCGGAGGTTAATGCTAGCAGATGTTCAAAGAATGTAAACTAAGCTTTATCTCTGAGATCCCATGGTGGGGTCAGGGAGAGCACCCCTCTCAGAAATATTCCGTGTTTGCTCCAAGCAATCAAGTTCTTTTATGATAATTTTATTAAGACGGTAGAAATTGGTTGGCAGTTTGTGTTAGGACTGCAACAAGAAGAGGAAAAATTCCGTGAATTGTCTTGTGACCATGGGAATAATTTTTATTTAAAAAAAACAACTTCATTTGTCATGATCATAATCAAGAGTCAGCTCCAATCCCTGGCTGTATCATGTACCACGAAACACTACTGCCAACCAGAGTCTACAAATAACTTCTTTGCCTGCGTGTCCAACAATGTCACCCGAAACCAGGGCCTTGTTCCTTGAAGTGTTTTGTTTGATGGTTCCTTGACCCTTTTCCAAGAGACCTAATTTGCCCAAGGGAGCCTAGCCCTGGAAAGGGGTGTTTGCATCTGCTTAGGAAAATGAGCCCGAAATAGTGACTTATTTGGAACCGTGAACAGAATGGAATGGGAAGGGCAGATGAGCCAGTTTGAGCAGGCACAGAACAACCTGGGCCTTGCAACTCTTATAAAAGGGACTCTAAGCAAAGCACTTTTTGGAGCCTGGATCCAGCAAGACCCCATCTCCCTTCAGCAGACCTTGTCTCTACTCGAACTCCCTTCTCTAGCTGTGCCTTAAGATAAGCCATGGCATCTTAAGTTGCACTTAAACTCGGAAGATGGTGCGGGTCTCCCGATTCAGCCCTGCAGACACCTTTGCGGAGACTGCTCTCCAAGGTACGTCACCCATTTGAAACTCAGTTCCGTCCTGTGAATGACTGCTCATCCATAGGTGGAGACAGGACCCAAATTAAAGTGCTTTTCTCTGCTGCCAGGAGAGTTGACAAGTGTGTTGATGTATGGGTTATCCGAAGAGAGGGCTGGACTCTGCTGCTCTCTCACTGTCCTGAGAACAAACAGGGGGTGGGAGGGAAGGGCAGTGATGTGTGGTGGAGATGGGGAGGGCTGGCCTCACATCAAAAGGAAGGCAGAATGTACCAGGGGATATTACAAAAACAGGAAACTCCTGCCACTGTGTGGCCTTCTGGTGCTGTGCCTCTCCTGTTCCTCCTGCTCTTTCTTCCAGTCTTCTCCCCCTTCTACCTGATGAAATTGAGTTCGTTATTTATTTTCATAGCCTGAAGCCTCATAACTCTGAGCTGGGAAAGATGGAGAGAGAGGCTCTCAAAATAAATCTTAAAATCCTGAAGTTAGATTTATTTATATTAATTTCTTTCCTTCTCTTGTGTTTAAGAAGAATAAAAGAAGAAACAGAGATGCATTGACGACGTTTAAACTGGCGGGGTTAAGTTCAGCTTGAGGCCTACTTAGTTACAATAGTAATGAGAATCGTACCTTTTAGAAAATTTAAATCCATCTTCGCACAATTAGCAAATTATTAAATGACCTTTCCTTCAATGTCTTCAAGCAATGGCCTGTTCCCACTAATAGGAGAGCATGTTTTACAAGGTTCATGTTGATTAATTGACAAATGCTGATAAAATCAAAGCGGTGTTAAAACTCAGCGCACCAACAGCAACATAAATTACACTTGTTCAATAACGTTCCAAGTGGCTATGCGTTTATGCTTTACCTTTCAATAAATATCACTGTCTTAATTGAAACATCCATTGTGAAAATTTACCTTAGAGGAGGACTGTCAGGATGCGTAGTCTGGGCCAAACATTTCTATATCTGTACATGGTTTTTAGTTCAGTTAAAACCATTGATTGCTGTGACTGTCTTCAAGAACGATACTTTATATTTTGTATGAAGATAACCTAAACACAGTTTCATAGTGTACTTTGAAAATCACATACCCTCAAGTGATTTTCATTTGCCTTCCTTTTATTTTTCTTAGTATTACCATCAGCTACCCAAATAAATAAATAAATAAATATTCTAAACAAACTGCCTTATGTCACTCATAAAGAGCATTGCATTATTGGCTTACTGCCAGGATGCTTCTGGGCGCCACCACATGGCTTATAGCTGACTGGTGCCTGTGTATTCTCGAGACATGGGGCTGCTTGCCAAACCCAGGCTCCCACATTCAACAGGAATGGATTGCTTTCTGCAAGGGTCTCAGAATCCTGTGATAAATCCGGTAAGTCTAGATAATTCCAGGAGGAGAAAGAAGACAGTAGACAGGAGAATTGGTCCTCCTGGGTGCTAATTCTCTCCTGTTGTTTTTCATACCCCTGAGATAAGAGGTTCACACACTGAGGAAATGTGGCCTTTAAATGTGCTCAGTTCTCCCAGCTGGGCCACTGGAAATACAAGCATCACTGCACTGTGGTGACTGCGCTCTAAACCCCACAGTCCTAATCATTCCTCAACCTGCTCTCCTGGGCTGTGCCCTCCATTTTGACACTAGGTGGGGCATGGCTGTTACAACTGTAACTGTAAGAGACAAAAATTAAGTACAACTCAGGAGTAAGTCACTTCCTTCAAACAATTTTCTTTTCTAGAATCAGAGAACGTTTTAGTAAACATCCTTGCAGTATCTAATGCAAATGTTGCTTTCCGTTGTGACCCGGAAATGCTGTGACCAGCCAGAGGTCACACAGTGAGTCAGGGACTGACCAGGAACTAGGAGACTGGGTCTAAATCCCTCAAGCTTAGGAAAGTCCTCTGGACCTACCCCAGGGCCACACACTTAGGGAAGACAAGCAGCAGGCCTGTATTGTTGATATGAAGAAGGAAGAAGTTAAGTCATCAAGGCACCATGAGTCCATTCCTCCTACAGTTTCTCTTAATGTAGATTGTATGAGGGAACCTACACAATCCAGACATCCCTTCCATCCACATCCCTTTAAGTACGATGAGGATGAAGAATGAGCTGACTTCATTTTGTGGGCTGTGAATGAACCAAATAATGCTTCTGTGAATTGCTCTTCAGTTCTAACTCTGCTCATATACTTTGGTCGGGCTGTGTGTCCCTAATGGCCAGACGCATCTATATTCACTAGAGCAGGAGGACCCCAGGGCCATTGTCAACCCTGCCTTTGTCTAGAACTCCAGAGAAAGCAAAGGCCTCTCCTCCTCCTGACCATTCTCTCTCCAGATGAGACACCTCATCCTCCCTGGTCTCTGAGAGGAGAGGATCAGGATACCGGAGGCGTGAGGTCAGCAGCCAGACTTCATGCTCTTATATAAGTGTGGTGATTAAAGTGCTGAACAAAGACGGCAGTTTCCTTCTCCTTCTGCTAGAAGATCCAGATGATGGTTGCAGCCTTTGAGGTTCCTAGAGCTGATTGCCTCTGTGGACTTCCCCCCTCCCCTTCCTGCAGCATGTATGACTTCTTAAAGAGACTGAAGAAAGATGTGGTTGTATCATTCCCTACTTGGTACAAAAGTAGCGAGCCCTCCTTACTCACAGGCACCCTGCCTGGACTGATGGTCCCTTGGATTTCTGATTTAACAGCATAGAGCATCTCTGTCCTTGATCCTTCACCCCAGGTTTCCTAAACATCCCAAGTTGCTGCAGCTGAACAGACTGGGCAGAAAGAATTCATCTGGCCAGAGTTTTGCCTATGGTTAAGCATTGCAAACCTAAACATTTCCAAAGAAGTAAAACACGTGTGTGTGTGTGTGTGTGTGTGTGTGTGTGTGTGTGTGTCTGTTCATTAGTGACAGATATGTGCACATGTGTGTTGAAACTGGAGGTTGATATCATGCGTCTACTTCAGTTCTCTGCTCACTACTTATCTTTTGAGGCAAGTTCTCTCCCTGAACCCTTACCATTTAGCCACACTGGCTGGCTAGAGATCCCCCAAGATTCCTCCTGTTTTCTCTCTGCAGTGATTACAGAGATTACAGATCTTTTCACTTAATCCCATCTGTCCTTTAAGACTGGGTTCACTTGTCCCTTCTGCTGAGCTCCTACCCTTCCTTTGTCATATCTCACTCTGTTTCCTGTGTGTGGAGAGTGGCTTATTCACAGCACCAGGAGATAGCATTTATCTCCAGGATATTACAGCCAGTTTTATACACCTGCCCTCCAGCCCAGTGTGTGCACAGGGGAAGTGGTCGGCGCCTGGTTCACCTCACTCCATCTGTACAGCGCCTAGTGGAGGCTGGAGCTGTGAGTCCTGTACATACCACTGGGCTGAGGTAAATTGTGTCAGCATTGGCTCTTTTAATTATAAAGGCTCTGAGCTTCCAGAAGGCACATCAATAAAAGTGTCTTCTGAAAATTCCTGAAGACTTAAAGTTTTACATGCTTATTTTTAATATAAAAATATAATATAAAACTAGGGATATATTTCCATATGTATAATATATTTGAGCAGGGAAGAATTGTTTTATCACAGATTTACTTTGCTTTATGTGAAAGAGGTAAATGTGTGAATTTGATATCTAGAACCAAACATGTATTAAAATGTACTAAAACAGCCACCTTGGTTTCTTCTGTAAGTGACAAAGTTATCAGAAAATTTGCCTTTTGTAGAGAAGAATTTTCTCCAAATGATAAAGGTACATCTATATTCCAGTCAAATTTATTTTGACATGAGCATCATGGATTTGTGAAGTATGTTTACAAGGCTGGTCATATTCCCAAGATGTTTACTATATACAACAGGTATCATCGGAAATTAATAACTCTTCTTACTGTCATGAAATCTCAATGTATTATATATTATTTCTGGTATAGTTAATAATAAAATCACTCATATAAACATTTAATGATTTTACCACAAATCTTATTTGAAGGAACCCACATGTTACACCTTTGACTTGCAAGAGCTTAGCACTCACTAGTGAGAATGTTATGGATATTCAAGAACTAAAAAAAAAAGAATCAGACACAAATCTCAGAGACACACTGTCCAAAAAAACCAAAAATATTCTATATGAACAGGAAACTTTATATGACCTTTATTTAAATATATCTGCTTTCACTTTTACCTAGATTGACTAAGAGAGGCTTACAGAGAGACACGGGTTGTGTGGGGGTTGGGATTTTGTTTACAGGGAGCTTGTCAGTCCTTGAGTGTACCACTTTATCCAGACAGAAAGCAAGGTCGCCATTGCTTCTTCTCCCTGGCAACAATGAGTGCATGAAGTTCTTTCAGCAACGCACTCAGTGAAAGACCGTATTCCTCACTATGGAGTTGTGTCTTTAATGTGCCCTCAGCGTACATCCTGGGGCAACCCTAGTACTTCTAGACTAGGTTCCTCAATGCATAAACTG
Source organism: Mus minutoides (assembly GCA_902729485.2). Lineage (NCBI taxonomy): Eukaryota > Metazoa > Chordata > Mammalia > Rodentia > Muridae > Mus > Mus minutoides. The sequence continues at coordinate 176,568 of LR749571.1, forward strand.
TAGTGTTGACCTTTTTCAGTAGACAGTCCTGAAAATATTTGAGTGTCTTCAAAATTCAAATGCAGCTTTTGAAATGTGTTTTAATTTTCATGGACAGCTGAGACCCAGCTTGTGCTAATACCCAGCTAATCTGAGGTCTGGGAAGAGCCTGAGACTTAATCAGACTCTGGCTTCTCGGCTTGCCTTCACCCCAAGGGCAGAGGCTCTGAGGTCCCATTTGGTTCAGTTCTTTCCTTATATTGGCATTTTGATTTCCCCAAAGATCTTTCTCTCACGCCTAAGGATTTGTATCATAAGCATCTCATTTGGACCAATAAACATGCCTCACCCAATTTTAATTAAGAAGTAATGCTGATGTTTATTTATTAGAAATTTATTTTAAACATAAATATTCCTCCTCATCTTCTATCGTTTAAAATGCCCTTACTTGTCCATCGCTTCTCATTATATATATATATATATATGTATGTGTATATATATATATATATATATATATGGTGGAACGCACCACCTCATTATCAGATGTCATTCTACTCTTATTACTGGTCCCTGGGGTGGCAACACACACAGCCTCATCCCAAGTTGCTGACCATGAGCATCAGATCCATAGTCCTGCCTGGGGCAGACAGGTGTTGGGGCAGGCCTCCAGGTGGAAAATCTTCATCAGACCAGTTCCACTGCATTAAAAATTAAAACCTGCTCAGAAGCAGGCTGCTCACCCTAGCCCGGAGCATGAAGCAGTCACCCCTGAGTGGTGATCATGCTGGAGGTCACCCTGCTTTATTCTCAACATCTTCCTCTGCATGCATCTTATGACCAGCATCATGTCTCATTGAACAATGGACGCAACTGTGATAATTCTTAAAAAAAAAAATCCTGAATAGAATACTGACTTGAGGAAACATAAAACCATTGCAAAAAAAAAAAAAAATGACACACATAAATTGAAGTTGAGTACAACATAATTTCTAGTATGTTCACTGGAGCCTCTAGTCAACAGAGAATTCCTTGGTGATTATAACTACCAGAAACAATTTGCAAATGATAGGAACACAAGCTTGCATTATAGACTTTAGTGGATTTTTGGGGGGGGGGATGGGCTATGGAGTCACTTCTATTTCATAAGCCTGTAATTTATACACCCAGCACTGTGTAATGATTACTGAGCCTCAAGTGTGATAGTCTGAATACATCAAAATTAGCGTGAAGCCGACAGCACGGCTCTCAGTCTCGCTTTGTCCTTCCTGACTGAGATAGATTTTAAGAGTACTGGTTGGTTCATGTTGTCAAAACCATGCCTTTGATTTAGCCAATGCTCTCTGATGATTAAATTAAGAGTATGCAATTTTGGCAAAAGCATCGGTGAGCATGTGTGTACCCTTCTTGGTGTGTCCGACCAAAGCACACATCCAAGTACTGTGTCTTACTGTGGCTTACAACATGTTTGGAAACATCAGTTGAAGCAGTTATCTTCCCTCTTCAGTGAAATTATACCTCGAACAGAACATAGTCTCCAGTCATTCCAATAGTTTAAGTTCATATTTAATATCTATATTCCTTTATACCTATAGTAATCATTTTCACACAGAGGGAATGATACGTAGTGACTTCTATTAGAATTAACACTTTTTGCAGGGTTGTCCAACCTTTTTGGCATTGTGACAGGACATTGCTATTTCTCTTTCTATGTAGTTCACATTTGGGAAACATAGAGTCTAGTTATAAAAAAAATGAATATTATAAGTAATATATCATAATGCTTTAAATATATTTACAATTTTGTGTTGGAAATACTGAGAAAAAAATTCATAGAGAAAAAGATGAGAGTACAAAGAAAATCATGGAACTTAAAAAAGAATTAAGAACCCACACGGTGGTTCACCAGCTCCAGTAACTCAAGTTCCAGGAGATCTGATGACCTCTTCTGGCCTCTGTGGGCTCCTGCACTCCTATAATGCATATATACTTTACTACACATACAGTTACACACACACACACACAAATTAACAATAATTAAAACAACCACCACAAAAGAATAACTTTCGGTAGGGAGCCCCAAAAGAATAAGACATACAAGGAGGTGTTTATCAGGTCTAGCCAGGGATTTCAGTCAACACTCTATATGGGAGGCACAAACTCAGGAATGTCACATCACAGGTGTAGATGCAGGAGGCCCAGAGATGCAAAGGCCATCTTACAAAACATCCTATCCAGTAGTACACTGAGTATTGGTCAAACTGTATTAAAAAAAAAAAGGCCTTTTCTTTCTTTCTCTCTCTCTCTTTCTTTCTTTCTTTCTTTCTTTCTTTCTTTCTTTCTTTCTTTCTTTCTTTCTTTCTTTCTTTCTTCTTTTAATCAGTTTTTTAAAGTTCCCCATTGGCTATAACACACTGGTCCTCCTGGCTGTCAACTTCTGAGTTTCATCATCAAACTTAGGGAGCTGGTGTTTAAAATTCCTTTATCCTTACCTGAGAATCAGAGAAGCCAAATCTTCTGAGACAGAAACCAGGTCTGACTGTGTGTGGAATCCTGCCTGGGAGGACAGGATGCATGCTCACCAAAGGTTGAACACCATTGTGTGGCAAACAGTAGCCCCAAGAGGAGTGGTGCAAGTGACCGCCAACCCTCCCACCCCCACCCCAAAGCCTGTAGGCGCTCACACTCTATCAACTCAATACAGAAGCACCTGTAGAGTGCTAACGTATGTCTCCTAGACTGAATGAGTCCTTTCACAGTTCCTGACCTTAAATGTGCTGTTTCTACCGCAATTGAAACCTGGGAAGAGTTTCTGAGTATTGCTTTCTACAGCCTCAAACCCTCCGCTTGCTTCTCTCCCTGTGTTCCAGTTGCTCACCTGCTTCCTCTGTCTCAGCCCCGAGAAACCTCTCAAGACCTCCCCCTCTCTCCACCTCTCCTGCTTCTGCCTCATCTGCTCTTGTTTCCAGTAATTTCCACTGAGTGAGAGCCTAGCGTGAGCTTCTCTCCCCCTTGGGGAAGCTTACCTTCCACTCTGATACAGAACTTATTGTTTTAAGTTACAGATTGTATCCTGGCACTCCCGATTTACAATGCTCCCTTGGGCACCGTCTTAGCCGAAGAGATGGTACTTCCTAGCCTGGGTCTCTGTGGTCAACATGATAACTCACCATCCCATCATTAATTTGCTTTGTAAACTCCAGACGATCAAAAGTGCTGAACAGCACCCTACCCTTTTCACACTTTTGATCACCATGGTGCCCATGTCTGAAACCTCATTTTATTCTTTCTAAAGACCCTGACCTGCAGATGTTCACCTCTCTGCATCCTTCAAGAAAATCTAAACTCGCCATCACTGGCCCATTAGTTGGTCCTCCGTCTGATGCTTCTGTTAACCAGTGTTCTAATTGATTCACATACTCACCGACAACCAAGCTAGCTGCACCTCCCTTATCTGGAGGAAGCATTTGCTGGGTATAGAACTTCAAATGGTGCTGGACAGAGCAGGGGTTTCCTCGGTGGGAGCTGGATGTGTGGGGACAGAATGAGTGAACAGGACCTGTGATCCCTGAATGATCCTCCATCCCTGTTAGAGCAATGCTTCACCCATGTGGTCCATCACTTGCTCCTGTTCTCTTTCCAGTATGTGGAGATCACTCTCATAATTCATCATTTTCCCCAGCAAGTAAGTGGTCCTCTAAAACTGGCACCAATGCTTTGGAATTCTGTTGAGTCCATGTAGTTCATTTTGAACTACTGTTCAAATTGAAATCTATATTTTCACTGGGGAGGGACTTAAAGTATTTAGCCTACTGTCAAGTCACATTGGTGTAGGGGCCAGACACACTCAAGCTCTTTTTTTTTTTTTTTCCCTGAGAGTAGCTCCTATAAATGAGCTTCTCAGGGATTCCACTGTACCTCAGGCTGAAACCCCATACTTACTCTGTTTACTGCACCTTCCTAATGGAAGGGTGATTTCACTGCAAGGGATACTCACAGTGGGATTGACATCATAATGGTTTCAACCAAAAATGTTCCTGTTTGACCTTTGTTCTTCCTCTCAAAATGTGTGTGTGTGTGTATAAGTATGTGTGAGTATGTGTATGTGAGTGTATATGTGTGTGTGTGTGTGTGTGTGTCGTGCACGCATGTGCACTTGCATGTATGCCTTGGATGTATAGATATCCACAGAGGCTAGCCCCTGAAGCTGGAGTTGCATGTAGTTTGAACCTCCTGGTGGGATTGCTGGGAACCGAACTCTAGCCCTCTGGGAAAGGAGAAAGTGCTCTTAACCAGTGAACCGTGTCTCCAGCCCTTAACCTATTTTTAAACCATTGTATCTACCATACCGCCTGCAATGTTCATTTCAGGATTTTACCCTACTAGACTTAGTTGTTTCTCTGAGAACTCTGTCCACATCCATATTTACTATCCCCTCCCTCCCCACCCGAACCCCCAACCACACCCCCTACCCCACCCCCCACCCCCACCGGCATCATTTCCGTCCACCACGCATGCTTTTGGGGTCAGAATGCTACAGAACAGCTCCTGTAAGACAGTGACTTCTGTCTGGAATAACCCATTCTCTTGTATTCTGTATATGGTTACTTCGTTCTGTAATTAAATGTTTATTTTCCATCCTAAACTTAGTGGGGCTGGTTTGTGTTCCCATCACACGTGCTGCTCTGAACTTCCCAAACGCATTTCATTAGGCTGTGCTTCGGGTCTGATTAGGAGCAATGCTGTCTGATTTTCTCTGTGGGCAACTCGAGCTTACATAGTGCCTTTTCTCTAGGAGCCCTGTCACCCTCGTGTAATGACAGCTAGTCAATACAAAGTCTAGTAATATACTTTCTTTCCTGTCACCAAAGATCATATACGCACCCCCGCCATTGCTGTCCCAATTTAATGAGAGTGCTACAAATCTGTCCCCCATGACTTTATTTAAAGCTCTCTTAAAATATACCACAATATTTTATGTATTGTTTTGGTCTCTTGGTTAATGAATTCTGAGATTCCTTCTCATGCTATAAAAGCTTGCTTTATTTTCCTTCTATAGTGATCTTCTTTCCACCATGAACAGTAAGCCCTAGGTTTAGCATTTCATGAGCTGGTAAGAGCGTGTTTATGTTGCCAAGACTCCCCTTATCTTTCCGAGCCATCTTCTCTAAAGAGGTTTACTTCAGTTTTCTGGTTGATAAACTACCATTTTTATATAAGAAAACATTGTATTTAGCATGCATGGATTAAAATCCCTTGACATATTTCTGAAAGTAACATTTTGAAGAGGAAAACAAGACTTTAAAGAATAAAAGTACCATTGTCGTTAGATACACGCAGAGAAAGCGGTCTCTGAATAAACTAAAATGTAGAACAGCAGGAAAATCCTCTCCCTGCCTCCAGTGAGCCCCACCTCCACTGTGCCCCACCTCCACCATGCCCCGCCTCCACCGTGCCCCACCTCCACTGTGCTCCGCCAGCTTCACACAGCCTGGTCCTGGTCCCTGATCCCTGGTCCCTGCCTGAGCTCCAGCCCACTTCCTCTGTCCCTTCCCACTAAGGACACTTGTATCCTTTCAGAATTTGCCAGATTCTCCTGCTCTTGGCATCTTCCTTGTGCCTCACATGAAAATAATGTTGTCTTCTCACAACCACACACTTCTACAACAGATACTTTTCTTTCATATCAGGTATCTTAAGATCCATGACCAACCGCCTATATTTTAAGACCCATCATTCTGTGCATGGAAGTAAAAGCTGATGAGTATGCAGGATTTAATTTCTTAATGACCATTTTTCTTTAATCTGACAAAAGCCCTATAAGTACCAACACCATGAGTATTTTATGTCTTTTTTTAATAGAATAAAATATACAGGAAGTTAATTTAGTTTAGTTTCTAATGAATTGGAAAACATTACCCTCCTATACTTTCAAGGTCTTGGTTTTAAAAAGAGCTTAAAGTTGGTTGCTATGGGGGCAGAAAGGACAATCATCACAGGATATCACCAAAGAAGATGGCTTTTCACAGCCTCCTTTCTCAGTGGCATTATCAGTTGAGCCTGGGAAGTGTGTTTGGGGGGAGGAGAGGTTGTGCATATTGTGCTACAAAACAGGAGCCCAGATCACCAGCCCCTAAGCTGCCAACACCCACATGTCCCTGTAATGCAGAGCACTGGTGAAGTGGGCTCCCATCGGAGCCCCCAGGGACTCCTAGGTTCTACTCTGCTCCACATTACAGACTTTTGGCCAGAACAGCACCCTCTGTTCCATCAGTTTCACATATTCAAATGACCATGAAGGAAAGCAACCGATGTTCTCTGGTAAGATAACACCATCCCAACCCACCAACCTGCTAGGGATTATGCTAAGATGTTGGATCGCTTCTTGCCTCTTTATGCTTTGAGAACCAGCTGAAGGACCCAAATACAGAGATCCTTCCCACCCCAGACTACCATGAATACAAAATGGGACACATAAGGAACACAGAACACTGGTTGTCAGAATGCCATTGTTCAGTTCCATTAGTGGATACATGTTTAATAATTTTACTACAGCTGTATAGTCAAGAAATATGTTTACTTATTTATTTCTACATGTGTCTGCCTATAAAGTACTCATTTTTTGTCTCATTGTATACAATAATACTGGTGAAGTCCTTCTTTTAAAAATATTTTTCTGTCATATACTAGGTTGAACTATATGAAAGCGCTAATATTTGGCTAGCTTTTAAATCCACAGAAACAGCAATTTCACATGGCTCAGAGCAAATTTAACTATTAAAAATTAAAATAATGGTTTTCTATTCCCTGTTAAATCCCACACCTTAGGGAATGCTGGAGTGAGAGAGGCGAGAATTGATCATGTAAGGTGCCTCAGAGAAGGTGGGCCTTGATGTGAGTCAGAAAGGAGGGGGGCGTGGAGAAGTAGGGGTACACACAAGGCAGCAAATGTGAACACCAGCAGCCTGAAGGGAAGCCGCGGGGCCATGGCGAGCACTCCTGTCCCCTTTGATAAAAATTTTCAACCTCTGTATTAATTTCTGAAAAGCATGCTTCCACAGCCTGTAAGCGCTTTCAAAACCTCTCTCATGGTAGCTGAAAAATTATTCTTGCACCATTACCATTGCCTTGAGTGGGTGCTAGTATTTCTATTGCAGAATATGTGGTTGTCACAGAGTGGCCACCCTGGCAGTGGTTCTGTAGCCTGAGTCAGCAGGCGTGCATCCAACTTCAGGAAGACAGCTGCCTGGGCTGTCAAGTCCCCACGAAGGGTCCAGTGCCAAGATTAGCAGCTGATAGGCTGAGACTCTCTCCAGTGCCTTCTGGAAGCTGCCCGGACCATTCCTGTAGACATCTTCTTGTCTCTCTGGCCAAATCCTGCTTTACTAAGACTTCAGCCTCCGGCTCTTGTCCTTACCGGTTACTCGTAATGGGTAACCACCCAGCACATTCCTCAGAGTTGACTTATGAGAGTCTACCAAAGGTCATTTTCCCAGCTTGGGTTTGTTCGACTGCCGTGCCCCCCATCAGGCCTGGCATAGCCCAGCTGGAGGTGTGTTCCAACAGTGAACAGGACAGCATCTGGCCAGTGGGCCATGGAACAACATGAACCATTACTTTGGAATGAACGAAAGGGGAACAACTGTTTTCTACTGTGTCGAAAACTCTGCTGACTGCTCCGAGGCAGGGAGCCGTGCCATGTAAGCTATAACTGAGGAAAGTGGGGGCAGGGTTTATTATCTCCTTGTATTTAAAAAGAATGCATAAATATAGGTATGATTTTATTTACTTATTTTCCTTTTGAAAGATCTTATTTTTTCTAGACCACTTTTAAGTTCTTATTGATATTGAACAGAAGGTAGGGGAATGTCCCATACACTTCTGTACTCAGATATGCATTGACACGCCCCCCGACCCCCAACCCTGCTTTACTAATACTCCCAGCAAAGTAGTACATTGCCTACAATTGACAAATCTACATAGCTGCATCATTCAAATTCCATAACATGTTTGTTGTATGAGATTAATTATCTCTAGTAGCATCTCTTGAGTTAATGATACCCTTTTTAAAAAGTCAATAATAATAACCATACATACATACATACATACATACATACATACACACACACATGGAAAAATAAAATAAAAACAACAACAATAAAACAGATCATAAGTTAATCTCGGGGCTGAGTGGGATAGAGGCTAAATTATTTACAAATCTTTTAAAATGTCAGCATCATCTTATTTCTTCTGGATGCAGCAAGCTATAACTTCTGGTGATTACATTTTCCTTGAAGATACAGAGAATTATATTTATTTAAGTGAATTTCCCAATATGTTTATATATTTGCATTTCTAAATTTAGTTTTTCTTATTAATATATTGTAATCACATAGGATAGGAAGGCCAGACAATGTGGAGCCTGACTCCTGAAGACGGTTAGCTACTCACAGGTCCCCAAATGAAGGGGCACATCATGCCATGGCAGAGCGAGGGGTGGGTTGCACTCTGTTTCAAGAGAGGAACACTAGGCAAGGACCCTTCTTGTGCTTTCCCAGGAAAGAAGACAGGTGTAGGATTGGCTAGGACAGATAATTTAAACAAATTTAGGGGTGAGGACCCATCTCCAGTTGCCTGCATGCCTCATCTAGCCCTGACTCGATGGAGGCAGAGCTGTGACTTAGCACAGGAGAAACCCAGAGCCAAAAGCATATGGGAGATGGTGGGTGTACTGGCTGATTTTATGTGTCAACTTGACACAGGCTGAAGTTATCACAGAGAAAGGAGCTTCAGTTGGGGAAGTACCTCCATGAGATCTAGCTGTGGAGTATTTTCTCAATTAGTGATCAAGGGGGAAAGGCCCCTTGTGGGTGGGACCATCTCTGGGCTGGTAGTCTTGGGTTCTATAAGAGAGCAGGCTGAGCAAGCCAGGGGGAAGCAAGCCAGTAAGGAGCATCCCTCTACGGCCTCTACATCAGCTCCTGCTTCCTGACCTGCTTGAGTTCCAGTCCTGACTTCCTTGGTTATGAACAGCAATGTGGAAGTGTAAGCTGAATAAACCCTTTCCTTTCCAACTTGCTTCTTGGTCATGATGTTTTGTCCAGGAATAGAAACCCAAGTGACCCTATGATGTCTGGAGAAACTGGCTACCCCCAGGAGAACTAGTTTCCTCCAGGGTCCTTAAGGCCACAGGCATCATCATCAAAAATACAGAAAGTAGAGATATAAGAAATGCAGTGTGTGCACATATATGCATATGCATTCATAGTCATAATGACTATTCAGTGAATTTGAGTGTGTGGGAGAGACAGGATTTATGTATATACTATTAGGGACTGTTTTGGCTTGTGGCAATTTAGCAGAAAGAAACATTTTTAAATGATTAAAAATAAGCCTATCCCTGTGGAAGGCTAATTTATCAAGGGAATCTCCATGTGATATAAATTCAGATCCCAAGAAATCTATAGAGAAAACTAAGGCTTATAGAAAGAAGCTAACCAAGGTTGCAGTTACAGTTAGAGGCCAGTGAAGAGCCAAGAACAAGGACTTGGGTGGAGTCAGCAGAACTGGGCTAAGGGGAGGGAGAGGGCGGGTCTGTGGGGACCTCAAGGGCACCAAATGCAGTATCACCAAGCCAAGATCATGCCTGGCAGGCTCACGGGAGATTAACAGTCCCCTTGCTTCCTGAGAGGAAGCAGTGAGTCTCAGAGCCTCGGCTTGCAGAGGATCCAGGCAGCCAGATACTGAAGGGCCTTGGAGACCAGGTAAACACGGTAGGAAGCTGCCTGGATACGTGACTGTAGTCCAGACCGAAGCCATCTGAGCGTGAGAGAAAGCTCCAGCCTCACAATGCAAATTAAGTCGCCATCGCTTCTGTCCTTCTGTCCTTCTGTCCTTCTGTCTTCTGCTCTAAGTCGCCATTGCTTCTGTCCTTCTGTCTTCTGCTCTAAGTTGCCATTGCTTCTGTCCTTCTGTCCTTCTGTCTTCTGCTCTCAAATTATCTGATAGTCGTTTGAGATGCCTAGGTTTACAAATGGCAAAGTTTAAGAGCTTTCTTCCCAGAGGTCTACATTTACAACTTATTTTTATAGTTTCAAACAAATCAGACAAATAAAACCTCCCGCCCCCAACCCCCGCCACTAGAAAGGACAGCTTTGGGTCACAACTGAAGTGGCCTTCTGTGCCACTGAGTGCTGTGGCGTCTATGCGGCATTTAAGTAAAATGGAAAACAATTTTAAAAACTGCCACACTTCTGGTAAATGCGGAGGGGGAAAAATGCTGTAAACAATCAACAATTTGCTTTTATTTTCTATTAAACTGGAGCGGTTTCTGCACTGATATCGTTTACAGACTACAAAGTAAAATCCACCCACAGTCCACTTTACTGTAAGAGCGCCCACAAAGAAGAAAACCTCATTTCAAATCTAATTGTGGACATTGTTCCTTCATTAAAAATTCATAGGGTTTGTGAATGTGTCACATAAGTACTGGCATCTCCATTATTCCCCAGCTTCTTCTCCCTTCCAGTTCTGATCAGAATTTCAAAACACTCGTGTCTAGAAAGGTGTTCTCTGAAGAGCAACCAAAGAAAAATACACAAAGGAAGGAAAGACATGACGAGTGTAAAGAAAAGCACTCACCAAACAAGTAGACTGGAATCTCCTCTTGCTTCGACTTATACAGGGAAATCGACAGGGGCTCCCGACCTTACCTTTCACCTTGAATCACACCACTGTACCTCAGCAACTCATACGTGTGCTGTTAGCAGGCAGCGAAGAGGTTGTCTTGCCTTATTGTGAGCCCGCAGAAGAGACTGAAGAAGTGTGGTGTTCTTCAATGCTTCTATGCCCAGGGTTCTTTCTTCCTCCACTCAAACGGCCAGACCAGAGTGCCAGGTCATGGGTCGTGCTGTGCACGGCATTTGTTAGAAATGCACAAGACAAGTAGCGTGATGCAGCCAGAGATTTTGGCAAGGAGGGTCCAATGTCGAGCCTCATTGCTTATGCTTTATATGCTTTTATACATTTGCGCCAGGAATGTTGTAATGTTGTCCTGTACCCTTAACAACGCTTCTTCCAATGGTAGGCTCCACATAGGATGCCAGCCCCATAAAAATATAACAGTACTAATGTTTTCCTATAAGTGGTCATGGTTGTAGTGCAAGACAGAACACTCTCTATTGTACTGCCAGTCCTAAGGGCAGCCCCCACAAAGGTATGTACAGTGTGTAGTGCTGTACTCTGATTATCTTCGAGTAGGATCCTGCTTACCTAAGTTGCTGTAAAGCAGTGTGCCTGCCATGTGTGCCTGCAGCTAAGTACAAAACATGGAATCTACATCGCCCTTCAACTTGTGCCATAAAGAATAGCTATAGAGCCACAGACAGGGCTGTACTATGAAGCCATAAGCTAAAGGAAACAAAAAACACATCATCTAATTCCTGTCCCAAAGGGGGTCATCACCACCTTCCAGGAACCTCATGTTTGCTTTGTCCCTTGGTTACTTGAAAAGGCCATACAAGAAGACTGCCCTAGTCTGGCTAGGTTTGTGAAGTCTACTCCATGATGATCACACCCCCACGGAATGGAGCCGTGATACATTCCTCAGAACATATCCCTGCAGTTAAACCAGCTCCGACTGTACAGGAAAACTGGAGGCCAACATAAACTAAGATCATAACCGAGTCTTCTGATGCTGTGATCGCGTGGATGGAGGAGCATACTTCTCCGAACTTCATATATAACCTGACAGTGGTTGTACTATGGCTAATAAATTTCAGAAATCACCTCTTCTCCTCATGTAAACCTTTACATTTGAGCTCATCAGGGAGCTTGCAGACTCAAAAACAATTTCAGCTCAGCACAACCTGGATTGGGAAGATACAGCTCCAACTGGCCTGGGAAGATACGGCTCCAACTGGCCATTTTATTTTGCATTTTGCTTTTGCTATTAAGTCACATATTCTCCACGTCGCTGCCCTTTCTCTGTGTCCTGATCAACTCAATTCCCAAGTGTGTGATGTATCCTAAAGGCCCCTGCTCCGGATAGCCATCCTTCCAAATTCTGGGTGGTGGATTGAGTCATCAAGAGCACTCGACCATGCTTTTCCCTGGACGATCTTGTGCACCAAAAAGTTTACACACCGAAGGAGCAGAGCATATTCCAAAGCCCTGCCACACACAGGCTCAGAGCACCTCGTCCATCACCCTGCCAAGAGTGAGTCAACCCACAATGTGGGCAGGAAAGCCATAAAGACCTGATCAGAACACTTTCTGGAGGGTGGCAGAGTGTAAGTTGTAGTAACTGTGACTCAGGGAGCCTCCCTTTGCAGGATTTGTATAGCCAAGTGATCAAGAGAACCACCCTGGGAAGACTGTCCTAGGAAGACCTGGATTTCAGCTATAAAGCATCTAACAGTTCTCCAAGTAACTTCGTTCTTTCAGCTCCTACAAAAGGCATTGTTTGTTAACCACCCCCTACCCCAATGCCTCCTGAGATGAGAATTGTGACCATAAAATGGAAAAGCTCAGGAAAGTGGCCAACAGGATCCCTGTGACAGAAGCCCTCCTCTGGCCTTCACTCTGTATTCCCAAGCTGATTTGCACACTTCATAGGAGAGGCAGAGAGAATGATGTCTTCAGGTCAGTCTCTTTCCACCGGGACTGAAGAAGTATCTGCAGTAATAGGTAATGGGAGATCGCTGCTTCAAGTTTGTCCCTTGGTAACCAACTCAGACTTATCTTTCCTGAATCTTTGGCACTGGTGGTGATCCCTTAGGATAGTAATTATTATACAATCTGGGTTTTCTACATTATTCTGCTTGTGAATTCATAGGACAATGCCTGTTTCTGTAGGTCTTGTTTATGGCTTCTGTTGAAAGGGAAAATAAATTCCAGGCCTCACAGCTCGCTGCTAGTGTAATGAGATTGCTTGTGCTAGAGACACTGTATTGAGTACAAGAGAGAGAGAATGGGTTGAAAGGGAAAGTTCTGTGGTGGTCTGACTTCACTTCCCAGCCCAGGAGAATAGTCCCAGGCAATCCCAGATGACCACAGATTTACTCCCCATCTCTCCATCTCCGCCTCTCTCTGTATACATAGATGTTATACATTTTACACATCAACCTATCTATCCAGCCTTTCTGAGGTGCCCAGGCTCTCTTGAATGAAGGTTTGTCATCAGCTCTGCTGTCAGCAGACTGCCCTCACACAGCACTCGCTGCTTCAAACACTCTGTGGACACATTGCCGAAGCCGTACAATCATATTTCTTGCTTCACAGCACAACTCTGGCTCTAGAAGGCACTAGCTCAGCCACAACTGTTTTAAAACAACTTGTACTGGACCTTTGGCCATCATCAGCCTTGATGAACTCTAGATGACCCTAAGGCCCTTTCCATACTGGACAGAGTGGAAGACTTCCATAGGTGGCCGAGGAGAAGACCCATGGCTGGTACCAGTACAGACTTTCACTTCCTAAAAGGAAAACCATGATTGACAGAAGCATCCATGCAACATCCCCTTGCTTGGCCACATATGTAGGCTGTTCAGCCTGCATTTTGAGCCAGCTAAGAGACACCCTCTTGCTGTTCCCTTGTAGGCCTAATAACTGGCAGGCCTTACTGACTTTTGGATGTTCAGTAGCATGAGCTGAGCTAGTCACACAAAAAGATGCTAGAAGCAGCCATAGAGTGGCAACAGTAGCAAAATCATCAGAGGCCACTATGCAAAGAACAGCGGTATAGACAATGACAGGAGGGGTAGCAGCAAGATGGTGGCTGCAAATGTCTTGAATGTGGCTGGGTCAGAAAATGACAGAAAACAAAGGCTGAGAGAACAAAGAGCCTTAGCTGAGAAAGTAGAGACTAGGGTTGCTGGGACTGTTTCCAGAAAGCTGTGGGTCTTGAGGGCCAACCGTCTCGGGCATCCTAGATCTAAGAACTGCAATATTTACTGCTGTTAGGCTAGGTCCCAGCAGCCAAGGCCTGTTCATGAGCAAGTCCTGTCTTTCTGCTGACTGCTGCTACTACTGCTTACTATAGCAGAGAGCCAGAGATCACAAAAGCTGCTTTGTGTAGAAGCTGAGATATTTAAAGTCCAGAGCATTAAGCCTCCATCCTTATGCCTAGAGCTGTGTCTCCAGCTTTGAAACTCAGAAGCAGTCATCTCCTAGTCAGTTAGCATTAAAAGTTATCAAGTTCTGGGTCTGCCAGTCCACTTCCCAGGTCTTGGGAACTCAAGAGCCTCAGGTTATCATCAGCTGTGATAGTTAAACTTGATTGTCATGTTGATGAAATTTAGAATCACCATAAAAACAAACCTCTGGGCATATCTGTGAGGGAGTTTCTAATTAAGTTAATTGAGGTGGGAATTTCCACCCTCAATGTAGGCAAAACTGTGCCATGTGGGCTGGGGTCCTGGACCAATTAAAATGGGGAAAGTGAGTCCAGCAGCAGTCATCTATTGCTTTCTTACTAGGAGTCAGTGTAGCCAGTTGTCTCAAGCTGCTATCGCTGTGACTTTCCTGCCATGATGAGCTAGTCACCCCACTGTAAGCCAGAATAACCCCTGCCTTCTTCAGTTGCTTTTTTCCAAGTATTTTGTTACTGAAGTAAAAAAAAAAAGTCACTGATCCACCAGCCCTGCGGTAGCATCTAGTCATGTACTTAGCTTCCGGGCCGAATAAAGGTCAGTTGATCAGGTTAAGCTAATCTCTAGCATCAGACAAAGCCCAGTCTCGGATACAGTCAACCCTAGGCCAACATCATACATGCTTGGTCCTTCTGGGTATTTTGTTTTTGTTTTTGTTTTTTTCTAAATGGAAAATTATTATCCTGACATCAAGGAAAAAAACGTGCCCCTCAAGAAAGCCATGCCTTTGGGTGTTTCCAGCATCAATGGGTGTGGATTGGCCCAGACCCTTTCACTTGGGCACCTCTGTGATGGCAGTAGAGGGTTTGAGAGAGCCAAGAAGGGCCATGACAGCCAGACTTCCAGTCCCCATCAGACTATTACTGTGTCTGCTGTAGACAGCTGTCTCTTGGTTCATTACTAACGGTGGCATGTCCAGGCTCAAACTCTGGCTTCTTTTGAGATACCACTCAGGACTCGTTCCTCTGGCTTCATGCTACTTTTCTTGATTCCCTCCACCCGTCTCTGTCCCCTACCACACACTCACACGTTGTTATTTCCTTTTTGGAAGAAGGAAGGCATCTTCAGATACCTCACATACAAGCCCAGCAGTAAGTAGTAAGTGGTCACTCATCCGGAACCTACATATGGGTGCGCTGTTTGTTTCCATGGGAAGGCTCCTAACGGAATCTAGATCACCATAGTGCAGGCATCTCCAGTCTGCCAGCGCTTTTGGACCTTTAAACTTGTTCTGTATCACTGCAAACTCTCTGAGTATGGAGTCTATATTCTGCTCGCCATTCTGCTATTATTATTTACCATGGAGTCCCATCTACCAGAGTCACTTAATGGAGACCTCTCAAGTGGTAGAAGTAGCCTTCTATCCCAAATTTTTCCGTCCTTATGCCAGTAAAGCTCACAGGAGCTTATCCTGTATTTTTGGTGGAAGAAACCTGAGTGCAATGACTCTATGGCAACTAAGGTCGAGGCTAGGGACTCGATCCAGGACTCTGCCGTTGTTTCTGATCTAGAGGAAATGGTCCAAGTTTTAGTCTTCACAACCATCTTTTCTTTTTTTCTTTTTTTAACAAGGCTGCAAGCATTAGCCTCATAGATGGTTGTATCTTGTAGAATATTTCCCCCAAGAGATCTAGAATATGTGGCGCTGACTCAAATGGCATTGTATAGTAACGATCTTCTCCAGTGAGCATCTCTAGAGAGAGTGGCCAGCTGGAGGGAGGGTGCGGAGAGAGCAGTGCCCTCTTAGCGTGGAAACTCGCTTTATTTGAGCTCATCACAGTAGTAGCTTAAAATAAAAATGCCCTCATGAAAGCATCAGCTCCCATCTCCCTTCTGATCGAAGAGGACTGTGTCACTGCATTTTTATGCAAGTGTCACAGCCAAAAAAAAAAAAAAAAAAAAAAAAAAGGGGGACAGTATATCACTGGTGGAAGGGTACAGAAGCTCAAGCCTTGAGGTGTGGCCGAATGCTGACAGCAGTCCCTACTGACCTAGGGCTCGGTGGCTGCAAGAGGTTATGTTTTAGCAAACCTGGAAATGATGAATTTGGCTTCACGCTAACTATGTGACGAGGCTGTTTCTGTTTACCTTAATTTTTACCTGCTCGCAAAACCCTTTTGGCTGTCCAGCCCGCTAAGTTGATAGGCTGGATAAGTACAGGCTCTGGTCTCCCTTCTGTTTGTACTAGTGAAATAGTTATCTTAGTCAGCACAGTATTAGGGGGCTGGGGCGGGCGGGGCTGGTGAACTTTTGGAGTTACCACTGCCTCCTACACTGCAGTGCTCAACCTCCGCTAGTCGCTGGTTGTTTTCTTTGTAATAAACATTATCTCATAATAAACTGTAACATTTAGAATTGCTCCAGAATAAGAATATCAGAGGCCTGGAAGAACAGAAGATCTTTTTCATTAAGCCTAGAAAGGGGAAAAACGTGATAATGCTAGTGGGAATTCCTTTCGAATATTTGTTTAGGTTGGGTTTAAGCCATCTAGCTGTGAAAATAAACCGTGGTAACAGTAGCAATATACTGTAATTCCCACAAAGCACATTCAGCATAATTTCTCTTTTTTATAAATAATAAAACCATAAATAAATATGATTACGCTAAGCTAACATGAAATTATATTCAGGACCCTGGGCCTGATGTTTTTCTCTCCTATCTCCGTTTTTCAAGCTTAGTGTTGGCCTGCTCCTGGCTCTGCTCACCTCTTCCCTCCGTCTCACCGGCGTAGGTTTAAGCAGTTTATGGACACTTAACTGGAGTCGGGGTGGGGGATGGTATCTGACCTTGCGCTGAGTTTGGTGAGTGGGACTTTATCTCCCCGGAGACGGAGAGTACCTTCAAACCTTGAAGAGCTCAGCAGCCCCCCAACCACAGGTCTCACGCTACATCTTACCACGGGTTTGAATGGCATTCACATCTGACAATATAATCTCCCTATAGGAGTTCTGCATGAGATTTTTGATAATTTTGCTTTTGAAATTATTCTAAAAACCAGCTCTGATTTCTCCGTAATTGTGCGGACTCAGGAATTCTGCAGCGTGAGAAGGCGTGCTGACAAATGATTTCCAACTGTAATGACCTTCATCCAAATGCTAAACTTGACAAGAATTGTCCTAATATAAAAGTTATGAGTATTTAATGAAATAATTCTTTATTTTAGATAATAGACTTCCCATTGTATGCTAGCATAAAACATTTTTAGGCCTCCAGCATTACTGTGGATATCTTATGTATCAAGTACCCAACTGATAATGTAGCCACAGTAAAGAGAATAGTCAGAGGTCCCTTTTTTTTTTATAATGTAAGTATATAAAGAGTTCTCCTTGAGGAACCTAGTCTTTGAAATGCCACTACTACATTGAAATGCCACTACTACATAGAAATTCTGGTTGTCTTTGTTTAGGTAGGGTTACTCTAACTTTTTCTCTTTCTTTCTTTCCTTCTTTCTCTCTTTCTTTCTTTCTTTCTTTCTTTCTTTCTTTCTTTCTTTCTTTTTTTTAGGTTTCATCAAGACAAAGTTTCTCTGTGTAGCCCTAGCTGTCCTGGAACGCACTCACTCTGTAGACCAGGCTGACCTCGAACTTAGGATCTACCTGCCTTTGCCTCCCATGTGCTGAGATTAAAGGTTTATGTCATCATTGCCCAGTTTTTCTTTTGGATTTAGTTTGTATTCCTTGACAGTTACATGCATGTATATAATGAACCTTTGCCTCCTTTACTCCGTCTCTTCCTCTTGCCTCCTGCTAAATCCGTCCTGCTTCCCATGAAGTCTCCCTCACAATTGCATGTCTTTTGTGTGTGTTTCCCACTGAGGTTAGAGTTCCCTCAAAAACATGGGTGGGAGCTTACTTACTGAAACATGGGTGACCTAACAGTGACTATAGATAGCACCAGAGAAAGTCACACCCTTCTGGCAGCCACCAGGAACTGTTCATTGTCCTGGAGAGAAGGGTGGGGCTGACTGGCTAGATCTTGTGGAGGTTTTATGCAAACAACTGCAGCATCAGTCATATCATATCCAGAAGACAGTGTTTTGCAGGAGTCCTGCCCAAGTTCTGCCTTTTAGAATCTTTCTGCCTTCTCCTCCTCTTCCTCCTCTTCCTCCTCCTTCTCTTCCTCCTCCTCCTTGTTCTCTGATGGAGAGGTATGGTGTGGGCATCCCACTTAAGGCCCAACACCCCATATATACTTACTCTCTGCACTTTGAGTCTTGAGTCTTTAGAGTGATTGCTATCTACTCCAAAAAAAAAGGTCTCTGATGAGGGCTGAGAGGCACACTGACTGATGGGTACAGAGATTTAAAAAGCAGTTTGATATTATGCCCAGTTAGCAAACTAATAGTAGTCGGTTCTTTCCTGGGCTTGTGACCTTCCCAACTATGGATTGTAGCATAGGTTTCCAGTACTAGGCATGACTTTGCCCTGTGGAGTTGGCCTTCAATTCAATCAGAAAACAATTGATTGTCCCCAATCAATTGTACCAATGGGCCTATCTTCCCAGACTGGTTGTTGTTATAGCTGGCAGAGTTCACAGCTGGCTAGGACTGTTAATGGACTTTTCTCCCCTAGGCAGCCTGTGTAGCACCTTCCAGCACTCTAAAAGCTAGCCAGCAGGGAGAAAGTGTCCAGGTCAGGTTTCGGCTTGATTTCTCCACATTCTGTAACCAACTTCTGCGGTACCCACAACAGGGTCTTACTATCAAGTCCTGCTGGGTGACCAAAAGCACTAGCTATAGCCTCTATTGTCTCAGGGATCTTTGGGACCACCCTGAGCAATTTGTAGGAAGGTATTCCACAGTTGATGCTGGCGTTTTTGTTTCATAATGTATGCTCTGGAAGGAGCATTATCCCCCCCCCCCCCCATGTAAGGTACATCCGTCAAGCTCCTTCTGAAGCTATATTTTTACTAAGCATCCTTAGTATTCGTTATCCTTGCCCCACCCTCTCATCTGCTCTACCTTCCCAATCCTCTTGCCACTCAAACCTCCCTCCCCGGCCCTTCACTTTTATTTCTTCATGTAAAGAAGGTCACTTGACAGTGATTGAGGGAACTATCTGTTTGGCTTCATCGGAGGCAAATGGCTCCTCTTGTAGATTCAGAGGAAAAGTCTTACTTGAGAAGATAAGGGTGGAGGGCTCTGCAGCTATAGCCTTTATAGAATCCTAGACAAGATATAAAGGGCAGCCCTGATAGAAATTTCAGCAGCAGAGTGTGACAGTGACCTTCAGCCCTGCCTCGATGCCAGAGCTGCCCCTTGAGAGTTATTCAATATGTGGCCAACGATGTCCTTGCGCTTCTGATCCTGCTGCCTCCGCTCTTAGGTGGTGGGATCATGGGCTTCACTACCATTCCAGTTTTCCACGGTGCTAGGTATCGGGACTGAACCTAGAGTTTTGTACACTCTGGGGAAGTATGCTACGCACTGAGCTCCATCCAGCTCCATCACTAGCTCCAGCTCCAGCTCCAGCTCCAGATCCAGATCCAGATCCAGATCCAGGGCAGTCTTTCTAATTTCTGAATCATTTATGGTCCAAGAGTCTAGAACCACTTCTGTGTACATGCCCATCCACTTCCAGCCTCAGAAACCTGACTATGCTTAAGCCACCCAGGCCTTCCTCCCCTCCACCCCCCCAGACATCTCCATGGAGTCTTGCCTAACACAACCGTCACCATCACCAGAGGCTTATCCCATTTAATCAGATTGTTCCCTGCCAAACTAGAACCTTCTAACAAATGCCCACCTACATTTGCAAAGGCTCTGTACCCTGTTCGTGTCCCTAAGAATGCTGGGACACTCTCTGTATAGCCCAGTCTGAAGTAAGCACACTGGTTGGAAACTGCTAAGTTCACTGTCCTTCCCTGTCCTTGCCCACTTGTTACTCGCCAGAACAAGGGCCATATGTGGCCATTTGAAGATCAGAAAAGCAAGGTATCTGGTGACTTAGAGGAAGAGAGAGCTAGGCTTCTTGCCTGGGGCAGTGCATTGGAAAGGTTCGAGCTGCTGTGTCTGTAAGTCCCGGGGCATCTTGGCTACCAGGCTAATGCTTTATTCATTGGGCTGCAATGGCATCATTAAGAACCCATTAGCTTAAAGAGTAACTAACTTGTTCTCTGTGACTCTACTAAAGGAAATGTTAAGTAGGATGAGCCACTGGTTCAGGCTGGTCAGGGTCTGATCTGGATTTTATTGCAAGTAGATTTCCATAGACTAAAGGCTATGCCCAGGGCTTTTTGGAAATAGATAACTCATTTACCAGGGTTTGCAGCTATTTAAGGGTCAGGTATTTACCTGGGACAATTAAAATGTTTCACTTTGTGTCTTAATTTGTTTTCCACCCATGGGTCAGGTATAAAATGAACACATAATGAAAACACTGAGCCACCCACAGCAAATGTGGGAATTTTTTTTTTGTAAGAAGGGAATGATGTTTGCAGAAAATGCTTTCTGTGTATCAATGTGGCCAAGAAGCATGTAGCAAATACTATCATTTTTTTTTTTTTTTTTGGTTTTTTGAGACAGGGTTTCTCTGTATAGCCCCAGGTGTCCTGGAACTCACTCTGTAGACCAGGCTGGCCTCGAATTCAGAAATCCACCTGCCTCTGCCTCCCGAGTGCTGGGATTAAAGGCGTGCGCCACCACGCCCGGCAAATACTATCATTTTATAGTAGATATGTATACTATTATTGTTTAATGTGCTTGCCCATGTGCTCTGTATGAAGGATTCATGTCTCTTGAGGCCAACTGCAGTCTTGCTCAGACATTGCTGTCTCTCTCTACAGGAGTCTTTTTCCCTGGTCTCTCTTGTTCAATTTCAACAGCCCATGGCTTTGTTGTTGCAGGTAAAGCTTGCATTTACCGATAGCTTTTTGCTTGGTGTGCTCCATGGAGCCCCCACAACCTGTGAATGTAAAGAGAAAAGAGAGTGAGAATTCAGAAAAGACTTAACAGTGATGGGGAGTTAGCTGTGTCCTTGCTTATGTTCATAAATGTATCTATGACTAGCTTAGATGGCAGTGGAGAGCCAGTAACCTTCTTCCAGGGATAGCTGGCTCATTCCCATCCCCACCCCCAGGCTGCACATGAAGCTGGCCTGAAGCCAGAAGCCAGACTTAGATCTCTTCCCCAGGTGAGGGGATAGGTAGAGGGGGATAGTCCCAGAACTCTTTGAAACGGTGGGCAATTACTCACCATCTCTGGCTACGAATGGGAGTGCCTATCAAGAACATTTTGGAGACTTCTGTAATGGGAGGAATTGGAACTGATGAATTTCAAGTACCATATAATTCTGCACACCACAGTGCTCTGTGAACCGAGGTGTGTTCATCAGGAATCCCAGGAGCTCTGCGGTAACGAGGGCTCATCAATTCAGGCTTAGGTTTCCGGGCAATGGTGCTTCTTTTAATAACTCACTCATCATCAGGGTAGGGGAACGGTAATTGGTTTAGTATTGATATATTTAGAAGGTAGAAAGCAACCCAAGAGAGAGCAGATAGTAGTATATGAAGGTTGCTGACAGACATCTGTCCACGAGAGCACTGGTTGATATTGTATTTTCCACAAACAGTCTTCACATATAATGTTGCCCTTTCTTGGAAACCTGAAGTAGTCTCTGTGTGGAAGGTCGTGGATTTTAAAAACTGTCTCCAGAGACTTAAAAGTTACAAATGGTCAAAAGAGCATGCAGGCCCCCTCTCCTTTTGTTTTTAATGGAAAGAGCAGAGCTTTTTTTTTCCCCTGAAGGTCTCAAGATTGCTCTCTGAGCGTTTGTTCAATCTAGAAGCATAAATGCAGGGTTTTTGAAAAGCAGAAGCTTCCTGAGAAAAGTAAATGTACCTGTCATTTCTCTCCACACAAATACACACACAAATACACACACACACACACACACACACACGCCACACACACCATACCACACACACACAGAGAGAGAGAGAGAGAGAGAGAGAGAGAATGTGTGTGACATTGAATATTATCTTTCCTGCATCAAAAGTAATTGCGTGTGCTCCCCTGCCCATGCTTCTTGGCTTACATGGACACGTCCCTCCTGGTCGTGTTATTAGGCTGTGTAGTTTCAGAGGATCCCTGCCTCCTTGCCTGCCCATGTCTGGACGCCCTCGCCCTGAAGACATGGCAACATGGTGAGGGTGAGGTAATGCCTCACCCATTGTGTGGTTGTTACTTCCCTAAGATAAAAGGAAGCCGATTTGCAGCTTAAAATTGGCTGCTTGACAAAGTAGGATGGAGGATATAATCACAGTTCCCGTAATGGAGTTCAGTGTTTGAGAACTGGCCGGATCTGCTTTTCATCTTCTGTGGTCCATGCCGAATTGAAACCTCTCCTTTCTTCCAGTGATTCCACCTCCTTTCTACTATACATTTATGCCTCTGTCATGTTAATGTACGGCTTAGTGGGCCTGGAGATGCGGTTATTTATAGCTCTGAGCTCATTCAAATAGCAGCTGAAAGCAACCTCACCAAGGGAATGTGCCCTTGACCCTGCTCTGGTCGCCAAGGACATGTGAGAACTGAAATTGCCATAGATGTCTTTTTAAGGGCACCAAAACTTTCTTCCCAACTATTTTTCCTGACACTAGTCCATCTGCATTTCTAGTTTTCAAGAGACATCCTCGCTATTGTGTTCTTTAGCTTTCAAACCCCCCAGTTTTGAGGTTGAACCCTATCACTGAGCTCCTTGGTGTTTGATGTCCTCCTTTCTCTACTTTTCCTTTCCTCTGCTCATCCATATATGCATTTGAAAGTGTATATATACACAGTATTTATGTGGAGGGAGGTGATGGGGGAGAGCCTGCCATGGTTTGTATCCTTGCTGGTCATTGATGAGTTCACCATGGGAAGTTTAGTGTTGGCTAGTACTAACGGTGATGGTGACGGGGAGAGTTAGCTCTGTCCAGACTTGGATCCCTTCTCAGGGAAGGGCTCAGGTAGAGGGCGGAGCTAATGAGCCTGTGAAGGGAGAAAGAAGTACAAGGAAGGCACAGAATGGGAGCAGAGGAGAGCCACTGTGCAACCCCTTTGTCTTCTTCCCTTAAAGAGAACATAGAAGGGAAAAAATACACAGAACACAAATGACACCTCTTCCCAGTGACACTGGGATGAGACTGACCTGACCATTTTTGAAAAGTCTGCAGTGATCCTATAACTGTACAAGTAAAAGGGGGTGGGGGAAGGGATTGATGAAGGGTGTTTGAGTCTGTGAATTCGATAAGAGCTGTTTTTCTACCAAATGCCCTCCTGGGGGAAAATGATAGGGTAATGACCTCTGCTTCCTCCCTTTTCCTAAGAATTATCCTCCTGGCTTTGTTTAATAGAGTATTTCTATTTGAGGCAGAGCAGGGGAGCTGGAGAGCTGGCTCAGCAATTGAGAGAACCCTGGTTTGGTTCCCAGTACCTGCATGGTAGCTCACAACCAACCATCCATAGCTCCAGTTCCAGGGGCTCTGCTGCTGCCCTTTGACTCTTCCAGCACCAGGCATGCACATGGTACATATACATGTATAGGCAGGCAAACACTAGGGCACATAAAATAAGTCAATGTAAAGTTTAAAGTATATTGCTGCTTAACAAATCTTCCCATTAATTTGTTCTTTCTCAAACTCTCCACTAAAACCTTCGTTTTATTCTTTACCATTAATTAGCATATAGTGACCACTAATAAGTAGTCAGAATCCTGTATATTTACCAGACTTTAAAACTTTATAATTTTTTTCATCTAGGATCCTAGGGCATCTCTATTAACATCCATCTCTTCCTTACCACCTTTAAGCTATTTCAAAGTGTTCCCAATTCTCAAAGAATTAAGAAGCAATATAGAGTTTGCAGATATTTCTGCTCTGTGTATTGTGCTTGCTACCTTCAGGGTGGGCAAACATGAATCTTCTTCATCACCCTGAACTTAGAGTTGACTAGAGAGTGGTTCTAACGTGGAGTGCCATGGAGGATAGAGGTGAGAGTCTACATCTCCTGCCTTCTCCTGTGAGGATATCAATAGCATTTTGCTTCAATGTTATTGTGACTTATACTGTATACTTTTTCCCATGAACCCTCTGATATTCTGTGGCCTGGTATCTCTTATCTCTAAATCTGTCCCCCTCTGCTGACTACCACCGCTGATCCTTTCCCTATTCTTCTAAAGGTGTCAGCTTTTGTGAGTTCTTATCATGCTTTTGGTTGTTGCTGTTTGTCTGGTTTTTGAGTGTACCAGAAAAGGGCATCACATTCCCTGGGACTAGAATTATAGATAGTTGTGATGTAAAAATGTGTTTTTTTTTCCTTCTTCCTTCCCCTTCCTCCCTCCCTCTCTCCCTCCCTCCCTATCTTCTTCCCTCCCTTTCTTTTTGATGTGTATGTGTGTGTATACACATGTCATGTGTATATATGGGTGTCTTTATTTATGTATCTCTGTGTACCACATGCATACAGTGCCCATGGAGACCAGAAAAGGGCATCACATTCCCTGTGACTAGAATTACAGATGGTTGTGAGACGCCATGTCCTCTTAACTGTTGAGCCATCTCTGCATCACTCCCCCACATATCCCCCCCCACCTTCAAGCCATGTTTTGAAGACAAGTTTCATTCTGTCCCCAGATTTTCAGATTCCTCTCATCTCCTGAGCAGTAAAACACTCAGTGGTGAAGGTAACTTAGAAGTGGATGTTCACAGTCATCTATTAGATGGAAAACACGGCTCCCAATGGAGGAGCTAGAGAAAGTACCCAAGGAGCTGAAGGGGTCTGCAACCCTATAGGTGGAACAACAATATGAACTAACCAGAACCCCCAGAGCTCGTGTCTCTAGCTGCATATGTAGCAGAAGATGGCCTAGTCGGCCATCATTGGGAAGAGAGGGTCCTTGGTCTTGCAAACTTTATATGTCCCAGTAAAGGGGAACACCAGGGCGAAGAAGTGGGAGTGGATGGGTAGGGGAGCAGGGCAGGGGGAGGGTATAGGGGACTTTCAGGATAGCATTTGAAATGTAAATGAAGAAAATATCTAATAAAAAATATTGGGGAAAAAAGAGAAGAAGAAAGAAAGAAACCAAGGGAGAAACACTCTGTAGAGCTTGCCTTTGTGGTCTGTGTTTGCGAAAAGAAAACAGAATTTTACTAAACAAATGTAAAACACAGCTTTCCCGTTGTTCTCCAATGGGAAGGCTGCTCTGGAGTTCCCTGGTTCACCACTAGAAGCAGAAAAGCTCCTCCCTTATTATCATAGACAGTTGTTTTAAAAGCATGGCATTAACATATAAGTAGCTTATGTCTCATTGTATAATATCCCATCGTTCTAATCTATGAAATGTGTCTATAACCTGAAGATGGTGTCCTGCTGAACACCCAAACTAGATATTTTCTTGGTGATAGGAAAAAATGATTTGGTGATAAAAATGCTGGTTTTTTTTTACAACATACATAAATTATAACTAATAAAGAACTTCTAACAAGGCGTTGGCAATCATGTGATGTAAGTTTGCTTTGATCTCATTTCTTTTAAAGACATTAATGAAACTGATTCTCACATTGTATTGATTTTTCTATTAAAGTAGGTATGAGCCTAAGGAAGTAGGTCAGAGAGATCTATTTTTTTAATCCAATATTTTCAAAACCTAACTGATTTTTGCCCCATTTTACAGGGAACATATTTTTGTGAACAAGCACAGGTGAATTTTCTTCTTTAAAATATTTGTTCTTGATACGTAGAGTTAGAAAGGTCTACCACGTGGGAGCAGCCTGTGCTTCTCTTCAACTAGAGTATTTTGTATGCTTGATGAGAATGAGAACATTTTTGCTTGGTTGATATAACTGTATGAAATACTGAGCGAAAATAGATCTTGTTGGAGATTTGGGAAATTAGGTGTAAGGTTTTGGCCTTTGATGTAGTTCACTAAAGAACAGGTTGGAGGTCCATTAAACCGGGCCAGAGCTTCCCTGTTATCCTTGGCATTCTGTACATCTGATTGCTTTGTAATAATAATCCCTCAGTAAAACCTGTAAGCAGAAACCACCAATTTCATAATTTGTCAGGAAGCTCTTAAAAGCTTTTGTATTTGCATCGAAAGAAAAAAAAGCTGGAGAGGAAAAAAAATACATCTTTTATATGATGTTATTTTACAGGGGAATTGTGGGGAATGAAATAGCCTGCTACAGTTTAGGTGTGGTACAGAAAACTAGGGCAACACTTACTTTTAGAAATATCAAGTGTTATTCACTGTTTTATAATTAATTACATAATTATACAACAGAACACAAAGATCCCTGGATACCTTAATAGAAACACTGCACTTCCAAATAAAATAACAATAATTATCACCTACTGTATTCAGAGTACTTTATTAGCTGTAAATCTTAACTCCCCATATCTGTGCGTAAATAAACATCATTAAGAATATTAATCTTTCCTTATAGTTTAGAAATAAGAAAACCAAGGCAAAGAAGTTGGTTTGAATGACTAATTCAGCATCCTGCTTTGAATGATTTGGTGAGGCCAGAGTCATCAAAATCAATAGGTGTTAACAAAGGACAAAAGTCTCTCTTGCTCCCATTTATAAATTACCAGGCAGTCGTTAATATTTACAGTATTCCCTTCTGTTCAAGCCCATGTGACTAAATCCCTTTAAAATGTAAAAGCAGTGTCCTGGTGGTCCGGATAATTCGAAATACCTGGTAGGGATGAACTTACTTCAGGACACCATTCTAGGTACCTGACAGCTACCTGAAGTTGTAGGCAATTAAAACCATTGGGTTGTGATACTGGAGAGCTATAATAAGCCGGAAGTCCCCAGGTTCAAGATAGGGGTAAATGAAAGTTTACAAGCCACATCCTGCTGATAAAGCAATCTTTTTGAGATAGTAGCAGTTTGTTAAGGTGTCTGTGAAAGATACAGATTGAGGCCATGCCCCTCCTCCCCAGGGCCTTCAGTGCTCCTCTGTAAGGCTCACCACAGTGAGCATTACCACTAGAACAGACAGTGTAGAGCCAAGACAAGCTAATGCCGTCCCTCTAACACTGGAGGGAAAAAAAAGTCAAGGTTACGTGTAGTCAGAGGGAAAAAAAAGTCAAGGTTACGTGTAGTCAGAGAAGCACCAGCCATAAACCCATAAAGTGAGGAGATACTCTGTGATAGAGCGCTTCAGAACTGCAAACTCACTGGGGCGGGGGGGGGGGGGGGGGGGGGGGGGGGGGGGGCGTGATGCCCATTTGTGGATACCTGAGCTGGAGGGTGGGAGCCATCTGCACTTCATTTAGGGAGCCGAGTCAGACAAATAGTGACCTTGTGACGATCCAAGGCTGCTCCACCACAAGGCCGTTGCGGAGAATGAGCCAGGCTCATCCAGCCCTGCCTTGGTGCCCTGAAATGGTTGGAGCCGAGAGTAAAGCAATCTGAGGCTTCACTGTAGTGCCAACGAGTGGGCAGCTGCAGGGCACACATGCAGGCTTGCCATGGACGTGCTGAACGTGGTTCCTATGGGAAGGCTCTGTCCTGTGGTATCCGTTGCCCATGATCATTGGTGGACAACGCACAGGCACATACTACATTCATTAGGAAGCATGTTTAAAAGGAAGGTTTGACGTATATGTTCTGAATACAGTTTGCACCCCAAATTGGAATTGTCCACTGCTAGGTGATAGGTAATTGGGAGAAAAGTTCCCCAGCATCTCATTGACCCCCTTAATGATAGCTAGAGGTTAGTTGAACTACCAGAACTGCATGTTCCTTGTATACCTGTCCGAGAGATACTGAGGCCAGAGCTTGCATTTGACTTGAACTGACAAGAAGCCGTCTGGCATCATTAAGGAATAGAGCTACTGATACTCAGCCCTTAGAGTCAAAGAATTTGAAATATTCAAGCTTCACGCTTTACCAAAAAAAAAAAAAAAAAAAAAAAAAAAAAAAAAAAAAAAAAAAAAAAAAAAAAAAAAAAAAAAAAAAAAAAAAAAAAAAAAAAAAAAAAAAAAGAAACAAACAAACAAAAACAAAAACAAAAAAACCCCTACAACATTTACTTCTAAAAGTCTGAAGAGAAATGTGACTGGGTGGATGGGGGTACATTTGCATGTAAACAAAAACAAATATTTACCTTCAGTTGTCATCTCAGACAGAGATGAGTCAAGCGGTCATCTGGGGCTGCTTACATGCACTTAGACTGTGAATCTTTCATGGTTAGCCTTTGCATCCGTAAGGCAGGGCTGGGGGTGGGGGGTGGAGAGAGGGGAGGAAGTCATAGAATTTTACAATTAATGTCACAGAGACACCCTTTGTAACTTCACTGTATGTTGTATTCCCATTTCTATTTACTACAAAACATTTTTTTGTTGTTGTTTGTTTTTTTCAAGACAGGGTTTCTCTGTGTAGCCCTGGCTGTCCTGAAACTCACTCTGTAGACCAGGCTGCCCTCAAACTCAGAGATCCTCCTGCCTCTGCCTCCCGTGTGCTAGGATTAAAGGTGTGCGCCACCACTGCACAGCTACAAAACATTTTGAGTATAATAAAATATATATCTCTATGTAAATATAGACATATACATATACACATACAATGCATATATATGTATACTTGTGTGTGTGTGTGTGTGTGTGTGTGATGTAATGCTCAGAAAATTTTGAGCAGAACAAATTTGAGCCAGTTAAATTCATAATCCTACAGAACTAAAAAAACAAACGTTTTGCCTCTGCTACTGCAGCCTGTAGATTTCTTCCCGGACAGGCCCTGCCATTCTTTCTGGCTTGCCTTTTCTAATGATTTAACAGCCTTATAGAAAAAGGGTTCCCGCTTTTTTTATTCTCCCTCCCCACTTTTTTTTGTCCTCTTTGAATACATTTCACAGACAGCCATCTTCCAAAATAACAACATCAATTAATTTCTTTTTTAACTTGAAAAGAAATCGTGTTCACCCTCGTCTGCCCTGGCTATTGGTGTGCAGTGTGTGGAAGAGGCTGTGCTGGCCCTGATAAGGCCCATAGGCAAAGAGGCTGCGGCAGGAGACTAAGCCCTAACCCACTCAGGCGATGCTGTTTCCTGAGGCAGCCCTGGGCCAGGTGAGGTGAGTTGACTCCTGAGCGAAGAGAAACAGTGCCATAGCACAGCAGTCAGGACGGAAGCCCCTTCAGGTCTGAGTCCGGCTGCTGAAAGTGGATCTCTGTGGTTCGTTTTGTGTTTAAATAGACAACTGTCTTCTTCAGGAGGCGCACTGCCTTCTCTAGGACCTACCTCACCACAATCTTCTCCTCTTTTGCAGAGTCCAATGATCTCCGAGGGGACCCTCTGCTCAGCTGTCAAAGCACCCCGGCGCCCCAGGGTGCATGCAGTTCAATGGTAGATGCAGCTGGATTTGAGAGCGTCGCCCAGTGTCCACAGGAGCTTCGTCAGATGATGGCTGCAGGTAAGTGTTGGTGGCCAGTGGAAGACACAAATGAGATTTTTTTACATGTATACCAAAAAAGCTTGCTCAGCAATGAAAGTCCACGTTGAATCAGGGGCAAGAGTCTAGGGAAAGGAGGGAACTAGGAAACTCAAGGGAAAAAAAAAAGTACAAAATCAAAGTTAGCACAGTTTTCTGGTTTTCTTTTTTCTGTTTAATTTCTGACATTTGTTTTCTAATTTTGTTTGCTGCTTTTATTAGCCAGTATTTATAAGACATATTCTAAAAAAAAGAGGCCCTGAATTTGAAAGAGAGCAAGGAGGGGTTTATGGGAGAGGCTAGAGGGAGGAAAGGGAAGGGGGAAAAATAAAAATATATAATCTTAAAAGTCATTTTAAATAGATACTTAAATTTCCTTCAGGCATGGTTCTGAACCTTCCTAATGCTGAGACCCATTAACATAGTTCCTCAAGTTGTGGTGACCCCCCCCAACCATAAAACTATTTTTGTTGCTGCATTATAAATATAATTTTGCTGCTGTTATGAATTTTAACGTAAATGTCTGTGTTCTCTGAACACCTGAGGCAACCCCTACGTGAGGGTCGTTCAGCCCCCCAAAGGGGTCACGACCCACAGGTTGAGAACTGCTGCCTCCGAGGGCCTATGCTTCAGTGATCACCTTAGCAGCTTGGCCAAGGCATGACCTATTCCTTGACACCTGTTTCTTGTTTAGAAGTGATGCCAGGCCCAACATAATCCTCAGAAGCAGACACATTATCCATCTTGTTCTGCTAGGCAGTTAACGTGCCAGCACTTTGTTCTAGGCCGTCTAGAGCAAGCGTTGCCTCATGGGGAGGAGGAAAGTGACCCTTCTCTTTTCCCCAGAGGTGTCTCTTTAATGCCATGCTGCAAACAATACAGATTCCACATCATTAAGCTTCTTTCTAGAAAGTTCCTCGGAAGCACTTCTTCATCCTTCCGTCCCTATGCTTCTGCACAGATGCTTTTACATCTGGAGAAATTATTGGCATACTATAGATTATGGTGCTTTTTTAAAAAAAAGTCTCAGCAGCGTGCTAAATGAAGCCTCGTGTCTTTAGGAACGTGATTTCCTTTAAAGGGAAGAGCCTTGCCTGTCAACACTAAGCTGAGTTTGTTTCTTCCACAGCAGCTGATGGTTTGGGGAGCATAGCCCTAGATACCACCCAGCTCAACATGTCCGTCACCGATCCCACAGCCTGGGCCACAGCTATGAATAACTTGGGCATGGTTCCCGTGGGGTTGCCTGGACAGCAGCTCGTGTCTGGTAAGCATTCTTCTGGTTTCAAAGATGCTTTGCAAGACTGCCAAACACTGTGGGTGACAGGTGTTCCGCGGTAATCTCCCTCCATGCCGGTGTTGAATACGGCCTTTGGTTTTTGACCTGACCTTGTCTGGCTGGCTGGATTAGAGATGGTTTTCTAATGCACCCTGCTTTTTGCAGACTCAGCAATTCTGGCCCTAGCCTCTCTTGATACCTAGTCCATCTTATCTCCACAGCCTTGCTGCGACCGTTGCACTTTCAAATTGGTAGATGAGATGGCAGGTACCTGCTTCCCAATTTGTGAAACTTAGGCTTGTACAGCGCCCTGTTTGACCGCCATCTCCGAAGTCGCTCCCATGTTTGGTTGCTTCTTTTGCTCATGCTTCTATGTTACAAACCTGGAAGATGAAGATGACTGTTGAAGTGACATGTGTAGAAACTCAGCTCAACTGACACTACATTCAGACTCCACCGCCTGTCACACTTTGAAATAGTAATTCGGAACAGCCGATGGATGGCATATTTAGAAATACCACGAAGTCAAAGGTCATCGAAAGGTTTTACTTCTTAATTCTGCACTTATTTACTGGGGGTTTTAGGTGTGTTTTGTAAAATAGGGTTTGAAAAATAATATATATGTGTGTGTGTATATACGTATATATACATATATATGTATATATATTCGCACACACACACACACACACACATACTTGTAAGTATCAGCAAAAAGCATGTCTCAGTTAATTGAAATAGAAAAACGTGACTGGTGATAGGGACAAAGCCAACGCACAGGATCAGGGTTTGGTGTGGGTGGTATATGTGTAATGTGTATATGTGTATATGTGTAATGATGTAATGTGTCAGTTTGCTGGTTGGTCACTGGGACTCTGAAAGAACCAGCGATGATGGGAGATGAGCGTTGTTGGTAGAGATGGTGGGACTCACGTCTACTCACAGACCCGGCAAATACTCACGGAGGCTCTACCGGGTACACAGGCCTCAGCAGGCAGCAGTTGAGCTGGTCTCCATCCTCTTGGGATGTGCCTTGGTGGGATGACCACTGGCAGCAACACTGCAGGATGTGTCTAAACAGCACGCTAATTGACTTGGTCCAGACATGGTGGATGGTATATACTAAAGGGGAATTGGGTGTCACTGGAATGTTGAATTCTGTCCACAATGATAAGTCCCCATCTGTCCATTCTATCCTTCCTTCCTCTGTCCTTCAGTCCCTTACTCTCTTCTCCCTTCATCCACGCCTCCTCAGTCTCTTCCTCCCTTTTCATCAACAATGTCCATAAAAAAAAAAAAAAAAAAAAAAAACTAAATTATCTACATTAAGTTCTATTTGTACAGATAGTTTCCTTTTTACATGTTTAAAAGTCATTTTATGTATATCAGTGATTTGCCAGCATATAACTCTGTATACTACATGTCTGCCCGGGGCCCATGGAGGCCAGAAGAAGGCAATGGATCCCCTGGAACTGGAGTCATAAACAATTATGAATCAATTTGTGAGCTCTGAGAACGGACCCCAGGTCCTCTGGAAGGAAGAGCAGCTGAAGTATCTATCCACCGAGGCACTTCTCCATCCCCCATGGCTCCCAGTTACCATAGCAAGAAGGAGCCTGAGAGCAGATTAAGAGCTAGGAAAACTGAGACAAGAAAAAAATCAAAGGAAAGAAAGAGACTAGAGTGTAGCAGTTCAGATGGCGCACACCTATAATTCCAGCCCGAGGGCAGCTGAGGCAGAGCGAGGATGATTTTTTTTTTAGCCAGCTTGGCTACTTGGCGAGTGAAATCACACCTTTTAAAAACGCTGTAGACTTAACATAATCCACAGCTGTTCTCCAGTACAGGTGGGCATGCACACACCCGGGCGCTCGCTGTCTATGAGTTGTTAATGAGTTTATCCAGGCCCCGTTCTCAGCAGCTCATCCTGGCAGATCCTTCCTTTTGATAACAAGGGGGTTCAGATTTGGATTCCCCACTTAGCTTTTCCCAGCTTCCTAATTGAAATACTCAGACAGCAGAAATTACTTCACTCTCCGCTCCCATTTCTCCCAGAAAAACATGTGACTTCCAGCGTAAGCCCAAACCTCAATAATTCATTATTTTGCCTCACAATTTTGAGTCTTCTGACATTTTAACCATGACCAATTTATGATTTTCCTAGCAACCTACCATGAAAAGAATTACAGCCCTACTCATTATAGAAGATTTACCGTATCTGCCCCGATTGCGTTCTCTATCTCCCGCATTAGCCAGATTGCTTAAGCGGGGTTTCGAGCCTTTCGCTGTCTCTTGCTGGTTCTCTGGGTCACCTCTGCAGCCTGACTAGGTGAGCCGCACTTCAGTGCTGACTGAGCATCAGGTCCGGGTCTGCTGAGACCTCCTGCCTGGTATTTGCGAGTCTTCCTTCTATCTTTTTTTTTTTTTCCTGTGCAAATATTTCAGTCATTGTGAATATGGAGTATTCTCTTATGTTCTTTTCTGTGAACGTATTACCGTCAGCTATTTTCCATTGTATGCTTTCACGTTACGGTAAATAATCCGTCAGGTCGGTAGCCTCACGTTCTGAGCGTTTCTTCCATTTCTACTTTCTCTGTTGTTGTTCTGAGTGTGTTCCTGCAATATAAAAGCATCCTGAACCTTTCTGTCACATGATCATATCTGTTAGACCTACCGCAACACTAAATGAGGCAGCTTATACAAAATGTGTGTCTGTTTGTAGAATATTAACCAAATGCTTGTCTTTTATCTTTTTTTCTTTATAAATTTTTTGACAGTTGTATACATATAATAATGAACTTCAGTCATTTTCACCCCACAGTTCCTTTTCTCATCCCCCTCCTCCTTCCTCTGAAACTCTGGAGAAGGTTACGGCCCCTAAAGAAAATGACCCTTTCTTCCCCAGTAACCAGGAGTTACTAAGGAGGGAGGGGGGACTTCATGAACCACACCCCCACGTGACAATGTTGACATCCCCAGCCCTGCCTAGGTCTTATGCTGGCAACCACTTGCCCCAGCAGGCTCATGAATCCAAGGCTTGGGCTCTAACTTAGGGTGACACGATGTCCCACTTAGGGCCTGCCACTCTTCCATCACCTGTACTAGACATTTGAGACAAGTAAGAGATTGTTGAACTGTGTCCCCCACTACAATTAGTTTCTGTGATAAAGACCAAGGACAGCTCTACTTTCAGAATATAAACCTGAGCATTTTGAAGGTGCTTGACAGGGCATAGAATCAGCTAAGATTGAACCAACAGTCAGGGAGCGGTATGGGTCTAACCTAGACCTTCTGCACATTTGTTATGGTTGTGTGGGGATCCTAACAGTGCAGGGCTGTTGTGACCCTTTTGCCTGCTTCTGGGACCCTTTTCCTCCTTCTGGGGTTGCCTCATCCAGCCTTAATATAAAGGGATGTGCCTAGGTGTAATATAAAGGGATGTGCCTAGGTGTAATATAAAGGGATGTGCCTAGGTGTAATATAAAGGGATGTGCCTAGGTGTAATATAAGGGATGTGCCTAGGTGTAATATAAGGGATGTGCCTAGGTGTAATATAAAGGGATGTGCCTAGGTTTATTGTAACTTGGTATGCCATGCTTGGTTGGGAGCCCTCGGAGGCCTGCCCTTTTCTGAAAAGAATGGGAGGAAGAGTGGATTTGGGGGAAAGAGGAAATAGTGGGGAGGGGCTGGGACGACAGGAAGGAGGGAAACTGCAGTCAGGATGTAATCTGTGAGAGAAGAGTAACAAACGAGTGTTTTAAAAAACTTAAAGACAAGTTTGAGGGAATTTGAAATCTGGCTCAGCAGTTAAGAGCACACTGGCTGTTCTTAGCGAGGGCATGGGTTTGGTTCCTAGCACCCATATGGTGACTCACAACCATCTGTAACTCCAGTTTCAGGGGATTTGGCTACCTCTTCTGCTTTGGGTGAGCACCAGGCATGTATACAATACACATATATGCATGTAGGCAAAAGATTCACATATATAGAAAGTGCAAATACCAAAAAGAAAGCAGCTTTATTTCATAACCGCCGAGCAAAACAATAGTATCAGCTTCACCATTAGGGCCTATCACCTCCCCAGCCAGGTCTACAGAATCAGTCCACTCCCGTGAAAGGGGCCCCAGCCAGGTCTACAGAACCATGGATCAGTTCACTCTATGAAGCCCCCTTTTCTTTAGTTTTTGTTTTTAAAAAAATATAAATACATTACCATGAACATTTTAAAACACCGTCAGGACTTTTCATCTATTAAAATTATTTTGCAGCCGGGCGTGGTGGCGCACGCCTTTAATCCCAGCACTCGGGAGGCAGAGGCAGGCGGATTTCTGAGTTCAAGGCCAGCCTGGTCTACAAAGTGAGTTCCAGGATAGCCAGGGCTACACAGAGAAACCAATTAAAAATAAATTATTTTGCTTGGTTACTTCTTATATGTAGAACTAGTAGGTCAAAGAAGATAATATTTCAATGTTTCTTACTCTACACTAGGCAATTAATTTCCATAAAACTCAGTTACATTTAATTTACTAATTTCATTTGCAAATATGGCAAGCTAGTCCTTCACTTTATATTTTCTCAGCATATGAATTCTGTAAGAAAATTCCCATGAAGGACCATGCACTGAAGGCTTGGTCTCCAGAGTATGGCCTTAGTGGGAGGTGGTGGAGCCTTTAGGGGATGCAGCCTAGTGGGAAGAAGTCAGGCCTTGGGGATATTAGACCACAAGCCCCGCCCATTCTTCTCTCTTCACAGCCTAGCTTTGCTCTGACTCACACTGTGATTTTCAGCTTTGCCAAGGCAGATATCTCTGAAACCAGGAGCGAAGATGACCCTTTTCTCCCTGTCAGCTGATTTTCCTCAGGTGTTTCATCACAGAGGCAGAAAGCTGGCAAGGTTCCCCCCTTTCATCTTTATTTATGTTTTCCTTTTATAAATAGGTTATTCTCATTCTGAACGTATTTTACCAAATGTGGTCATAGGTCACTGTTAGTTGGTTTATTTTAGCTTCATTTTTAGATTCTATTTTAAGGAGTCTGACTACAGTATTCCTAAAATATTTATCTGGCCTGTTTTTTTTTTTCCTTCTTAAAGTTAGTTCCTTTAAGGAACATTTCCTTTATGAATTCTTTATTCTATTTCTAAGCATAGAATAGTTTGCATACTCTGGTGGTTGATACATGTATTTCCAGTTTTACGTCCTCAGGGACTCTCAGGTCTTTCATCAGAAATCAGACTTCTGTATGTTTCTCGATGTTTAAAATATCTATTGTATATTAGTTACCTATTTTTCATCTAGCAACAAACTGATCGATTCATACAGCGCTATAGTTTGTTTATGGGAAGCTCTGTCATTTCTTCCCTGCACTTCATGTCTGGGTCTCTTTGTTCCTTCTCTGCAGAAACACAGCACCACAGGAGGCTCCGGGTCCACACTGGCCACCTCAGGCGCTCTTCAGTGTGACTGCCAAATGCCAGAGACCATCTTTAATGTTTCAAGAGGTTCTTAAAGATTATTTAGTATAGCATCCCTTCCGAGAATTCCTCTCTGCAACATCTCTGACAGGATTATGGAGGGGCTCGGTTTATGAGCACTTGGCTTGCTCCCAAAGCTTCTGATATTTCTAAATGACCAAGTACTCTTCCTGTCTTTGTTAAAAATTAAACGGACACTAAATCCTGTTCCTAGGTGCTTCTTCGGTTTATTGAGAGATTAAAAATTATCAGCAAAGTGAAGGACACATTTTTTTATATCCTTTGATTTTATCAGAAGGATTTCCCAAGAAATCCCAGCCCTCATTACCATCAAGGTGTTGTACCTTTGTGAGGTTCTGCCTTATGCTGCTGCGGTAAATAGACCTCATATGCTGAAGTAGATATGCCTCTTCCACACCCCTGCTTTCAGAAACACCCACTCACCTCCGAGTGAAGTTCTGCTTGAGATCATTACAATGTACCTGTTTTCTCTTGTCCAAAATGCAATGCTACATTGTTGCGCATCCAGCCTACATCCTCTGCTACAAGGGGATGCTGCTTCCCCACACTTACTGTCTCCTGTTTATCCCCATAATTGTCTTAGGGATTTGTGGGTTTTGTTAGTTTATTTGTTTTGCTGTCAGTGTTTTGTGCATTGTCCTAGAGCTATGCTCTCCAAATTGATCTGTTAGAATATTCATGTCCCACATTTATCACAAGGTAGCATGAATGCAGCATTAGTGTGTAGGTGGCCTGACAGCCATGGTTAACCACAGGCAAATAACATTCTTTGTGGATTTTCTCCAGGTCTTTACTATGTTAATTCACAATGTGCAGTTTTTCACAGTGTAAGAGCTAGCGTGGAAGATTCTCAAACTTCATGTAACCTCTGGGAAATAGCCACCAGTATTTCCTGAGCCACCATCTGCAGCAGGCATTTCCTGTCAGCGGAGGGAAACCTTCTCTAGTGTACCCATATTTCTCTTCTGCATGGGCTGTCACTCATATGAGTAGTCTGTGACTGTGGTAGCATGTGTTGTAGCTGAATGATGCCACTATCCAATTCTACCTTCCCTAACAACTGTCCCGTGCTCAAGTCTCTCCTGAAACCTGTTCTCAGGTTTCTGTGACACACATTATTCCTGTAGAAGAGACCCCTCACCTCTGTTGTCACAAACCAGAATCCAGTTGTCAAATCCTGAGCTCTGACCATTTGTGCAGCCAGGCTCTCTCCTCTCCATTGTCCAAATCTCTCCACTCCACTTTGAATTTTGTAAAATTTATTCTTTGAAACATTAATACATGCACAAAATATATTTTGATCATATCTTCCTGCCCCAGGACCTCTTATCATGTCTCCTCCCCCATGTCATGTCCTTTTTAATAATTTTAATTAATATTTTCATTGCTTAATAATTTCACACATGCATGTACTATTTTTTTTTTTTTTTTTTGGTTTGGTTGGTTTTGGTTTTTGGTTTTTCGAGACAGGGTTTCTCTGTATAGCCTGATAGCCCTGGAACTCACTTTGTAGATCAGGTTGGCCTCGAACTCAGAAATCTGCCTGCCTCTGCCCCCCCTGCCCCCCCAGTGCTGGGATTAAAGGTGTGTGCCACCACGCCCACGCCCAGTGGGCGCCACCACGCCCAGCATGAACTATGTTTTGATTAAAGTTACTCCTTATTCCCTCCCTTCCAATCCCTGCACCCACTAGTCTCTTCCAATTTCAGGTGTTCTTTTATAAAATGCACTGTGTCTACTTATGTGCATTGGTAGTGCTCTATAGTGAATTATAAGTAGCCTCTGAGGAGCCACATCCTTGAAGGAGATTGACTCTTCCTCTCTCAGCAATTATCAATTACAGAGCTAGGGGTAGGATTCATGACTACCTCCCTCCTCTGTGCTGGGATGGATGGATTGATTGATTGATTGATTTTTGGTCTGGTTTGAGTTTGCACAGATCTTGTTCACACTGTCACATTGCTGTGACGTCATATGAGCAGCTGCCTGTCACGCCCAGGAAACCCTGTTTCCTTCAGCCATCAGCTGCCTCCGCTCTTTCCATTTCTTCTTCCACGTTGATCCCAGAGCTTTGGAAGGAGAGAGTGAAATATCGAAGTCCCATTTAGAGCTAAGCACTCCAAGATCTTTTATTCTTTGTGGTTTGCCCAGTTGTGGGTCTCTGAGTTAATCAATAACTACTGCAAGGTGAACCTTCTATGTTGATGGTTGAGATGTAAGGCCCCGGAGACACCCCCTGCTCGAGTCTCTGGATGGCGTGCACCCAAGGAAACTATGAAAGACAGTCTTGCTGCAAGCACACCAGGCAGTTTATTACCAGAGCTCCAGGCCAGCAAGCATCCTGCGCAGGAGATACAGGAGCTGACCCTAAGGCTCAAGAGTTGGGGGGCTTATATAGAAAAAGAAACTGGGGGGGGGGTGTAGGGTTTTCGACTGCCGCCCCACTGTGAGGGTGGGTGAAAAGACGGGAGCTGTGGCGTGGGGTAACCTTGGGGAAGGGAGGTGGAGCCGTGGGATGGGCCACATGGCGCACTAGACAAAGAAAGTGCAGGCAGACCGTCTTCCATCATGGCTCTAAGGGGAGGGTGCTTTTCTGTGTAAGGGAGTTAGAGAGGCACCAAACCAGACCAGATGGCCCATTTCTTAACTGGGCTTGCCTGGGGATGTCCTTGCATACCTCTCTCTTATCTGTCTGGTCAGTCAGTTCTTGGAATGACTCCACAGCCCTTGCAGAGCAGCCCAGATGATCTAATATTCAGTCAGCCTTAGACCCATTACCCTTTGAAATTCTCTTTTTTTATTCTTTCAGAGAGATGTACTGTTCCTTGGTTATAATGATAAGGCATTAGAGGTCAGTTTACACAGCATACACAGCACCACAGAGCACTGTGAAAGCTAGCTGTCTAGGACAAAGCTTCCAGGTCAGTGTCAAGTCACTCCATGTTCTATGATGTAAGTATGTGATGCCTTCAGCAGTAAAGTCTTACCATTAGATTCTGGAGGGTAAACAAAAGCAATGGCATACACTGTAATGTTTGGTTGGGGGAAGGTCTCTGGATCCCAGTGACCAACAATTCCAAAAGAAGTAACCCATCCCTGGCATTGGACTTGTTACTAGATAGCCTAAGGTATCTAGAGGCATTGCCCCTTGTATGGGGTAATTTCCATTTAAACTCTCAGGTGGCAGGGGAGGTGAGGGGATAATGGAGAGTCTGGGTGGCGATGGCAGGCCCCTACCTGGGAGTGTTTCACAGGACTTGAGGTCTTCATGCCACATGGTGGAGTCACATCAGAGGTAGGAGTGCCTACCACGGAGTGGCGAACAGGAAAGGAGCCCTCATGCCACGTGGTGTGGAGCTGTAATGGGGGTCACAAGAGTCAGCTGGAAGGAGAGTCAGAGAGCAGGAGGCTTTGTGGATGCTTTCTGGTCATGATGAGACTATCCCTTCCTCTCTTCCGTTTTGTGGCATTCCCTTTCTTAATGTCAATAGCCTTGCACACCTTTAATCCCAGCACTTGGGAGGCAGAAGAAGGCAGATTTCTGAGTTCAAGGCCAGCCTGGTGTACAGAGCGAGTTCCAGGACAGCCAGGGCTACACAGAGAAACCCTGTCTCAAAAAACAAAAAAACAAAAACAAAAACAAAAAAAATCAACAGCCTTTCTTTAGCTATTACTGGTTTAAGTCGCTGTGACTCTTTTACACTAAGTTCCTTAGCATGCCCTCTGTCTTATCTGGAAAAGCTACTGTACTCCCTCCTAGCTATGTTAAGAGCCACAGACAAAGGAGTGCCACATCCTCACTGGGGATTGCCTTGAAAGAAGGAAAGACTTCTCTATACCTCAGTTGTTAACACCCTTCATGCCCTGTGTTCGTTCCTTGCTCTCTCCTCTTTACACACGCCTAGCTCCCCATCCTTGCAAGCTCATGCCACTCTGAGAGTTTCACTCTCTGGCTCATGGGAGGGATAATGTGAATGCCTTTCCTCACCGCCTTCTTCATTATCCACTCCCCTTCCCTGTGGTTTTCATTCTTTTCTGTTTCCTCAGACTATACTTTAAAAAAAAAAATAATTCCCTTCTTGGGTTGTTTAATCCTCCAAGGAACACCTTTTATCCTCTTTAATGTGCCCAGATATGAAGAGGCATTTGTTAAATCCTTTCATCTCCTCAAGCATCGCCCCTTTAACTGGGATTTACTTAGCCAGATGTTGCGCTGAATGCTGGGATTACAAGATGTAGTCCTCACCGCCATGTGGCAGAGTCAACGGAGGGACTGGAATAAGGAAATAAACAAAGACAAATCAACAGGGCGAGGGGAGATGTTTCTAGTAGTTATAGATGCCATGGGGTGACACCACAGAGTGGCACGTGTGGCGGTGGTGACATACAGAGATAGCCACTACACTTAAAAAGTGTGGAAAGTTGGCAACAGGTGCTCAGATACAAGGCTGTAACAGTTGCACAGACAAGAGACGATAATAACGTAATGATAGTCATGATCCTGGCATTGGAGATGCAGCCATGTGAAGGGCCTCGAGAGGCATTTATTATGATTATTGAAACATTAGGGATGGTCGTCTGAGTCCATGTGGAGTATAAGGAGCATGAAGAATAACCACGAGTCCTAGGAGTCCAGCCTTGGAAATTGATCAGATGGTGCAGAAGGCAAGAAGAAACGAAGGGGAAGGGCAATCGCTGTTTTCTCTTTGCCATGACAAGTTTGGGGAACTCTTTGGAAGGACATACAGTAAGCATAAAGTCTACTTTATGGGCCCTCAGCTCAGGCAGGGTAGAAACAGGGAGAAGTATCTTTGGCAACCATGACACAGCATGGTCTTTTCTTTCTTTCTTTCTTTCTTTCTTTCTTTCTTTCTTTCTTTCTTTCTTTTTTTTTTTTTTTTTTTTTTTTTTTTTTTTTTTTTTTTTTTTTTTTTTTTTTTTTTTTTTTTTTTTTTTTTTTTTTTTTTTTTTTTTTTTTTTTTTTTTTTTTTGGTTTTTCAAGCTCAGTGTAGCTCTGGCTGTCCTGGAACTCACTTTGTAGACCAAGCTGGCCTGGAACTCAGAAATCTGCGTGCCTCTGCCTCCCAAGTGCTGGGATTAAAGACATGCGCCACCACTGCCCAGCCACGATGGTCTTTTCTCAAAAGATGGACTTCTCTGCAGTGAAATGGGGACAATCCCTCTTCCTGCCTCTGCAGTTGTCACTCTGACCTCCGACCCTAATCTCTCCCTCGTGTATCTCTCCTGTGTTCTGTTGGATTCTGGGTACTGCTGATCTCCAAGGCTTGAAAGGAAAGGTGGGGTGAAGGTAACCAATGCCTTCTGGGAACCTTGTCACACACCAACTCCTCTGCTCACAGGTATTCCGGGCACTCCGCTGATAAACTGCGCAAGGCTCTCATTTTAATAAGATAATAATGCTCCTAGCAGCCCACTTCTCAGATTTCTCATGTGGTGATGGTGATATTCTCTGACCCAGGCATGATTCAGGGCAGATAGGGAGCACGGTGTGCAGTGATGTGACTTTCTCTCTCTCTCAGAGATGCTGCTTCTAATTCTCTTTTGTTTTCATTTTCTTACTAATTGAAACATCTCTCAGTCTCCAGATTCAGAAACCAGTCAGGCCCTTGCCTTAGAGTTCAGGGTTTGTGTGCCAGATTTCATGCACTTGTTGTGCCAGTTTCGTTCCAGTCTGCACAGTTACTTATCCTTCCTCCCGAGGACACTGGGACAGTGTGCTGGTATAGTTATTCATACACCACAATATTACCAGAGGCTCAAAATGATATTGTATTATACAATACAATACAAGCAACCAGAGAAACAGGAATTAACATGACAGGTGATAAGCATACATTCCCAAAGTAAGTGGTTTAAAGGAGACTTGTCCTCTACTGCTTCAGGTATTTTAACCCTACGTTACCAGTTGGTGGTCTGTTTGGGGAGGTTATACAGCTGAAATGCATCTTTGAGGGTTGGTCTTGAGGGTTTATTGCCTCAATCCACTTCCTGTTTTCTCTCTCTACTTCCTGTATGGACTGAAATAGAACAGGCAATTTCCTGCTCTTTCTGCCCCACCACTATGGACTCTAGACCTCCAGAGGAACCATAAGCCAAAACCAGAACAAAAACATACAAAAAGCACACTTCAATCTCAGCACTCAAGAGATAGAGACTGACTCTTCTAAGTCTGAGGACAGACTTATCTATATAAGGAGTTGTAGGTCACCCATTCCCAAACAAACAAAAGGGAAAGAATGAAAGAGCCTGTCCGCCATGGCCTTGGTGGGGAAAGTTCTTGCCCCTGGAATAGGGCCAGCAGATTTGGGCCTCTACCTGTCAGCAGCTGTGGGCCTCCTCAAGTCAAAGGCTGCCATGGGCTTAAGGCTTGTTTGTATAATAATGTATATATTATACATTCCTCCTTTAAAGGAGGACCTCCCCATTAATGTTAATGACACCATGATAATCACACAGCGGGAGTCCAGGAGGAAAAGGTGTGGAAACCATCTCCGCAAAATGGTAAAAGCTGGGACATTCACTCAGCACAGCCAGTAGCAAAGAACTCTAAAATCATGAGTTTGAAACCTATAATTTCTCAAATATGCAAAAAAAAAAAATAAAGATGCAGTATGAATTATATGAGGGGCTTCATGTATCTAAAGGAGCAAAGGCAGCTGCATTAATGAGCCAGCTTTTCAGATAGAGACAAAGACAGGCAGATACAAATGCAGGCAGATTCCTGAGTTCAAGGTCAGCCTGGGACACACAGAATCCAGGCCCAGGCATAGTAGAAATGGTAATTTTAGGACTGGGTCCCACCTAACTTAACAGAGGCAGGCAAATCTCTGAATTCTTTTGCAAGGCTGTGTGTTTGCTATTGTTTAAGAATTATGGGAGCTAGGGTCTGTGGATGCTAATTCATAGGATGACCAAGGGAAACCGGAAGTAAGTGACTGCATTAATATGTAAAATTATGTAAAATAAAAGACTGAGTTTATGCTCTGCTGGTCTAGAGCTATTGGGGGGGGGAGTTTTTAGCATAGCAAGAGAGAACTGGAGAGCCTTGGAGAACTGTTTCCAGCAGACATTTCTAGAGAAAGCAGATCAGAAATAAAGCAGAACAGAAATAAAGCCACAAGCTTGGACCAGGGATTTGACTTCAAGTTGTTTGTTTTCGCTGCTCCCAGACATCCCTTCTCTCCCTCTCCAAGCCGAGGCTAGACCTTGGCAGTTGGCACCCAGGACAGACTCTGAGACAAGGGTAGGTAAGTATATTGGGCAAATTCAATTTGGCACAGATTTCATTCAGGGTGTGAGATAGAGCTGGGAAAAGGGGTGAAGATTTGGTAAGTAAAAATGGGTCAAGCAAATTCAAAAGGCAGAGAAATGTATATTAAGGTCTTGAAACAAGTGGTTAGTAAGAAATGTGTCAAGGTTCACACAGATTTTGCAAGATTTCCTTGAGTTCATACAGAAAGTTAGAAGAAGGGTCAT
This sequence comes from Mus minutoides, assembly GCA_902729485.2. Lineage (NCBI taxonomy): Eukaryota > Metazoa > Chordata > Mammalia > Rodentia > Muridae > Mus > Mus minutoides. The sequence continues at coordinate 220,377 of LR749571.1, forward strand.
TGAGCCTTGATACATGATGCAAGGTTGGTAAAGACATTCGCAAGGGGGTACAGATCCAAGAGGGTGAAGAATCTCCTGGGCTTGCTCTTTTCTTGTGGAGCATAAATGAGCGAGCCTTAAGAACAGAAATGGCTGATGCCTTGCTCTAGCTGGGCCACAGTGGAGTCAACTTGCTCTGATTTGATTCGTTTGGGGCAAACTACGCCATGACTAAGGCCTCCATCCTCCGCCCCCTCCGTGGTGAGGCTTTACAGGCAAATCTTGCTATCTCTGAAAGCGAAACTAAATTGAAAGAACTTCCTGATGCAGATAGTACTCTCTCGGAAGTAATTCCTCAATGGAAGAGGACGCCCCATAATAAGTATTACAATGAGAAATGGCTTCCTGCCTTGTCAAGCATAACTCAAAAAAAAAAAAAAAAAAAAAAAAAAAAAAGATATCAAGGTTACAGAGAAAAGGAAACCTAGAGAACAATCTCAAGCAAGTCTGAGAGACACAGCCCAAGAGGCCGCCCAGGGGGACCATCCTCTGTTGCAAGGTGTTACACATTTTGTCTGCTTCAATGCAACTTTACAAGTGCTGCAATGGCAGCAGCTTTTTGGGTGCTTTCCCCATTTCAAAAATAAAGTTCTGGCCTTTGTCTCAGCGACGGGCAGCCCGGGCACATGATGCCCTCGAGGACAAAGCAGCAAAGCACCAGGGCAGAGCACTGTGAGTGGAGCAGATGCTGCCCCTCCCGCTACACTGTGTGGATGCTGCCAGAAAGGTTTCCTTTGGCAGAAAGAATGTACATCTAAATTTCACAAAAATCCTGAGCCATCTCCTGCTAAAAGGAATTGTCTTCATCAGGGAAACTTTCAGGGGGGCCCAGCCACAGACCCCTCAAATAATGGGGGCCAGCATGAATCCTTTTGCTCCAGTGTCTGTCCGCCCTAGGGAGCACAGGACAGGACCTCAGTTCCACCACCTCAGTCATATTAACTCCTGATTCTCCCCCAGCAACAGTGCCCACTGGATGCATGGTCTATTGCCCATGGGCACAGGGGGACTAATTTTTTTGCAGAAGCTTTACCTCCCTACAAGGGATGCATCTAATTCCAGGAGTTATTGATTCTCACTACACAGGAGAAATAAAAATCATGTTGCAGCTGCCCACAAAAACAGTACAGATTCATGCAGGGCAGGTAGGGGGATGGAGGGGAGGGTGAGGGGAGGGCGGGGGAAGGTGGGGCAGGGGGGTAGGGGGGGGTTGCTCAAGTGTTGTTGCCATAATGTGTTAGGGGGTAGGGGGGTTTGCTCAAGTGTTGTTGCCATAATGTGTTAGGGGTCAATCAATACGAACCCAAGAGGGATGCTTTGGTTCAAGCAGTCTAGTGTTTTGGGTGGGAGAAGTAAAGAAAAACAGGGCTTTTAAGGAGATAACAATTAATGGAGAGGTTATCTAGGGCCTTTTTGGATACCGGAGCAGATGTCTCCTGCATAGCTGGCAAAGACTGGCCTACAAATTAGCTCACTGCATCTTGTCTCTCCACACTCAATGGTGTGGGACAAGCCACCAGCGCTGCTCAGAGCACAGCCATTTTGTATTGGGAGGAACTAGAAATAGACAGATTTTTCCAGCCTTATCTGATACTCTCTCTACCCTTCACACTGTGGGGAAGAGACTTGTTCAGTCAAATGGGGCCTTTTCTGTTGACTCCTTCAGATCCTGTCATGCAGTGGATGCTAAAGATGGGCTTGGGGCCAGGCATGGTGTGGCACGCCTTTAATCCCAGCACTCGGGAGGCAGAGGCAGGCGGATTTCTGAGTTCAAGGCCAGCCTGGTCTACAAAGTGAGCTCCAGGACAGCCAGGGATATACAGAGAAACCCTGTCTCGAAAAACCAAAAAAAAAAAAAAAAAGAAAGGTGGGCTTTGAGGCCTTAACAAAGGCAATAGGGTATGCTAATACCCATTGAGAAAAGCTAGGGAAGGACCTAAGGGACCTAAGAGCCACTGGCATGGTGCCACCAGGCATGGAGGGGTCCTCACCCCTTCTACCACCCACCAAGCTCTGGTGACACACAGCCAAGAGGGCCCACTTCTGGGGAAGAGGGGCCCAGAAAGAAAGGAGGGAAGGAAAGGAAGGAAGGAAGGAAGGAAGGAAGGAAGGAAGGAAGGAAGAAAGAAAGTTACTTTTGATAATGGTATTTTATCACAGCAACAGAAAGGTAACTACTTATCTAACACATATGCTATATAAATAATTGCAACAATGATTAATTGTCAATTATAGGTCATAATAGATATGATGAGCATGCTTTTACCTAGAGGGTTCTGGGGAGAGGTTAAGAAAGGCTTCTCTAGAAAAGTAGCAATTGAGTAAGCCCTCAGCAAAATCCTATATTTTTCCCCCATAGAGGATATTCTTATTCCCCCAAAGAACAGGAAGAAAATCAATTCTTAAATTCACATCCGGAGACTGTTGAATGTTTTTAACCTGCCAAGTGTATGTGTACATGGGTGCACACTAATGTGTATTGAATCTTTGTTTTAATATCAGTCTTTTATTTGTTAATATGCAGTAATTGCACAGTGAATTCTGTATCCTTTTTTTCATTTTACTCCCTTTTATTATCCTGCACGCTGCCTTATTTATGTGTTCATGCTATGGTCATAAGTTGTGGAAATATCACATTATGCATTTCTACAACTATCGTTTATCTAATAGATTGTGCTGGTGTCTATGGGCAAGAACTTAATTCATACTTAATCCATCTTTGTATTTTCTCTATTATCAAACACAAAGCTTGGGGTTCAGTAGTCATATAATTGAATAGATTACCATTTTATTCATTTATATGACCAATTGTACAAAACTAGAAAAAGAAAGTTTTATCCTTGCCCCTTAGACATTTCTGAAGCCTTTGTAGCTTTAATTGTGGTGCAACATCAAAGGTGACTCCACCCACTGCCCCGACTGACTTCTCTGATGTATTTTTCTCATCATTGAGCATAATCGTTCCAGATTGTGTCTGGTCTAGGAATGTCTTTCCTGCCATTTCCCATCCTATGTGCTCTTTCGTCCATCTTCCTGTGCATCTGGCTTGTGTTTATGGCGAGTTGCTTTATTGGGCTTACCTCCTAATGCTATTATCTGTGCCGTTTCTGAGTCTCCTTCACTTGACTGATGTCTCTCCTGGCTACGCAGTCCTCTTGTTTCTTTGCTTGCCTAAGTCTTTGTGTCTGCCAAACACTTTGAATTTTACATTGCCACAGGCTAGGTTGGTTGTTTGTTTTTTTAATTCAAATATTTTGGGGATTTGATCAGAGATCAAGTCAAATTCCTTGGAAACAGCTTTGACTCCTTCAAGGTTACCATTAGGCCTGGGTAATTGTCTCCAGGAAACCCTCTAGACTACACAGAATTTCAACTAATTCAAGGTGAAGTCCTCTGGGGAACTTTCTTCTATGTGTTACAAGGCTTTCTCCACTCTGGCTTCTGGGAACTTGAGCCATTTCCAATGCATGTTGAGCCTCCGACCTGGCTCTCCCCCCTGACTTTTGCCCTGGTACTGGTATTTTCCTCATAAGCATTTTGATACCACTTATCTAAGGACTCTGGAACACCCCACCCCCAAAAATAAAATCATGTAGACGTCACTGAGATGGCTTCCTCATTGTGCTCCGCCCACAGCTCAGTAGGTGCTGTACTTGGCTAGAATATAAACTCTATTTGGATTTCTCTTCCTTGCATTAAGTCCTGGACACATTCCAGAGACAGGGCAGAGGCCATCATAGGCTCCTTTCAAGCGATTCTCGTTGTTTAACATCCCACTTGCTCTGTTACATCTCTGAAAGCCATCACTCCATGTCTGCTCAAGGTAGCAGATAAAGTCCATCCCGGTTATTCCCTCAGGGCTGGAAGGAGGAGCATTCACAGTCTTTCCAGATGTTCCTATGTGTCCCTTGGAGACATGAGCAGCATAAATCTGAGGTGTGAGATGAATGGCTTAAGGAATGCTAAAAGGGACAGGAAAAAAATATACCCTGCCGGTGGCATGACAGTAGAAGAGGAAGCATTTGTGAAGGGGAAGGGGGGTGAGTGGGCGGGAGAAGGGGTGGTGACCCAAGCGCTCGATGTAGATGTATAAAAACACACAAAAACATACTGGTCTGCATAATTCACATATGCTAATGAAAACCCAAAGCAGGACATAAAACACATTTCCATATTCTGAGGATTTAATCAGTGGTTGAAAACTTAATATATATGCTAAAATATCTAAATGTACTTCTTTGTTTACCATTCTGCTGAGTAATATTAGTAACTTTAAAACACAGATGCAGAACTAAAACCTGGTGAAGCTTCTGAACCAACTTTCCCACAACGGCTGACAGAAGGAGGTAATGTCAGGATCGATACCAGCTCCGCTGCCTCGGCCGTTCCCACTCGATGAAGATTTGTAGGGAAATAACTAAAGAAAAATCTCTTACTTTTTGCCATATGCTGGCCCTATCTTCATATTTCTTATGGAAACCCTTAGGTCAAAACAATGGTGGCAAAGAAGGAACGGTACCGTGAAGAAAGTTTTATTATTATTACACTGGAATTTAAGAGATTTCAATGATCTCATTTATATGCATGCCACTTTCTCTCGTGCTTGAAGTCTGAAGATTCCTAGGAAGCCCTTTAGGGCCTGCGTTCCAGGAATCTGGAATTTGTACTAGTACTTTACAGGGAATGACTCAGTGGTATAAAATAGACTAGTATGAATGAGACCATTGTGGCCAAGCCTCAGGTCTGTAACAGTCAAAAAAGTATAAGTACAGGGGTAATGCACATGAACTGGATGAAAAAAAAGAAAAGAAAAGAAAAGAAAAGAAAAGAAAAGAAAAGAAAAGAAAGAATACACTTTTAATATTTTAAGATTAACACAGATAAGAGGGACTTAGGTCAAGTCAACTTAAGCCTTTACTGCATGGAAGATGCAGGAGGCAAACAGATAGATCCGTTGCTCTGGTAACAGGTGCAGGGGAGCTCCTGCTGATGGAGTTCTTCTCCATAAAAAGAAGAGGCAGGTACATCTGCTGATTGCAGATAGGCAGCAGAGGCCTGGAAACTGGAGAAGGGGAGAGTGCCTTAAAGGTCCTCACCCAAGTGGGCCCAGGAGGGGTGGCTGGGAGCAACAGCAAGTTTGCTGGCTGGAAGAGCAAGATCGCTGGCTCGAATTTGAGAGACTCACACAGCTTTCCCTGAAGAGTGGCTCTTCTAAGGGGTCGGGTACATAGAGTGTGGGTTTCACACAGGGCTAGATTGAACAGTTAATTTAAATCAAAGGCTAGAGACACAAGGGTGGAACTACACATTCCTATGAGAGCTAGAGGTGACACTGAGGATAGGGGAGGGTTGTCTGTGGGGAAAGAGGAGAAAGGAAGGGAGGAACAACAAACAGGAAGACAGGAGAAGAAATCACTGTGTCATAGACCATGAAAAATCATCTGTAGAAGATGCAGATAGTAGCTTTTGAAGCTTTGGTCTTAGGCTTGAATCCTTGTTCTTACCCTCAGCTGTATAAACCCAAGCAAAGTATTTAACCTGGATTGGCTGTATATCTGCATAGAAGGAGATTTTTTTTTCTTTTTATAGAAAATGGACTTTTTCTCTCACATAGTATATCCTGATTATGGTCTCCCCTTCATCTACTCCTCCAAGTTCCTCTCTACCTCTCCTCACCAAGCCAGATCCACTCACTCCCATTTCTGTCCCAACAAACAGGCTTCTAAGGGACAATGATAAATAAAATATAATAGGATAAAATGAAAAACAACAAGTTGGAATCTGACAAAACAAACAAACAGAAAGAAAAGAACCCAAGAGAAGGCACAAAACGTAGATACCCCCTTGTTTCACACTCACAAAGTTCATAAAAGGACCAAACTAGAAGCCATACTAGACTGTGAAGGACCTGGGGCAAGCCTGTGCAGGGTCTGTGCACGCTGCCTCAGTCTCTGTGAGTTCATATGTGCTTTGATTGTGTTGGTCTAAGCTTTGTCTTCTTGGTGTCCTCTGTCCCCACTGGCTCCTACATTCTTTCTGCCTCCTCTTCTGTAGTGTTCCCTGATGGGAGGGATTTGATGGAGACAGCCAGTTTAGGGCTTAGGGTTCTAAGGTCTCTCATTGTTTGCATAATGTCCAACTGTGGGTCTATGTATTTGTTCCCATTTGCTGCAAGGGGAAGCTTCTCTAATGATGGCTGAGCAAGACACAACCTGTGAGTTCAGCAGAATGTCATTAGTAGTATTTGGTTTTATCCCAGGCCCTGGGCTATCTTGTCTGAGGTTTGATTGCCTGAGCAGTGTCAGGTAGTAGTGGGCCTTGAGTCAAATCAGATACTGATTGGTTACACCCACAGGCTTCGTGCCACCATTGCAGGAGCATATCTTGCAGGCAGGACCCCATTGTCAATCGAAGGGTTTGTGGCTGGGTTGATGCTTACATTTTGCATAGAAGGAGATGTCAAGGTTAATGTCATGGGATCATGGCGGTGTCCAGGGTTGGCTATTGGTCATATGTGGGGGACCTACACATATTTTCTTTACTCTCAGTTGAGAGCATTAGAGGAAAGAGTAAGGAAGGAAAACTGGAATCTTGGGAGATTTTCTCTGAAATGGATAAAAAGAGAGAACTTGGCCTCTGTGAAAAAATGTCCTTGTCCCTTGTCCCAATTTCTCCCAATCCATGAACAGTAACCACTATTGTCCACTATAAGCCATGTGAAGGTAACTAGTGTGTCTTCAGTGCACACTTACAACTCAAAAGTATCTCTCCCAGTTGACTTGTGTTGACACTCCTGCCCATTCCTGGATCTGCTTTAGATCTTTTGAAACACTTTGTCCTTGAGGCACCCCTTAGGGCCTAGGCATGGCTAAGGAAGCTTGTTGGGATGCACAACTCCTATTGCCTTAGTTACAACACAATTCTAAATTGTACCCAATTTTAGTAAAAGTAGCTGCACCAAAAAGCCCCTAGGAAGTGGTTGCAGATACAAATTTAAAACTGGAGCCATGATTGGAATTTACGTGTCTTAATGAAAACTCAGGTTGAAATTCTAGTCACCAAGATATTTGGAAGTAGGGCCTTAAGCTGGCCGTGCCATGAAGTCAGGGACCTCATGGGTGGGATTTATGTCACTATAAAAAACAGATCTAGAAGACTGTCCCTGTCCCCATCCACCATTTAAGGACGCAATGAGAAGAGGCGACCACGGAGCATTGAGAAGGTCTTAGCAGACACTGAACTTGGCCTTGATATTGGACTTTGCTAGCCTCACCGATGTGAGTGATAGATAACCTTGTGTTGCTGAGAAGCTACGCAGTCTTACGTTAGTTCCTTGCAGCAGCCCTAGAAAACTGAAGCACAGAATATATACTCATCTAATTCACTTTTACCTTAAAAAAAAAAAAAAAAAAAAAGATGTTGCAGGCAGTAGGAGGACTATCACTGAGGTACACTGGGTGTGTGACACACTATCTTACTCCTCATCCAGGGCATTGTCTTTTATCATATAAGATAAAATGTGACCTTGAGACTTTCCTTCTGAATGTGCATGTCTACAGAACAAAAGACTTTCTCCTTAAGGGGAGGGAGAAATAGCATAGACTTCAAGTCCACTAAGTCTTTCAAAGCACGAGGGCATCTTTAAAGAAATATCCCTCACTTGAGTGGCTTGGATGCTTGCGACCTCCATCAGTTAATGCATACTAGCCATTTATTCCATCTCAGCAGGACAAATGGGCCTCAGTGCCCTAATGCGAACTGACTGAAGCCCGCCGCAGGGGAGCTCTTGCCCGGAGTGAATCGTCACTGATGAGGTTCGAGCCAGAGACGGTTCTGTGAGCTGTGCAATCACTCAAAATGCTCGTTTTATATTTGCAAGACTTCGTGGCCTCTTTTGGAAACCATGAATTTGAGAGCATCTTTTGAATTTGTTCATCCCCAGCTGTGTGAAAATACTGCCTAGTCATGGGTAGGGAGAAAAAAAAAGGCAATTTAGAAAAATAATAGAGGGAAAAGATGGTTTCATCTGGCCAGGATAGGGACAGATCAGAGATTCTACAGAATATGGAGGAGCTCAGTGTTGCAAGGCCCTGGCTGGCCGGTCAAGATGGACATGGGTGTACAAGTTCAGAAAGGACATGAATACTGCAGTGAATAAAAGAAAGGCAGAATTCCGTAGGCCCTGGGTACAAGACATTGACTCCTGTGCCGCTATTAAACAACTGTGGGCAAGTTGTAAGTCACCTTTACTAGGAAAAATATGAACATTTATTTGCTCACCCCAGATAGGGTGCCAACAACAGACAGCATATCAGTCAATAAAAAATGAACCAGTGGGTTTATTGGAGTTATTTACGGGAGAGAGAGTAACTCCAAGGATCCACATCACCAAAATATCCCACCTTAGCATAGATAATGGTTTCTTCATAGCTACATAGATGTAGCTCTGCCTTGCATTGTCCTATGGATGGGAGAATTACAAGAAAAAGACTAATGGATGCATTCCTTGCACACTAACCTGTGAAATAACAGAAAAGGTGAGAAATGGAAGAGTTGGTGGAGGTGCATGCTTGCTATTCATTAACGCTAAGAACACTAAGGGAAAAGAGCATACCCATTAGATATGTGCTGAATGGATCCTGCTGCGGTCTGAAGACTTGGAACCCATGACAAGATGATAACAGTGAGGAAGGAGAAAGTGAACTAAATATGATAGCAAAGGAGATGAGCGTGAGAGGTAACGAGTGGTGCCCAGTTCACTGAGCAGTGCAGGACTGTATTGAGCTGAGAGCTAAGAGAGGACTTGATTCAGCAAGGGCCTCAGTACTGGCATAAGGCTTTTGTGGCTTTATTAAACCTCGTGATGGAAGATGGTTTTCAGGAAGAAGGAGAGGCGAAGGAAGGATCTGGGTGACTTAGATGGGCAGATGGATTGGATTTGTGAAGTGCTGAAGCAAAGGAAGCAGGTGTGGAGGGAAGGTTAGAGAGGAGAGCTCGATTTATGCAGCTGTGAGGAAGCTATGGTGGGGTGGGATGCTTTAGTAATGCTTTGGGATCATCCACTTCCTGTATGTTATCCCTCACCTATATGCTTTAACTAAGTATAAACCTCCCATTCACAAAGCTAGACTTATTAGTGCCTGATCGAGATTAAGTAGACCTTTGCTCACATCTCCCCCAGGAAAAGTCCTGTGATTAGCAAGTCACACAGATTCCCAGAGCCTCTCTAGGCCTCCTACGGAAAGAGGATGCTGTGCTCCCTTAAAGCTCTGTTATTTGGTTATTTAAAGAGAATCCCAACCCCAAATCAAGAACGTAAGACACACGAATACTCCTGATGCTAAAACAACTTGCATCCAGTTAATTACCTTCAGGAAATAAAGCAACATAGCAACACAGTACCCACAAGCGCAGTGTGCCTGTAATTAAGATAATCTTTTTTGGTGGTGATGGTGTCTCTTGTTTGTGCCTTTACTCTCTGATGGATCCCGAGAGCCCCTGCAGAGTTAATCACACCTGTAACAGCGTGAGTGATGTGGGGGAATTACTCTAAGGAACTCTAATCTCTTGAGGCTTTGAAGGACCAAGTATGAGAGCAAGAAGGATGCTTGCCAGCTTCAGGGCCTTGAACTTCCCAGTGGCATATGCGGGGTTTAAATTCGAAAGCAGTGCCGGAACTTAAATATGAAAACACATAACCAGGAACATACGTAGTAACTTAAACGCTCGATATGCCGTGGGCTCGGTTCAGACAGTTGTAAGGGAAGTGTACAATACTTGTTTTTTGTTTTTTGTTTTTTTTAAAGATGACTGAGGACATTGCTAGGATCTCACATCACATCACTGGCCTTGTTTGTTCTTATGATTAGTTTTTCTGACAATCAAATCTGATTTCTTCCCTCTTCCTTTGGTGCTAGGGATATTTTTTAGAACCCAGAGCCTCTTGCTGGCTAAGAACGCCGCCACTGAGTACGTCCCAGCGTTGTATTTGACTTCTGAATGTATACATAAAGAGAAGTAGGGACTTCGTGAAAATAAAAGTAGGAAGAACCAGAAATGTACGTCTTCTCCCACATTCCTCGGCAAGACCCTTCCATCTCATTAAGCTCGTGCTCAGGAGGGAGCTGCTATGTGCACACAGTTGCATGTGGTGGGCTCCACTCTAAGTGGCTTGGTGCAGGATCATGTAATTAGGTGTGAACAGTAGGGGAGGAAGGCCATGATCCTTCTCATGAGAATGAGCACCCAAACACAAGATTTGGAGGAACGGTAATGGGACTATGATAAGGATTTGTTGTTCTTACTTCGGTAGGGTATCTATCCACCAGGAATACCGATGAGAGCTCCAACCCAGTGCTCATCAAATCATAACACAGAGAGCCAGAGCAGACTTCTGATAGGAGTAGCTCACACTCAGTACTGCAATCATTTTCAGGGACGTTTGAGAGGAGGCATGCCATTTAAACATTAATGAGCTGCCTCAAAGTGGGAGTGTCTCCCACTATTCCTTTACTCTGTTAATTTGTCAGAGGACCACTTTGCCACTGAGATGGGTTGCATCCTCATGTCTCAGTGTGATAATCCAAGCAGCCAATGCCAGGAGTCATGTGAAAGGACCTTTCTGTTAACCTGCATGCAGTCAAGACTTTTCCTTCTTTACGTTGATTCATATATATATATATGGGTAAATATATATGAATATAGATGAGATATATATATATATATATATATATATATATATATATATATATATATATGGATATTTTTAGAACCCAGAGCCTCTTGCAGGCTAAGAACTCTGCCACTGAGTACATCCTAGCCTTGTACTTGACTTCTGAATGTGTGTGTGTGTGTGTGTGTGTGTGTGTAGGGTGTGAGTTAATTCTCAGCTATGCTCCCCTCATGCCGAGTGGGGTGGTCATTAGTGTTTGACTCCTTCTTTGGATGAGTGACATGTTGACATCCTTTTTCTTGATGGAGTTGGAAGTCTATTTGTCCTTGAAGATCTTTAGTGGCCTTGGGAAACTCCACAGAGCAAAGACACATGCCTTTAAATAATCCCCCATGAGGCTGGTAGGTTTGTGAGATGTCTGTGGCAATGGCTGTGCCTGGGTCTTCTCATCTCCTTAGTTACGTGGTGGCCCTTTGAGACCCAGGGTACCAAGCAGGACAGGTCCACGGCTACTGTTCTCTATGACTTGTGTCACCCTTTCATGTCATGAGGACAGCGGGAGAGGGTTTGGGTAAGTCCTACACAGCAATGTCTCCACACTTTATATAAATTTTGATGAGTGTTAGAGAAATCCCCAGAATTCTTGTCTTCTTTCTGGTGCCAGATGAAGGGCATGCCAGGCATTTTATATCTTTCTCTGAATGACCAGACATAAAGAGACAACTAAACATTAGCCTTGGTTGCTTAACACAAAGACTGGATGACCAAGAGGAAGCTACAATTATTAATTAATTAATTAATTGATTTATTATGAATCTACTGAAAGCATTTTATAGATCTAATACACAGGAAAAGACCATTACTATTTCACAAAGCCTCTGAGATAGGGATCAAATTAATGAGCCATGCTCATTTCTTGCATCTGTAATCAATCTCCTTACATCTGTCTTGTGTCATTTTAAATTCCCATTAATTTTTTGTTATGGTACCATGCTCAGTTATGTCTATCTTATCCTATCTTTACTATATTTGTCCATCCATCCACATCCATCCACATTTGTCCATTTTTTGAAGTAGGTAAGGCTATTTATGCTCAGTCAGGGCTTACCCATAGTGACTTGCTTCCTTTGATAGGCTCCACCTCCTATAAGTTGCATAACCTGGGGACCTAGTACTCAAATACATGAACCACTGGGGCAGCCTTTCTCATTCACACCACCTCAGCCCTGTAGGAGGAAGTAGGTCCCTGGAGGATAGGCCTTTGTAAGGATAGCCTGTCCTTTTCCCCTTCCTAGTGTGTTTTTCTAGCCTTGTACTGAGAATTAACTCACACCCTACACACACACACACACACACACACACACACAAACACACACATTCAGAAGTCAAGTACAAGTCAGGAAGCTGCTGACCAGGAAGTAAGTCCTCTCCTCTCCACTACCGTTACCTCAGACCCAAAGTAAACAGCCGGTTCACCATGACTGGACACCACTCAAACTGTGAGGCAGAGTGAACCTTCCTTCCGCCTCCTGCTTTCTCTAAGTATTTGTCATGGTGAAGAAGAAAATCTAGCACAATTTGTATTCAACAGTTGTACCTTGAGGAAAAGAACCTTGCACCTGTGGGGTGTTACTGTTTGTTTATTTTGTTTTACCTTTTTGTACTGTCTTTTTGTCAGAACCATATAAACCATTTTCTCCTTTCCTTTGCAAAAAAAAAAAAGGAAAAAAATTGGAACGTGCCTTCCCCGAAGACCCACGGGCAGGGTATCTTTTATCAGGTTTTAGGCCTGAGTGCCCACAGCAGGTAGCTCTAAGAATTTATATATCAGCTCCTTGGAAACAGTTACTGGTGCTTGCAGCCAAGTACATGTCAAAAGGGTGAAGTAGTATTGTGTTTTAGCTGCAAATGAACTTCTTTCCTGCAGTAATTCAAAAACATACAGTGCATCACATTATTTTCTCTTTCTATTTGTGTTTCGTCTTCTTTATGTGAATTATTTATAATGACCAGTGTGCGGTAGCAGGAATGCCTGCAGAGCTATGTCCAATTCTGCCCTGGCCTCTTTGGCACCAACTTAACAGTGATCACAATAAGAGGTCCCTCACCTCGGCATCCTTGGACCATGCTTTTTCTATTTTTATTTTTTGTTTTATGGGGCTGCTGAGGATGCAGGAAAAAAAAGCACCAAGAAAAAGACTTACTTAATGTATATCTAAGTAGGATCATGCATGTTATGAATGAAAAACAAGTTTTCAAAGAACTCAATAGCTCTTAATGAAAAACAACAGGGCTTTTAAGTGTGTACATAAAACAAAGACACAATATTCAGGACACATTAAAACAAATTCTGTTCTCCCTAGAAATAGTTGTCATATGTATATATGGTATGCATGAATGTATGTATGCATATTTGAATGTGTGCTTGCATGAATATGTATAGGTACACACATATGTGTTCATGTGTGTGATAGGCCAGGAATTCGGGCCATGTTTCTTTCTCAGTTGCTCTTCACTTTGTTAATTGAGGCAAGGTTCTGGTGGTCCTCTGTCTCTGCCTCCTACTTGCTGGTATTACAGGCAGCATCCACAATTAGAAGCTCAGCTTTGGGTGTGTATGCTGTATATCTGAGGTGGTCCTCATGATCACTGCCAGGCACTTGATCCACTGATCATCTTCCCAAGTTCTATCAAATAAGTCTTTTTTTAAAAAAGGATTTATTTATTTCATTTATATGAGTACACTGTAGCTGTCTTCAGATAGCAGAAGAGGGCATCAGCTCCCATTACTGATGGCTGTGAGCCACCATGTGGTTGCTGGGAATTGAACTCAGGACCTCTGGAAGAGCAAGCAGCTAGTGCTCTTAACTGCTGAGCCACCTCTCCAGCCCTCAAATGGGCCTTTTAAATTAATATTATATTCCCTCAACTTCAGTGATTCCTATTTGAGTTAGGCTCTCATGCATCCCAAGCTGGCTTAGAACTCTGAATGTAGTCAACAATGACCTTGAATTTATGATTGATTCCCTTGCTTTTAACCGTTATGTGTTAGGATTACAAGAATATACCACCAAATCCAATTTTAGAGAGATCCAATCCAAGGCTTTCATAGCAGTGAAGCATTGGTGCCTGGAGCAGGACATGGCTAGTCAAATTGCATCTGAAGGCAGGAAGCATAACAGCAGGGGTGCTGGTGCTCACCTTGTTATGTTCACTGAGCCTATAGGATGATACTCCCTTATTTATGAGTGGGTCATGCCATCTCAACGCAATCTAGAGAATCCTTTATGTACATTTAGGGACTTGTTTCCATAGTGATTCTAGATTTTGGCAAGTTGATGATCATTGTTCCCCATCACACTAAGTAAACTCTCAACTAACTCAGTTACATCCCCAGCCCCTAGTTTCGTGATGCCATAGCATCCTTTCCCTCTTCCCTCCCTACTCAAGTTAATGCTCCCCTTATGGAGGCCTTAGCCTGATAGCAGAGACAGATAACAAACAGCTGGAAATAGACCCTATGATGAAAATGACCCAAGGCTGCACTAATAGAACATAGAGTGAGGAAACCACATGGGTCTCCGAGCTCATGGTCAGGCAGGGGTTCTCCACAGAGAAGAGTCCTCGGCTGTGACTTGATGAATGAGAAGAGCCAGCTCTAGAGGGAATGGAAGGAAAGAACATGGGCGGACACCAAAGGTGGAAGAGCTCAACATACACAAAGACGTTCTAGAGAGCCAGTTTGATGGATGAGGTAGGGACATTTGGGAGCAAAGTTTAAAGGGATTGACAGAAGCCCTGTGCGTGCTGGCAAAGAACCTGAACTTGATTCTAAGGTAAATTGAAAATGGGTTGTTTATTCATTCATTTCATCATAAATAGATTCTGTGATAGACTTAAGTTTTGAACGGAGAGAAAGGATAAAAGGTAGAGAAGGGAGGGTGCTGGGCTCAGCTAAGAGGCTGTGTGTGTTCAGGAAGAGCTGAGAACTGTTGTGGCCTGGGGAGGGTAGTGAGGTGGAGAGATGAGGATGAATTTGATATACATCTCTGAAGTAGAGAGAGGACTTCTATGATGGATTACAAGAAAAGGAAATCAGAAAGACCGGAACCAAGATGAATCCTAGATTTGTGACTCAGGCAACTGGGTAGGTGATGGTATTTCCTGAAATGAGAAACATGGAAAGGAAAAAAAATCAAGGAGAAATCACACATTCAGATTTGTGCAGCTAAGGCTTGGCCCTCTGTGAGAAGTCTAAATTGTGATATTGAGAGGGCAAAAGATATGTACGTGGCTCTGGAAGTAGGTCCAAGGGAGGCTAAAGCAGTTGTGTACAAAGGCATCTGTTGATTGGAATAAGAATATGTGGGTGCTGTGGGCATGATGAAATTGCCTACACAGAGCAGAGGAAGAGCAGGCAGCTGAAGGAGACGACTCTGAAAGTCTTACAGTTAAAGCTTGAGAAACTGACAACCTGCGAAGGGGCTTGAGAGGAAGCAGGCTCCCAGGAAGCAGAAATATGCAGAAATACAGAAGGCAAGTCACAACTTTCAGCTGTGGGGCTGGAATGGACTTTTTTTTTTTTTTTTTTTTTTGTCCATGTGATGGGTAAAGTTCCAAACAAACAAAAAACTGATTGCAGGAGGTGGTTCTGAAGTCCTTGGTGACTCTTGAATTGTGGGAATGGAAGCCAGGGTGATGGGCTGAAGGTTGAGCCATATCAGAAATATCAAGAGAGATGGTACCCAGGGATGAGACAGAAGTGGTCTCAGAGAACACAGGTGAGTAGAAGCATCTCCTAGGGAACATATGATCCATTCTTCTTCCTCTCTGCTTCCTGACTAGCTTTGGACCAATTATTTTTAAACCTTTTTTTTTTTAAAAAAAGGAATGAGTGAAACTCAGAAGTCCTTAAGCAGACAACTCACTCTCTCTCTCTCTCTCTCTCTCTCTTGGTTTTTAGAGACAGAGTTTCTCTGTATAGCCCTGATTGTCCTGGAACTCACTTTATAGACCAGGCTGGCCTCGAACTCAGAAATCTGCCTGCCTCTGCCTCCAAGTGCTGGGATTAAAGGTGTGTGCCACCACGCCAGGCTTTTATATATATATATATATATATGTATATATATATATATATATAAATTTTTTAAAGATTTATTTATTTTATTTATATGAGCACACCAGAAGAGGGCATCAGATCTCATTACAGATGGTTGTGAGCCACCATGTGGTTGCTGGGAATTGAACTCAGGACCTCTAGAAGAGAGTAGACAACTCTTAAAGAAAGACATGTGTCTAAAATCCAGGCAGCTGTGAAATCAAGAAGTGAAGACCAGGTAGGATTCAGGGAAAAAAAAAAAAGATACCCACTGAGGACACAGAGACAGAGGTAAAAAGTAAAGCCCTGGAGAAGACAGAGAGAGACCAAAACATGCTGGCTTAGGCAAAGCTTTTTCAGCCAATAGTGGGCATAGTGAAACCAAGATGCAGGAAGATCCAACAACCCCTGAGCCATTGCTCCAGGATCAAATACTCAGCCACCAAAACTCAAAACGAAATACAAGCATAAGTCTTGCACTTGTCAGAGTTCTATAGAATTACTACAGACATTCTGCTTGCTAAATAATTGAACAGATATGATGGGTGCCCACTGAATAATGATCATTGAGCACAGCCATGGCCACAATGCCATGTGCTCCACTAGAACAGCCTCTCTTTCTAAAGAGGAAGTTTACATGAGCGATGCTCCTTTACTCGTGACGATTTCATATCCTTGGGTAACTCATTCTAAATATTTACTTTGGTTAATTACCTGATTACTGTGAAACTCATAGAAATCCACATAGCTTTTAGAAATTAGACTTGTGACTGCTCCTACTGTGAAATATTACTGCTTCCCCTCCATGCTTGACCTACTCCACAGGCAGCAATCCATTAGAGTAACAGACCTTCCAATCCAGACCTTCATTTGAGCAGTCACATTGTGTTTTATATTTGAACGTATGTTATTTTTATTTATTCTTGCACACAAACTAGGTCAGAGTATCGGCAAATCATCCTCACTCTACCCACCTCTTTCTCCAAGGTATACAGAAATAATGTTATCCTCAGAATAAAAGGCCATCCATTGTTTCTCCAGACTCTAGTGGTATACCTTCATGAAATGGGGGGTCTGTGCCTAAAGAAAGAGGAATTTCTGCATAAACAAGGTAACTGCATTTTAGCTTTGCAAAGTTCTTGCCAGTGATCTAATGAAACAATTTTTACTGATTAGACACATGATCTTAGGGCTACTAAAGACTCAATTTTTAACTCTCTGACTCTCAAGGTCCTTATTAGAAAGCAGGCCAGTTCTAAAATAACTTCAAATTTTTCATGTTTAAAATTAAGTAGGTTGTCTATAGTATAATTGATCATTGAAAGAATCAGGTATATTATGGACAGTCTATTAATTAAAAAAATAAAATAAAAATTGAATATATCTTATAATTGACAAAAGCCTTGTATACTTTCAATATCCAGTATTGTATTAGCCACTGGTACCAAATATTTTACAGAAAATGTTGAAGAGCAAAAAGAAATATTAAGAAGGCTTAGTCTGTCATGGCAGGGAGGGATCGATGAAGCAGCACATACCATGGCAGAAGGAAGCAAAGAGAAGCAGGTTAGTTCTTAGCCGACTTTTCTTCCATCTCTTTTATACCTGGTGCCCACTATACCTAAGCCATGGGACGTTCCAAGTGAGTCTTCCCCCTCATTTAAACATGTCTGTAAAATCTCCCACAGACATACTAAGAGGCATGCCTTCTGGGTGACTTTGCATCCTCAAATGACCCAAGAATAGAAACTATCACAAGTCTACACCATATGAACTTGACAGCAAAGCACATCACTTTTGTAATCATAGCATGTGCCAACCTCGGGCCTCCCAAAATACTCACGTCTATATCCAGGAGTTCCCAGTATTTCACAACGCCAGCTTTGTTCGAAAGTCCATGTTCAGTATCTCCACTGAAAACTAAGGTAGGCTTGTACTTGTGAATACTTCTAATACAGCACATAGTCCCGATGTGAATAAAATAATGGCTAGGAAGGACCCAACCCAAGCAGCCTTAGACCCCAGCAAGTCATAGAATTCTGTAGCTCCATGTCCAGCACCAGGGCTTATACTGTCCTGATGATGTGAGCTACAAGAGGCTATGGGCATCCTACCTCGCCAGCCTTGCTGTCTGTAGCCCACATAGCCTCTCTCTTTGACTGATTCAACTTATTGACCATACTTTCTATATTAGCGATTCCACATTCCTTGAATATTTCGCTTTCTGTTGTCTTCACTGCCGCTAAGACTGTACCCACTGAGCTTCGTGTTTAGTCCTCTTGAGTGTTTCCTGCAAAGAAGCTGAGCCTGCTAAACTCTGCACGGACTCCCAGGCATCCTTTTTTAAGATCTAACTAGACAAATTCATGAGCCTATAACACTTGCATGCTGCATGCTTATAAAAGACAATACCATGTGAATGATAGAAAGATTAATTGTAAAATGATTAAGCAGTACCTCACCCACCTTGGATCATCTGCGTGCCTCCACAGCTTAACATTAGAAACATTTTCCTAGGCATTCCTTCCTGAACACGATACTCCCTTGACTCTGTCTTCTCGAGAGAAATTCTTTCAGATGGATTTAGAATTTTACACCATGAAACCTGAGTGCTATAAATATTCCCACTTGCCCTAGGACAAAATTATTAGCTTCATTTTAAAAAGACTCTTTTCTTTTAACAACTACCAAAAAGAAAGTTGTCAACAATGATCACTATAGCCCTTTTTCTGGCCAGACTTCATGTTTGTCAAATGCTTTTTGGCTCTGCTTTTTGCTCCCTGTTCACCTGACTAAGAGCAGCCAGTGATAACCATGCACAGCCTCAATGCTTACGGTGTCTTGAAATTTCTTCTGCCAGTTTAATTAGTCAGTCACTCTTCAGTTCAGCCTCCCACAAAGTTCTGGATGTGGACAAGATAGAGACAGTTCCTTAGACAGAATATAACATGAAAGACCCTTTGTCTACAGCCCCACCTGAAGCTTCGTGAGCACTGCCTTCACTGTTCTCATGTTTTGTGCCCAGCCCCACCCTCCTCATCTGTTGAGCCCCTGCTAGAATTGCACAGTAAGCTCTGCTTTCAGTATTCAGTGGCTTTGCTAACCTCCAAACCCTTCAAAACTCCTCCTGCAAACCAATTCCAGAGGCCTAGGAACCACAGTGCTAGTTACGGCAGCAGCCCAATCCCTGGGTCCAGGTGAGTGGTCACTTACTGTTACCCTGTCATGATCACACACTGACAGGACAACTTAAAGAGATACAGGATTCGTTTTGCCTCCTAGAGGATGCAATCCATCCATCCCAGCAGGGGAAAAGTCTTGGTGGAAACAGCTCACACAGGACTGAAAGAACGTGATAAAAGGGAAACCATTAGTGTTGCCACCCACAGGCAGGACGCATCCTCTCCCTGCCTTATCCCTGCTAGTAACACCCTCACAGCTCCACCAATCTCCAACGAGGATCATCCATCGCAAAGACTTATTGACGCTTCCGGATCTTACCCAGAGGAGTGCACACTTTCAGTTTTGTTAGTGCCTAATTGCCTATAAGTTCAACCTGATAACATGCACAGCAATGGTGACTCTCTATGATCCCCCTAAGCCTTCAAATCTCCATTGTAAACGCTCTCATCTGCCTCATCCCATTCACCTGACTCCTCCATCTTAGAGCTACTCCCAGTTTGCAGATAGTATGAATAACCACAATTAGTGCATTCGGCCTTTTGGTTCCCATTTGAACAGTTTCTTAAGATCAATTTCAGGTCAACTGAAGATGAGGTTATCTCAGTTCATCTTAAGGCATCCCCTAAATTACCCCCACAAGGACTTTTTTTCTACCTATGCTCTCATTAGA
The DNA here is from genome assembly GCA_902729485.2 of Mus minutoides. Taxonomy (NCBI): domain Eukaryota; kingdom Metazoa; phylum Chordata; class Mammalia; order Rodentia; family Muridae; genus Mus; species Mus minutoides. The sequence continues at coordinate 240,039 of LR749571.1, forward strand.
GGTTCATGCATTCCCGCAAAATTTATGCATCATTAAAGGTTTTGCTAGTTATATAAGATTTTTCTTTAAAGTACGTTCTTTGTATCTCTCAGGGACTACTATGTAAGGAACATCCTGATGATATGCGTTCCAGATGGAACCTGGCAACGTCACATGTGGTTTGTCGTCTATTTTCTCACCTGCTAGTTATAATAATTAGGCAGGCTCACACTTGGGTCGGATTCAACTACTCTTAATCAGCTGTTACTTATTCAAAAGTACCTTTCCTTCCCTCTCCCCATATCTGAATTCTGCCTGCACCTCTCAGGACACCATATGACGTTCCATTCAGTTTGAGTAGCCTACCCTGACAATTCTGCCTCGTTTAACCATGCTGTTTCCTATCCACCTCCAGGCAATTTTGCTCTTACCGTAGGGTTTGACCTGGATCGTAGTCAATTTGTTCCCATTATTTGTTCTGTTGATAGGATTCTGTAAAGCAGAGCCTCTCCACGTGCCACGTGGCATTAACAGCAAGCCTCTCTTCTGCACTTGATCTTGTCCTTTACAAGCAGAAATACTTCCTAGCACAGTGCCAGGCACACACAGAGACAATGGCCGCCGTCTCATTACATCTCTCCAGCAGATTCTACCCGAAAGGATAATGAGGAAAGTGGATACCACACTCCTCTGGCAAAGTCATTTCTACTTCTCTCAGCAAGGAGGCAAATGGATTATTAAACTCAGGTTTCATATGTTGTTATTTTCATATTATTCCAATTTGCTTTGTTAGAGGCCTTCCCTAATGATGTTGCCACTCCCCCCCCCCCACTAATGACATTTTTCTGTTTAGTGTTCTGGCTTATTTCAGGGAGTAAGCTTAGAGCCTCTTCAAACAAAACACCTTTTCTGCATTCTCACACAGTGGGCTGGGTTTCCATTTAGATCATGTCTCCTGAGTGACACTCTCCTGAGTGACACCAATCCACTTTACTCTATCAGCCTTCATTGTTATTGACTCTGCCTCTAATGCTGGCATTTTCCCAGTCTGCAGCTTTCAGGATTTAACCCTGCATGTAATCTGTGTATCTTTTGTTAGTAACTGCTGGAGTCCTTGACACACTGGGCTTCTCTATCTGGGGAGAAGCTCCCACCCACCTGTGGATAAGGTTGCCTCCTCACTCTGCAGTTCTTGCAAATCACTCACATTCATTTTCATTATGTACCACAATTTCCAAGGCACTGATTTGCCAGTATAAATCTTCAACGTGTGTTTGAAAATCTCTATGTGTGTATCTGCTTGTGTGTGTGACCTTACATGTTACATCTGTAAATATTTTCTGTATAATATATGTTTATATGTATGTAAATGTACATTCACATCAATATAATGTTTGTATACACACACACACACACACACACACACACACACACACACATATCCTATATCCATTGGAATAAAGTATAAACAACTTAGAGCTATTTCCTTGGGACCTTACAAATGAATGACTGTGCAGCAGAAAGTTAATAGACATAAGTAGTTATCAGCTCAGTAGTGGGGATGGGGGTGCTCTGTTGAATGTCACATCTCCTCGCTGAACCCTGACTTACCAGGCTTCATGCACATGGACTTCTCAACCCCGAAGCATGGAAAGCTTGTTCAGGCCTGTTCTGGACTCATACCCCTGCCCTGAGTCTCCTCATCCTGATCTTCCTACAGATGAACTCCCTGTCATTAGTTCTACTCAGAAACCATGTTTCCAGACAGTCTGTTGTCATGCAACCAAATGCTTCCTTCTTCCGCCTGTTCCATCCCAGGGGACTGCATGTGTTTCTGTAACACCTGTGACTGTGCAAAACCGTGTTTTACTTCTGCTCTGTCTCTTCCTATTGAAAAGTCAGCTTCCAAAGATTAAGCCGATTCAGCCTGTTCCACATCCCGTCTGCAGTGTGCAGCCACTGCCTGGCTTAGAGCAACTTGCTGGGAGAGAGAAAAAATGGAACTTTTTTCCTAAGAGTTTGTTCAATTGTAAATTCTCTGGTGTGTACATCTTAGGATTTCAGTCTTAAAGATGCTTCACAAGTCAATGTAATTAAGTTGTGCCTTGATATTTGAACTCAATTTCTAGCAGGAATGTGAAAGCATATGTCAGAGGTCACTGCAAACAATAAACTAGAATAGTTTTGAAATCAGTTTTAAATATTTAAAAGGAAAACCTAGGGTGCAGTTCTCTGTTTATGAAATAACACTTTAAAGTTAATTTCTCAAAGGGAAACCCCCATGATGCCATGTTCTTGGGTCTCTTAACTTCTAATATCAAAAAGCAATTATATTTCTAGTTTTTAATTGTTCAAATAAAGCTAAACATTTTACATCCAAGTCAACAAAGAGTGATTTCAAAACATGGTCCATAGAAAGCATTAGTTTTGATTGACATTTCCCCTCTTACAAACATTCTGAATGGGAAGCAGCTGTCAAACAGGACATTGGCTTTGGGCAATAACGTCTATGGTATATGCTATAGCATCTATGCACATGCAGAACTAGACTTTTGCTTCTGAAAACTATGTTGTATAAAGTTATCTGCTCTAATACATTTAAGTGTTCAGAAATCTCCATGGGAAAGCAATGATAAAATTATTACGTAGAGTTTAAGTATCACCACCAGCATGTCTCGGTGACATCAGCAGGATGGCACCGTGGATCTTGCCTCATTCATGTTTTCCCTCCAAAGACAGTGTTCTTTAAAGAACTTGCAGTTTTCCAAGGAAATTCTCAATGACTCAATTTTATTGTCAGACTCTTGAACACATGAAAGTGTGCAGCATAGCAATATTGTAATTTAGTGACGTGAAAATCAGTTTCATGTGGATCTTCGTGCATTGCCTTTTGCTTGCCTTGTCTACAAATATACAAACTGATGCAATCAATTATACAAACTTACTGCTATTTCAGGTGTCTAGGAGATTTCCACTTTCCCCCCTGACTTGTTGAATGTGTGATTTTTCTTGTCAATGAGAATTTCACTACACATCATGTTGATCCATTCTTTGAATCTTTGTAAAATAGTTACTACAAAAATATTTGCTAGTGATGTTTGTGCAGACAAACAGCCACACCAATTTCTTCTTTTAAAAATGCTCTGTGTCAGGTAAGGTGGCTGACACCTTCATTCCCTGTTTCCAGGAAGCTGGTGGAAAAGGCATAGCCCAAGGCCCACCTGGGCAAGAGAGAGATTCTCAGTTGCATACCAGAAGCCTATCTCAGAAAACAACAGCAAAGGACCTTTTCTTACTCATCTTCTGAAGGAAAATTTGTTGGTGTTGTGGGTTTTTTTGGGGGGTGGGGGTGGGGGCAGGGATTTCAACCTTTTTTTTACAATAGCTAACAGATGAAATTTTTTTTTTTGATAACAAGAGGTTCAAGTTTGGTTTAGCCTACTAAACTTTTAGAGAATTGCTACTTAATATGTAAGTCAATTTCATCTTTCTCCCTTCCAAACACATCCTGAGAGTCTTTCTGGTAGACATGAATTTGTTAATATTAGGAAATAAAACTTTGTGTTGCTTTTCAAGTCTTTGCACCTTTTAGTCATTAATTTGTCTAAGTATATATGAAATTAGACTCATTTAGGGACTCTACCAGAGATCCCTTCCCTCCCATCTGAGAAGCAGGGAGCCTCTCTCAGGGTATTGATGCCACACTGCCTCTAGAGTAAGAAACCATGATACCACCAGGGTGTTGTTATTGTTGTTATATTTTTTTTCACCAAGCTTTCTGAAGCATATTCTTTTCAAAGAAATTAGCACCAAGTAGACTAGTTTGAGTTCTGGTACCAAGTCCAGCCAAGGAAGCACCAGGAAATAAGTGACTTCATTTCAGGAGTGTTATTCTGCTGCGCATGGAGGGGCCTGCAATGAGACCATCCCTCCATGTTCCGATGTCACAAGAAAACTGTTTCGCCCAGCAGCATTTAATCCTATCCTTCTCTTAATGGCTTCAAAGTCTGCGTGTTGTTGGAAGTGCTGCCTCCTGACAGATTTGTTTTCCTCCTAAATGCCTTTGCTCAGAAAAATACCACTTCCTTTTTGGACTGAAAAGCCACACGACATAGCAGGAAGCCCATGGGCTGAGAGCCAGGCACTTCCATCCAGAAATGCTCTCTTCACCCACGAGGGCTGAGACAAGTAATTTGCCTTTACTTTTCTCTGCTCTAAGTTTCCTTGTTTCAAAAATGTGAGGTCTGATAGCCTCTGCACGGAATTGTAATAGGAATTAAGAAAGTAATGTACATGGTACCTGTTATATGATACATTGCATGCAGAAAGGACCCGATCCTTTGTACTGTGACTGTAGTAGGTCTTGATATTTCAGAAGTTGGCCATGTCCAGTTCTCCTTTCTGGAAGGTTTTGCAGCCTCATTTTAAAGGAAGTGCTTCTTCATTTTACTGCTTGTGTGCTTACCATACAGAGGTGCCTTAGCTACTGTAGAACAGTAGAGCCGGGTTAACAAGAAGCATTGATTTCATATGCTGTTTACAAACCAGACTTTATTCCAAGCATCTTAGAGTAGTAACCCTGTGTAATCCTCACCCAGTAAAATAGGTGCTATGGTTATACCTCCTCTACAAATAACTTTATGGTGGCACAGGGGTGGTGCCAAATCACCAGTGAGTGGTACAGCCGGAATGTGAACACAAGCAATCTGCAGCTGGCAGCCCTGGGCATTTTCTCCTCCTGCTTTCCTGTAGTGGAAGCCTGGCAGCCTCTTCATTCTGGGACATCTACTTTCGAAAGATGTCAAAATGCCTGCTGGAAGGAGGGGAGAGGGGGGTGCACTCTCAGTCGAGTGCCATTACCCTGCAGGGGTCTTCCAGAAGATGCAAAGCCACCAACAAAAAAAATCCGTGTGATCTGCCAACAACAGACTGGCTCCCCAGTGTCAGGAGAATGGCTGTCCATGGGAATGGTGTCATGTCTTGTTTGGCCCAGAACCCTTCCCGTAATTGCAATCCTGGCCACGGGCGGCCACAGGAGATTGAAGGGAAGCCTTTGTGGATACCACCATGGGAACTGTTTCTTTGTAACACCTAAATAGACCCTATTTATTGAGCGTGTAGAAATGGTTTTAAATGCTACTTCTAAAGGAGACAGCAGAGTAACATATAGGCTTCCAATGAATTGTCAACCGACAATGGTCATATTAAAATATTAATGTTCTCTAGAGCAGTGTCAGCCTCACACTCCCCTCTGTGCCTAGGATAGAGAGGCTTCTCAGCTCGACGGTATGCCAATCCCAAATAGAGTTTAAGATTTGCTTTTCTTGAATCTTCATGACTGTGAGCTTCAACCATCTGCGCCTTCTCATTCTGCTCATGGCTCCAAGAAAGTCTTGAAATTTAGCACATTGGGAGAAAATTTTCTGTGGAATAAATTCAGATGTACAGTGACATCTAAAGTCTTGCAAGTTTTTATCTTACTTGAGAGACCTTTTCTCTGTAGGATTGAGTTGAAGGTGAGAATTAATCTAGCCCTCCCAAATCATCTTTTGAGGTCCGGGGGCCATCTTTCATGCCATATCACCTTCAGCTCATTTCTTACTGACTTGTAAGATTGTAGAATTGGCATGTAGCTGACTGTGTTTCTGTCAAGATCTATTAATTGTCCCTCTCTGTACACTAAAAAGCCTTATGTGTGCACATCTGATATTATTTTTAGTTTGTGTTAGAACAGCAATGCCTACCTATAAGTGAAGTGTACCCTGAGACTTAGACCTGTGTGGACTTCACTTGGGTCACTGTGGCAGTGATTTTAATTTTGCAGATGATCTAAGGGACATGTCACTGTTTATAGTTTAATGACTTGTAACTGAAATATAATGAGTAGAGTAGACCTCTGGTGTACCAGTGTGATAGATTGTAGCATACATGTGTGTACCTGTGAGATCATTACAATCAAAATAAGGAATGTATCAGCCATGCCAAAACAGATCCTGGTTCCTTCTGTAATATTCCCTCCTCATGGTCTTTCTGCTGTCTATCACATTCCTTGGGAACCATTGGTCTTCTGTTTGTCTACAAATTATCTTTTATGACAATTTTTTTATGAATGAACTATATAGGATGCATTCAATGCTTGGCTTCTTTTATTCATTACAGTTATTCTGAGTGATTCACGATGTCATTTAGGCTCTAGTTGAGTAGCAGTGTTAAGAGATGATGTCCTTGGTTTCTCGCCTTCTGAGGAAACACAGGGTGGTGTGTGCATACTGATAAGTAATGAAGCTGTTGCCTTTATCAGACTGAGGAAGGTTCCCTTGGGCTTTAGGCAGGTAAGAAAAAGAGCTCTGTATTCTGCCAGATGTTTCCCAGCAGCATTGAGATGATTTACATCTTCCCTTATTAGTCCACTGTGGTGTAAATTTCACTTGGTTTTGTTGTGGTGGTTGTTGGGTATAATGTGAAACTAGCCTTGTATTTTCTAGTTGTTCATGATATATTATCATTTATATAGATCATTAGATTCAATTTGCCAAGAGCTTAGATGCAAATTTTGCATAAAAGTTCATGAAGGATGTTGCCTATAATTTCCTTTCCTTCTGTTTTTGCCTGATTTTGGTATCAGAGGAATGATAGATTCCTAAAATCAGTTGTCAAGTAACACACACATATACATACATAATCCATAATCCATCCATACATATATGCATACACACACATACATACACACACAACATACATATATACACATACATACATACAAACACATACACACACTTACATATATATATATATATATATATATATATATATATATATATATATACACACACACATATACGCACATACGTACACAGAGACTCATGCGCCACTTTCAATATATCTGGAAGAGTTTGTGTATAATCCATATTTCTTTTTATTTAATATTTAACATTAATTCCCTATGAGGGCAATCTAAGTTATACTTGCTTTATATGATCAACTATATATAGAAATTCAACATCCTTCATAGGTAACTGGCTATATAAATGAGTTCTTCCAGTGGCTTTGTTACTTCGTGTATTTCAAGGAATCATTTTGTCATATGTATTGGCCTAAGCATTCCATAATAGTCCTTTACACTTACTATACATCGGCTCTCTAACTATGTCACCCTTCTCTCGTCTAGTGTCAGCAGTACCTAGTATCACGCCCAGTATCCTTCCTCCCTTTCCTTCTGTGGCTCACTTAGAAATTTGTTAATTTCACCCACACAAAACCAAGCACCAGGCTTGATTTTCTCTTAGTATGTATTCTCGTGGTCCGTTCACTCCCATTAGCTTCTCCCGGAGCCAGGTTTGGTTTCCTGTTCTCTCCCTGGTTTGCTCGGGAGGAGCCACTGTCAGTGCTGCGCAGCCTTTCTGCTTCTCTCCTGGAGCCACCGAGTGCCAGGAACCTCTCTGCTAACGCTCCCTGAGCTGACTCCCAAGGGGCTTGTGTGTTGTATTCTCATTTAGTTTGAGATGCTTTTTTAATTTCCCTTCTGGTTTCTGTCTGACCTACAGGTTATTCGGAGATGTGTTGTTTAGTTTCCAATTAGTTGGTGATTCTCTAGGTATCTTCTTATCATTAATTTCTAATTTGATTCCTTTGTGAACCAATAATATACATTATGTGATTTGTGTCTATATTATCAAGATTTGATTCATGCCCACAATGTGGCCTATCTTGATAACTCTTCCATGTGTGCTTGAAAAATGAAAAAGACCAGAGATAATGTTTTCTGTTGTTGTTGCAGGAACATTCTATAAATGGCAATTATGTTGAATTAGTTGCCAATCTTATTTAAGTTTTCTAAATATGTAGATTTTATGTCTATGCATTCTAGCAATTATTAATTATTATTATTGATTTTTATAGCACATTGATTTATATCACTTTTCTGTTGTATTAATTTTTTACTGCAGTTCTGTTACTCAGTGCAGAATATTGGAGATACTTAGAACCAGTTGATAAGTCATCTTTTAATTACAATGAAATGAATGTTTACATCTACTAATAATTTTTTGTTTGAAATCAACTTTGCTCATTATTAACTAGTGTTAGCATGGTATAGTTTTTCAGTTCTTTTGTTTTTCATTTGTGGTGTCATATTCAAAATGCTTTTTTAGGCATATAACTGGCTCTCATTCTTTTTTAATTCAATCCGATGAGCCTTGCTTTTTAATTGAGATTTTAAACCATTTACTTTTAACATGATCATCAGTATGGCTGAGCTACAATTTTATTTTACTAAATAATTTCATTTGTCTGTTCCATGCTTGATTCCAGTGTTCCTTCTTTGTTTTGTAGAATCTGTGACTGCAGCTTTCTTCTTGACTACTTCATGTATGAACCATACTCTTACCCTATATGTGACTTGTTCTTATATCATTTACTTTTGCATATATTGTAAGCCACAAATAAATAGCAGTTATATTTTAGTCAATTATCTTTTACTTATTTATTTTGTGTTTGTACGTGCACGTGTGTGCACACACATATACAGATGAACATGTGTAACATGGTACATCATAGAGATGAGCAGACCAACTATGGGAGTCATTTCTCTCCTTTTCCATGTGAGTCCCAAGAATCAAACGTAGGTTGTCAAACATGGCAGCAAGCGTTCTATCCACCATCTCACCAGCCCTCAATCTTCTTGTAAAAATGGGGGTGGGGATATATTTTATATAAATTAACCACACATACATTTACCCTTTCAATTACTTACTACCTTTGTGGCTAATGACATATCTTACATAATTCATCTCTTGACTTACATCTTACATAATTTGTCTCAGAAGTTCCTACTCAATACTCCTCATAGATATGATGATTGATTCTTTTGAACTTAACATTTCTGACAACAGCTTTCTGTTGGTTTCCCTCCTGACACATTTCCCCCTGGGCTGAGATTGTTTTGTTTCTCTTGTACACCTTCCGAAGCGCTGCTCCGGCGCCTTCTGGCTTGCGCTGCTTCCATGGTGCTATGAGTTCCCGTTGTATCTTGTCTCTTTGAATATGCTTGTGTGTCTTCTTGCTAGAGGTGCTATCATGAATTCCACTTGGTTGCTGTGTGCCTCTGTGTGGAGCTCATGTTTCCTAGGTCACATGTTCTAGAACCTCCCTGATGTAGGAATCTATGAGTCTACCAAATCTGAATCATCTTCCACTGTTATTTCTTTAGATAAGTTTCTAAACAAATACTTTAGGCTCCTTGAAGTTTTCTCTCCACTCATGAATGTTTTCATTGATGTGTTTTTATGTTTTGTTTCCTTTTTGATCAAATCTTTAGCCGTTATTCAATTTCATTGACCTGTTAATAAGATATCCTCTCTCCATTTAACTTCAGCATTTCATTCCCCTCTACCTCTTATCTCATCATCTGCACATTCTCTTTGGATTTCTCTTTATCTGTTTAACATTCTCAGTCTGCCTTCTACCTTCTTTTTTGTTTGTTTGTTTTTTGTTTGTTTGTTTTTCAAGACAGGGTTTCTCTGTATAGCTCTGGCTATCCTGGAACTTACTTTGTAGACCAGGCTGGCCTCGAACTCAGAAATATGTCTGCCTCTGCCTCCCGAGTGCTAGGATTAAAGGCGTGTGCCACCATGCCCAACTTGCACTCTAACTTCTTAAACATACATAAAACCACTACTACCATTTAATATTTTTGTGCACAAATTCCATTTAATGTGTTATTTAATATTTCATTTATTTTCCCCTTTATTGTAGATCATGTTCTGCTTCTTTGTGTATCTGCTTTCTTTTAAACTGTTGATACAATAACTAACACAAACATGGTAGTTTAAAACAACACAGACTTATCTCTACCATTCTGTAGGTTAGAAGCCTGTGTAGGTCTCATATGGCCAGAATCAAGGCATTGTGGTGACCTCGTCCCTTTCTGAAGGCACCATGAGAAAGTCTGTTTCTGTGCCTTTTGTAACATATACATAGTCTTTGGTTCCTGTCCCCTCCCACTTTGAGGCCAGCACAGGCCTCATATCAAATCACTCAGCTCTTTTCTTCTGTCTCCTCTTTCTGAGAACATCTGTAATATGAAGTCCACTGAGATACTCCAGAATTAACCTATCAGAAGGCCAGCCGATGAGTGCCATCTGCAGCCTAATTCTCTTTGACATATAAAAGAAGACATGCAGAGATCCAAGGCTTAGTTAGTCACATCTGGCAAGGGTTCATTGATTGCCAGGTGTTGTAACTTTTACCGTGTCGAGTGCTAGAGCTTTTTGTATCCCTATAAACATACAAGAGGTCTGTTCCAGAGCATGTTTACACACAGAAGTTAGTACAAAGCAGTATGAAGATTTGGAACTTTCTTAGGAGAGGCCAGGACAGCATTTGTCAGGGCCCTACTACTTAGGGAATGTCATTCTCAGTACTGTTCCTGATAACTGGGTATTACAAGGCTCTGTGCTGTAGCCAATGGAGATAATGGAGCTATAAGCTCCTCTTAACCTTTTCTTGTCTCTATGAATTGTTTCCTCTGTGCGTGTGTGTGTTTGTGTGTGTGTGTTCTTTTGTCTCTGATAGCTTGCCCCATGAACTACACTGATGAGTAAGTATATCTACATTATTTGTGGAAACTCCTGAGCTCTTCAGGCTGTGTCTCCCTGTGTTCTGGGGAGAATAGTCCCCTGGCAGTAAGCTGGCAAAGTCACATAGTTCTCTTTGTCGCTCTTCTCTCAGTAATCGTTATCTTACACTGTCTGGTGCCTGTTATCTGAAACCAACATGCCATGTATTTTATCTGGGTTCTTAGTGAGTTCAGGTGGGAGAGTTTACCCAAGTACAGTGTACTCTACCCTTGCCAGAAGTAGAGCTCAAACATCTGTTATTTGCCACATACTCCATTTTGATAAGGGCAACAGTGATGCCCAAACATTTAAAATCTGATAGGTCTTGGGAACTGACCAAACAGAACAGAAGCTGGCCTCAGAACAATGATATGGTCACACTTGTGTTTACCAGGTGATGATCACTCCTATCCTGTAACTAGCCAAAGCCCATAATCCCTGTTGTTCAGGGTTTTGTCATTGACAACCCTGGTAAGACACAGAGCATTGTGAAGGGAGTGGCCTAGATCAGGTTCTGACTCTGCCAGTTCTTTTTCCTTTTTAATTTTAGGATTTATTTTACTTTAATTTATATGCATGTGTGGTGTGTCTATGCATAGATAATGTACACGTGAATACAAATATGCCTTGATGGCAGTAAACTGAGTGCTTCAGGGCTTCTTAGCTAGGACAACAGGAAAGAGACAGAATAGAGAAAGATGGGGCAGGTCCCCAGGGCACATCCAGTTTACCTCAGGGACCTCTTGGATTTCTGCTTAACTAGGCTCTGTCTAACCAAAGGAGGGTCTCACCTCTCTCAAGTCTGTCCCTTCACTCTGTAGATGAAAGCTAAATACTTGATGTGATTTTCCACATTTTTTGATTTACTGACCAAATGTATCCGAAAAAAATGTGAAAAGATCTATTTTTGTTACAGTCAAGAAAACATAATTGAATAAAGGCATGAACGCCCATGCTAACATTTCTATTCTGCCAAATGGAAATCCCCATTCAGTTGCAACAGCAGATAAAGATTAGCTAGCCCTTGTTCTCTATTTTTACAAAGAAGGAAAAAAAAAAAAAAAAGAAATCTACCATCTACTCTTGGCAGCCTCTGTTCTGCACCCATGGGCGTGTGTGATGTGCATTCAGTTTAAGGAGGGCTCTGATCCAGGATGCCCCTCCACCCCCTGAAGAAGAGAAAAGCATATAATAATTCAGATAAAGAAAGATAAATAACAAGGGGCTGGGCAGTCCTCTGCCTCGAAAGGACATTCAATAAATGCAGTGAAAATGGCCACTTCTGAAAGGATGGCTCAAGCCCAGCAGGCAGCTGCCCCTTGACCTGGATATGTATCTACAGAACGCTCTGTGCTTGGATACAGACACAGTGGTTTTGTCACACAGATAATTGTGCATCAAGATAGGAGATAGGCCCCTTGTAGCTCAGGGTTGTCATGCTCTCTTCTCAGTGATGGCGTGGGTGTTCGCCTGTCAGACTCTGCTCTCTGATATAGCACTGGGGCTGTGTGTTTGCATCACAGTGGCCCAGAGCACCTGGAACTTCCGATTTTGACCTGCCTCTGTACCCCTCACCCATGGCCTACCACCTTTTAGGTTATAAATGACTGATTAATGAACAAGTATTTCAGAATGACCTAGGAGCAATAACATAAAATGAAAAGGATAGACTCCTCAGTCTCTCAGTTATTCATATAAAACTTTCTGGTGAGCCCTGACATGGTCCACAGTGTAGTAATGCTGAGAATCACAGATTCTCAATGTGAAGAAGGAGAATCACTCTTTTCTCTCCCTCCTCCTCCTCCTCCTCCTCCTCCTCCTCCTCTTCCTCCTCCACATCCTCACTTGTCACCTTTTTATATACTCTTTAAATCCCAATGACATACTGAATAATGTATTGAATTCTGTTTCTGCTCAAGACTGGCATTCACTTAGCACTACTGTGGAGCCTCAAAGGACATTGAAGTAGAAAAAAAACCTCCCAAACTATAATATACATTTGTTTATTGATTAACTGTTTGTAAATAGCTGGCACATAAACATCCATCACACAGATCTTACATTTACATAAATATGATGAAGTAGGCAGGGCAGGGTTTGTACCCCACATGCAAGCCAAGCAGCCTGAGGTGGACAGGGGCTGAAGCATCCTTCTTCTTCCCATCAGTCATGGCCTCCTCTTTCCATGGAAGCTGCAGGCAGGTAGACATTCAGTGTGGTCAGCTCAAAGTGGACCGCATGTTGTCCCTCTTGTGTGTGACTCCAGGTTGCTGGGCAAAAAATGCCTCTAGTCTTCCCTATCTCAGTTACCGTATCTATCTACAGAAGAAGGAAGAAGCATCTGGGAGAAAGGCAATTCCAGATAAGCACGTGTAATGACCATGTATGAATTCTGAAAATGCAGCCTTGCACTCAGGGTTAAGAACAACTCGAAATTAAATGGTCTGGGCCTGAGAACGAGATGAAAACTTACAAATGGAAAGCAAAATGATTCCTCACAATGACCACCGAGGAGAAAATAATTAGTTTAAAAGGGACATCTGAGTGATAAACTTTGCTTCTAACCTTGAAATGCCCAGAGGGGGGAAAATGTCTGAAGTTTGACTTTCATATGCAAGAGTAGATCTCGGATTTCTAATGTTGAGTAGTGATTGACCCATGCTGTGGCAGAAAGGACCATCAATCAGGTCGCTAAGGAACACTCTCCAACTTCCATGGTGAAATGTGTTAGTTACATTATTCCAACTTATTTTATTTCTCCGAAGATTTAGCCACTGGGAATATTCAGGATGCTGGCAGAAATAACTAGTTACAGGAGAGAGAGGCATTGGTCCTGGTGCTGTAAGAGGCACACTGGGTAGACATTAAACCCATCCAGCCCCAGAGGTATGGCAGAATGAATTCTATGTCTGGTGCTGCTCAATTCCAGTTTATTAGAAAGACATGCATACACACCTATGTATAAGACAGACATTCATTTAGAAGAATAAAATAGGATTACAGAGAAAATCCCCAGTTGATTTGGGAACCAGAAATGCTGAATGCAGGAAGAAGCACAGCTGGAATGTTGGAACTTCTAATCTTCCTGACAGAGGAGACCTAGAGCAAATCTAGAGGAAACAGCGCATCGCACTCCAGGTGCAGGGAGACAGCCAGCGTGGACCCTGGGAAGAGGAAATTTTTAATATTCAACCCTGGGAGAGATTTTTGCTTTAGGTATATTTAGTGACAGTGGCTCTTCAGTTGTTTTTCTACAAGACCTTCAGACTTCCTCCCAATTACCTCTTAAAGTTAAGATACATAGTAAAATATGAGCACACACTGAATCAATTTGTAATACACATCCATACACTAATACACACACACACACACTAGGATTACAAGTTAGTTTACTAGGGTAACAAATGCAGAACGTGGGAGGGAGCACAGGTGGGATGTCTGGTTGTAACTCCTAATCTTTCTGACAGTGCACAACTTATGTGGTGTGCACACATTCCACACCACAGAAACACAGGCACCTTTCAGTATCAAAACGAGAGCCAACATTTATCTAGTGCTTACTGTGTTCCAGGCATGCTTTGAAACGCTTTGCTATTTTAAGTCATTTAACCCTCAGAATGCCTCTGTCTGCTATGCATTCTTTCTGTTAGTTTTACAGATTGAGAGGTAAGGCAGAGAGTCACAGAGTCAGTGAGACAGGAGAATCTGTCCTTGAACATGGAAGTGGGAGTCACTGCCTCTCTGAGATGCCCTGCCCTCTGACTTATCTTTTCTCTTTCCATTCTCACCTCTCATTAAGATTTTAACAGAGGAGACTGGAGAGATGGCTCAGTGGTTAAGAGCACTGACTGCTCCTCCAGAGGTCTTGAGTTCAATTCCCAGCAACCACCTGGTGGCTCTCAACCATCTGTAATGGGATCTGATGGCCTCTTCTGGTGTGTCTGAAGAGAGTGATATGAACTCTAAATCTGTCAATGTCACCATCTCTTTCATACCCTTTAGCTGTTAGCTATAGCAAGTAACACCACGTGGGAGGGATGATATCGGGCCTTGTGACAGGGTGACAGTTAAGTCACCCAGCACTGCTTTTGTGTCCCACTGAATAGCAATATCAAAGCAGTATGATACTTACTCATCCATACTTGAAAGCCCATCCATTGTTTACATTTTTTCTACAAGTCCACAGCCATATGATGATCTTATGTAAAAAGGTCAATTATATATTGTTTTAACCCCTTCTGACAGGAAGCTGACATTGAAGCCTAGACAGGTAACCTAGATGATGTTATGAATGGTTTTTCAGTTAAATATTAAACAAATTTTCCTTTGTTCTTTTTATCTTAACTTACGAAATGTCATCTACCTGTAAGCTGTTTCTATAAACTGAAACTGAGGTTGATAAGTAAAATCACAAAGTTAACCCATGCACACCGCCTTGGAAAGACTCAGATGTCAAAAGGGAGATCCTCCCACCCACCCCATCCATGTTAGAGGCCCATGTGCTACAGAAGCCTACCTCTCTGCATAGTGGTTAGCTAATTTAAAAAGATGTGCCAGGCTCCTCTGATTTCAAATAAAGGAAGGAACTTTGTAGAGTAAAGCCATGTTGTACACCAGAAAAAAATGACCTAGCATTGGTTATTTTGTCTTTTGGTGTCTTTACCTGAAGTGTCTTTACACTTTAGCTCAGTGGTTCTCGACTGTCCTAATGCTGAGACCCTTTAATACAGTTCCTCATGTTGTGGTGGTCCCAACCATAAGATTATTTCATTGCTATTCATAACTCTAATCTTGCTACTGTTATGAATTATAAAGTAAATATCTGATATGTAGGAGATGTGTTATATAACCCCCAACAAGGGTCACATCCCACACATTGAGAAGCACTGCCTTAGAATGACAGAGCAATGTACAAGACAGGTATATAATAATTTAGAAGCGTTTTAGGCGTTTGACTGCGTGTTTGAACATAGTTCTCAACTCAGTATTTGGGTTTTATTGTTGCTGTTGTTATTGTTATTGGTTTCTTTACGTATCTTTTTTCAGTTTTGTCTGTTTTCTCTTCTGTCTGCCTGGCACCAAAAGCTTATTAGCTTGGACAAAGCAGAGAACACATCAAGGGATTATTTAGATTTTCTTTTTTCTTCCCCCCCACCCCCATCATTATATAACAGTCCTACTGCACAAAGTCACATAACATCATACAGAGAGAAAATTAATCATCAGCTAATGAGATAGGGATGCGGAAAGAAGTTTGGAAGAAGTAATTTAGAGGCCCCAATTAGGCCCTATTCTAGTGGGTCCCTCATGGGCATTGCTAGCTGCTGATCCCAGGTCCTGGTGCGTGAGAGGGATGTGGAGGCAGAGAGTAGAGGAAGGGAGGGGGGGCAGGAAAGGTGGGGAAAGAGGCGCAGAAACTACAAAGAGGCCTTTACAGTGCTCTCAAACATGGGCTGATGAGAAGCCAATCAGGAAGGAGAATGAACAGAATGATCCAGAAACCCTCCCCCTCCCCCCGCAAGGGCCGAGCGGTAACTGGGCCATCTGTGCCAATGGTGCCCAGCATCTGCAGAGCTTCCATCCAGGACCTGAGAGGAAGGGCAGTGACCTTACAGGTGACAGGAAACGATGTTCTGTAACCTGCTCACAGCATTCTAGTCAGGACAGAGGAGAGCCTTGTCAGGCCTTTCTCAGAAATCCCATGTGTGTCTCTGACACTTAGTGACTGTCCTCCAAACTAGAAGTCATCAGCAAAGGGTTTGGAGGAAATAAATGTGCGGGGGCGGGGGGGGGGAGTTCAAGTGGACTTGCCTAAGAAGGTATTTCTACAGACTAGGACCCTGCCAGAAGAGCAGACATTCTCCCTCCCAAACAAGGCAGTGATTGGGCCTCCTCTGCCTCTGTGACTGAGTGTGGCCTGCAAGGAAAAGCTTGCCCATGAAAGAGGGGTGGGAATGCTCATTTTATACACCGCGAGGACCGGGGAGGAACAAACTAATGAGAAATTAGATGTGACCATTGCAGGAAAGGACCAATAGTGAGAAAGAGGATCAGACTTGTTCCCAGGAGCCCAGAGCTCAGAGTAATGGATCTAACCACAGGTCGCCTGGTCCTGAGCCAGTGTGTGAGGATCCGTTTCACATGTGGCGCCCTTCCAGAGATGGGAAGGTCACTGTTGGAGAGTGGAGTGCACGGACCCTGGAACCATCCTCGGGCAGCTGGAAAGCCCATGCATGCACTGTGAAGAACGCGTAGCGCTATGGGTTCCCACTCCTGCCCCACACTCACCTGGATTCATACCTTTAGAAAAGCCACTGTACACCTCTGGAAATTAATTTCTTCAGTACTCGCTCTAGATGACAGAACAGAGCACTGGCCACGCCGTTTCAGCTCTGAATCGCCATATTCGTAGGCCCAGAATCTCGGCTTCATTATCAGCTCTTCTGTTCCTGCCAGTATGGTTGGTGAGTCTTAGACTGGGCATCTCAAGCACCCGTCCTTCACTTCTACTCTCTGGGAGCCTTATTTTTCTGTTTAATAAACTGCATCTATTTCTATCACCTAAAATTGAAAATAACAACTGAGTTCCGACAGGCAGAGGCAACGCGGTACCCTGCTCCCCAAGGACTGTGTGGTTTTTCAGATACAGGCTCCTGACGCAGGTTGCCAGAAGGGTCTGTCCGACATCTTTGAACAGTTTTCTGTACTCGCTTGCTGAGAAGTTTTGAAGAAACGTTCACTTCCTGCCATGTCATTTTCTCAAACATGGGCGCAAATCTCCTCAAGCCAGTCAACGGTACGGAGGACAGCTGCTGATGGCTGCGGCGGTCCCGTTTCTCCAGCACCGCGTTTGCAGCCTAAGAGCCAGAGCATTTTATTGATGGAATGAGGTCTTTGTTTATAAAGTGTACACAGCAAGCCCAGCAGAGCGCACGCTGGAGATGCATCTCGGGTTTAAACAGAAAACATACCTCTCCACCTTTGGATCCCTTCAGAAAGATCATAGGCGAATTTTCCATTTCACATCCCCAGAGATCTGGCTTGTAGGCATTCACTTATCTTGCAAAGTACACAGCTAGGTTAACATGGAATCTGTGTAGCTTATTTTTCTCAACGACTCTGGAGCAATCTTCAGGATTGTTTCTTCAGGAAGGAAAAGACTAAGAGCTGTTCTGCCTCTGGGGAGCGAGTCTGAACATCTCTGTCTCAGAGAATATTTAGAAGCACCTCTGCACCTGTCATCTCAATAAATACATTTCGAAAATAACTTTTCTTTTTATACTCCCATTACTTAACTAGAAGTCATTTTAAAGAAATAAGGTTGAGCCCACAATCCCTGAACATTCATGGCTGCCTGAGACAGGAAGATTGTAAATTTCATGCTGGCCTGGATTACATAGAAAGCTCTAGGCAAGCCTAAGCTGTATATATAGCAAGACTCTGTCTCAAAATTAGAGGTAGGGGAAGCTGACTGTTAACCCCTTCAGAGGATCCCTTCTTTCACAGCCTCCTTGTACCAGTGTCACAGGGTTACTAAGACAAAGCAGGTAGATTGAAATAACAGAAATATATTCTCTGTTCTGAAGGCCAGAGAGCCGCGATTGGGTATTTACAGAGTCCATTCTGTGGCTGGCTCTCCAGCAGGATGTGTTTCATGCCTTTCTCTTGGTTTTAGTGTCTGGTGACTGTCCTTGGGATCCTGTGCGAGCAGCTGAATGTCCTCAGTCACCACCTCTGTCACCACAAGGCATCCTTCTGGGTATCTGTTTTTGTCTTTTGTCCTCATCTGAGTTCACAAGCTGCTTAGATAGGACCGACTCTAATCCATTATGACCTCATCTTAACAAAAAGAGCAGGCACCCTCTTTTTAAAATTAGCTTATAGTCTAATTTTAGACATATTGTCTCAGCAAGGGGCAGCCAAGAATACCTGGGCAAAAAAAAAATGCATCAAAACATATAAAGCTCACATGTGCAGTCTATATTAGTCACTTAGACAGCTCTTTGGGACTGCCATAATTTGCCCATAATAACATCTCCTCTGTCACACAGTGTGGATACCCCCATACTCTGTGTTCTATGGCACCCCTTATCTTAACAGGTGTCATGCAGCATCGTCATTTCCCAATAGTTTGTTTTTAGTCGTTGGACTGTCACATCCATGAAAAAACAAAAGAACTCATATTTTACAGCATCTTGCTTTCAGTGTCTCACAAAAGGTTCAACACCTAGTAGTCACTCAGACATTGGCCAAAAGAAGCAATTATCAGCCATCACTGTGAACCCTGATGTCTATTCACTGTTAATAGTATATTTATATAATGTTACATAAGGATTATACTTTATAATGTTTTTTATACTTACGACCCCTTGTGGATTACTTGCCATTTGCATGTAAACTGGGGTTCTGCCCCTCCCCACCCCACCCCACCTCACCCAGTTTACTCCTCACGTGAACATTGCTTTGAAACATAGTATTGTAAATAGCTTGCTTAGAAAGATGTGCCCACAGACCCAGGATGGGTCCTCAGATCTATTTGACTGCACATGTGAACTTTGTATGTTTTGATACATTTGTTTTTGTTTTTTTTTCCCACTCAGGTATACTTGGCTGCCCCTTGCTGAAACAATAATATGTCTAATGTCTGTATTTAGGGTAATTTTAAAGCCCAGATTGGCTAAGGAACAAATTAGCCTTAATTCACCCAGCTCAAATCTGAACCCATGATTTCAAGATCACTTTTGGAAAAATGATTTTTTTTCCTCCCTGCTTTTCATAGAGTTGTTTAAAAATGTCTGAGCAAAGGAAAAAAATTGAATGTTCACATGTGTCTTAATTACTTTTCAATTGCTGTGACAAAGCATGATGACCAAGGCAACGCATAAAGGTAACATTTAATGTGGGGTTCACAGTTCTAGAGGGCCCATGACTGTCACCGTAGGGAGCGTGGCAGCAGGCACAGTGGTAGAGCAGGCACTGAGAGCTCACATCTTGATCCACGAGCAGGAGGCAGAGATACCTACTGGGGAATGATGTCAGCTTCTCAAACTTCAAAGCTTATGCCAGTGACTCACCTCCTCCAACAAGGCCACACCCCCTAATCCTTCCCAAGCAGTTCCCCCTACTGGGAGTGAAATATTAAAGTACGTGATCCTATGGGGACCATTCTCATTCAGACCACTACCGTATCCTTACTGACATTATAGACAACCTACATTCATCAAATGAAAATGGAGACTTCGCTGAGAAAATCTCTTAATTCTAAGCTCCCAGGAGACAGAATGCCTGTGTATCAACAGGCTCTCCAGTAGCCTGGTAATGAGTATTATTTAAGTCATCTTAGACAAGAGAAGCAGTGCTGCCTGGCTTTCTGCCCCTCTCCCAGTCCTAGGACCTGGTACAAGCCAGCCCCTCCCAGGACCTAAGATACCTCTGGCCTCAGGCAGGAGAAAGAGCCCAGAGCCCCACCCTTTGACCTGTGCTGCATGCCTGAGAAGTAGGGCATCAGCTCCTTTGCCAAATCCCAGGGTTTGGTTCTGACATCTAAACCCTGTCTGTCTTGCTTCTCCAGCGTGAGGCTCAGCAGAGTTAACCTGACAGATGCTTAGCAGTTCTTAACCTCTGGCCCTGTGTTCTTTTTGCTAAGCCCACCGAGAGCCAGGGACCAGAGTAACCTATGCCCTGTAACATCTGAACAGGGTCCTAGTATGCTTACCCTGCCTAGGCCCTTATTATGGACTACTGGCAGTCTGTGTCCTTAGTCATTTATCAGAGCATCCCAGGCTCAGGAGGAAACCGGCCATGTTCCTACTCCTGATGGCTCTCTCCTTCCTCTTATTCTCTTGGAACACTGTGTTCTGCCTTCGGAGCCAGACCTGATTTTTGGCACTGACAGCTTGTCTCTGTCCCCCTAGCCCCAGCCCCAGCTTGTCTTCTCTGTTCAGACCTGACCTAGTTATATGCAGCTTTGATCTTTGAGAGACCCAGCTGCCTTTTTTTCTTATTTCCCCCAATGAGGTCAGATTCTCACCTTAAATAGGACTGTCTTTAGTAAGGTGTCCACTGGAAAAGACTGGGCAAGGTCAAGTCACTATGTGGGAATAATCTGCAAAGAAACAGGGAGAGTGGGGCAGCTCACACAACGTAAGGACCAGCCACCAGATACACATCTGGCATGCAAGGAACTGCCACTCCAGCAAGAAGACAGTGACACTCACCAGCTCCTGTAGCACCTTCTGGTCTGCCTTGTACCTTCTCAGTAAGTCATGGTCACCTGTCCTGTGCACCTCATGGTAGATCTTGGGAAATTGCTTGGAATTCCTCATACTTTATAAGACTGTCTGCTGGCAGTCCCCTTCTTCGATAACTCTTAGATTTGGTTCATGTATTCAATCTTTTTTTTTTTTTTTCTGGGCCTGAGACCCATCAAATCCTGTGATTTCCCAAGTGAAGAATGTGAATAGTTATCCTCGGTAGCTCTCAGCAGCAGTAAGTGCTCAAGAAGTGTTGAATGAATGAATGATGCTAGTTAGTTCAGCTCTCATCACATTAAAATCCTAAATGCAAAATCTTCGAACCACACCCTGAAAAGCACCCATCTTGTCAAGTCTGTACAAGCAGCTACACGGGAAGAAGCTTCAGCAAGTTTGAGGGTCACGAAGTGAGTTCGAGGTTAGCCTGGGCCAATTAGTGAGTCTCTAAACAAAAGGGAAAAGAAGCTGAAGGCTGAGCTCGGTGACTACTGAGTGCTTGCCTGGCATGCACAAGGCTTGGTTCAATCCCAGTACCGAAAATAGAGATGCTCATCTCAGCTGTAAAATTCTGGACTGTGATATGAACCCACAAGCCAGACTTCTGCTTTAGCCTTTCATCCTCCCATATGAAACAAGAAACAACACACACACAGCCAAGTTCCTGCCTCCTGCTGTCCATGTCTTTGTAGACAGAGACAAGAAGAACTGGACAATGAAGAACCTTTGGATGGCCTATGAGTAGTGTTTTGAAAGGATACTCCTCTTATGTCCTTGATTGGACCCTCCCATGTTGCGGTGTGAACTGGCTTCCTCTTTCCCCAGGGTAGATACTGTAGCTCCTTGTCCAAGGACTCCACAGTGGTTGCTCTCACTGTGAGGCATTTACATTGTCGTTACCTGTGTCTGCTGTGTATTTTTTAGAGCTTCTGCTTTTCCTTTTCTGAGCTAACATAATATGCTTTTATGCTGTGAAAAGTACTTTACATTTATGCAGATTGTGGTGGTTTGAATATGCTTGCCCCAGGGAGTGGTACTATGAGGAGTGTTGAAGTAGGTATTGCCTTGTTGAAGGAAGTGTGTCACTGTGGGGTGGGCTTTGAGACCCTCCTCCTGACTGCCTGGAAGATAGTCTCTTCTGGTTGCCTTCAAATCAAGATTCATAACTCTCAGCTCTTTCTCCAGCACCATGTCTGCCTGCATACTGCCGTGCTTCCTATTATGATAATAATGTACTAAACCTGAAACTGTAAGCGAGCCCCCAATTAAATATTTGCCTTTATAAGAGTTGGCTATGGTATCTCTTCATAGAAAAGGAAACCCTAAGTAAGACAGAAGTTGGTACTAGGAGTGGGGTATTGCTATGATAGGTTTGACCATATTTTTGTTTGGAGGAATATTGATTTGGGGACTTTGGATGTGGGAAGGCATGGAATGCTTTATGAGGGATTTAATGGGCCATCCTTGTAGGAATACAGAAGATATTGGTGCTAAGGATGGTTCAAACTATGCAAACAGGCCCAAGAGGTTTCAGTGGAAAAGAACTTTAGTATGTGGATTAAAGACTGTTCTAATATTTTAGTGAACAATGTGACTGCTTTTTGCTCTTGTCTGAGGAGTCTACCAGAGGCTAAAGTAAAGAGACTTCAGTGATTTGTCTTCTAGTTTACTCTCATGAAGAGTATTTTGATTAAGCATAGCAAGCTTGGAAAGGAAAAACACAAAATGTATGTTTCAAAGGACACCAGGAAGTGAAATGGAGCTAAATTATACGTTCAAGAATATTAAAATAAGGAAATGGTGACCTTGGGGCAAGATCCCACCCAGGTGAGCTTATTGTTTATTCATTTGCAGTTGAACAAAGGAATAGTTACATCATGTTAGGCATTATTACCTGATTATTGTTTTTATTTGGACTTTTAATCTGGCATGAACTATAATCCTGAAGTGGAGGATACACCTGTGATCTAGATCTTGAGGCATAATGGCCATGAAAATCTTAGGCCCTTAGGCCCAGGCATGGTGGAACATACCTTTAATCCAGAAGACAGAGGCGAATAAATATCTGAGCTCAAGGCTAGCCTGGGCCAGAGAAAGTACCAGGTAGAGAAAAATTTACGTTCAGGAATAGTGATACATGCCTTTAATCCCAGAACTCAGGAGAGAGAGGCATGCATATCTCTGAGTTCAGGGTCAGTCTACAGAGCAAGTTTCAGGACAGCCAAGCTTAGGTAGTAAAGGAATTGGAAAACAGAAAGCTGGTGATGATGTAATAGAATAGGGGGAGTCATGTTTCAGTCCCAGCAAGCAGCAGAATTTGGCACTTTTGGCCTTGTGGCTCTGACTTTAGAGTCAAGAATAGAAGGGGTTACTGGGACAGTTGATGCTGATTAACTAGAGCTCCAACCAATAAACAGAAGCTGCTGAGCACTGTGGTTGAATTAGGAGAAAGCTGGAAAAAACTGTGGAGGAGGACCATCAGTCTCAATTAACCTGGACCCTATGATCTGTCAGATACTGGAACACCAACCATGCAGCATACACCAGCTGATATGAGGCCTCCCACACATATGCAGCAGAGAACTGCAGGGTCTGGGCTTAGTCAGAGAAGATGCACCTGGAGGCCCCAGGGAGCTTAGAGGTCTGGTGGGGTAGGGGTGAGGTGTGGGAACATCCTCGTGGAGACAGGGGAGCAGGGAGGACGTATAGAATGTGGAACAATCTGAGGGTGACAGGAGGGGAATAAAATCTGGAGTTTAACATAAACAAACAAACAAACAAACAAACAAACAAACCTGCATCACTGAAGTTAAGTCTTCTGGGGAATGTTTCTGAGAGCACAAAGAAGCTTTATTCCAGAGATAGCCAAGTTTTACCCCATGCTGCAGATGAACTTGATAATATGTAAGAGTCACCCAGGTTGTACTGATTTTGAAGGCATGAAGGGGCCATGAAGATCAGCTGATGCTTGGCACTGTGAGAGGTCATGGAAGGCCATTGGTGAAGAAGCTGCAGCCTCAGTTGCAACTGATGGCCCAGGACTGAAGGGGTCATTCGAAGAAGTTGAGGCTTAGCACCATGAAGAGAGCCTATGAGAGGCTATTGGTGAAACCTAATTGCAGTGGAAGACCCTAGTGTATTGGAGACAGCAGTACCATGGGACGATCACCACGTACAGCAGCAACAGTAGAGTCAGCCGGAGCCCAGAGTGCTACAGAGAGCAGAGCTAGAGAAGTAATGCAAGCTCTTTGGAGGAGCCCAGATCATGTGTTCTAAGATCCCAGACACTGGAACAAGAAGCTGTAAGTTGCAGTTGCCTTGGATACCCCAAGATGTTAGGGATGCCAAAACCAAGAGTTACCTGCCCAGGAAGCTGCTAACCGGGAGTGGAAGCAGCCCAAGAGAAAGAAGTTGTTGTTGCAGTCAAGAAAGATGAGAAAGTAGCTAGCTGGGGAGCTGCAGAGCACTTTGATATCAGACTTGGAGGCACAGGGTTTAGAGTTTGCCCAGCTGGCTTTTGGTCTTGCCAATAATATCTTGCCAATAGAAATTTCAGTATTGTCCTATATTTCCTCACTATGACATGTTAGAATGGTAGTATATTCCCTGTGATGTTGAAAGTATGTGATTTGTTTTTTGTATTTCAAGTTTAGAGGGGATTACAGTTTAGAAAATGTGTGAATCACAGAGGAAACTTTGAACTTTGGACGTTTAACATTGTTGAGACTGGTATAAACTATGGGGACTTTTGAAGTTGCACTAAATGTATTCTGCATTATGATATGGCTAGATCTGGCCACCATAGACTCATGGATTGAGCAAGCCTATGGGGCCAGGGAGCGGAATGTGGTGTTTTGAATATGCTTGGCCCAGGGAGTGGCACTAGTAGGAAGTGTAGTCTTGTTGGAGTAGGTGTGGACTTGTTGGAGGAAGTGTGTCACTCTTGAAGTGGGCTTTGAGATCCTCCTCCTGTCTCTCTGGAAAACAGTCTCTCCTGGTTGCCTTCAAGTCAAGATGCAGAACTCTTAGCTCATTCCCCAGCACCATGCCTGCCTGGATGCTGCCATGTTTCCCACCTTGATGATAAAGTACTGAACCTCTGAACTTGTAAACCAGCCCTAATTAAATGTCCTTTATGAAGAGTTACCTTAGTTATGGCGTCTCTTTATAGTAATGGAAACCCTAAGCCACAGATATTCTTATAAATAATGTTTTCTTTAGAAAGAAAGAAGAAAGAAAGAAAGAAAGAAAGAAAGAAAGAAAGAAAGAAAGAAAGAAAGACTAATCCTTTCCTCCTTTCCCACTCATACACTGAATCTCAGATCCTTTGAGGTCCTGCATAATTTAAGTGTTAATTCCTTTCTAAGCCCCTCCAAGCCTCTGCACTCACCATGCAGATCATTAAACCTCGTAGTCTCTTCCTCTTGATGCCTCAGAAACGGCAAACTAACTCCTGTTACATACTAAACATTCTGCTCAGGAATATACTGTCTTTTGTCTCCATTTCTGAGTATTTTATCTATTTGGCCTCGAGATAGAAAGCAGACAGACGTCTGTTCTGCTCAAACTGAAGGCAAGCGCCAGCACCGGGCTCCCATCTCATTTGTGGGAAACATCTGTTTATTATAATTCATGGAGCTAGAGTTTCGGGGCTTGTAGTCCTGAGAGCCTCCAGCCTTAAATCATCCCCAGTTGGCAAACAATAGCGAGGGCCAGGCCAGGAGAGAAACAGATAAACAGAGGAAGCCTGCTTAAGGGATGAGATTGAACAAAGAGCACAGGCAGGCCAGCACCCCTCCCCTTCCCACCTCTCCCTCCCTATTGGCGAATGCACTCACCTGTCTGTGGAAGCAGTGATTTCCATGACTGTGACATTGAGACCCCTTCTGCCCTGGCTCTTCTTGATGATTGTCATCTACATCAGAAGTGTGTGTGTGTGTGTGTGTGTGTGTGTGTGTGTGTGTGTGTGTGTGTGTGTTTTACAGGTACATTTTTAGAACTACTCTCCTGTATTCAATAAGGCTCTACCTTGCACAGGTAAAGTTTTCCCAGTGGTACTCATTTTGAAGGCGTGAAGGGGCTCATGGAGAAGAGCTGAGGCTTGGCACCTAGAGAAGCCAGAAGAGGCCCTTAGAGAATGTGCAGCATCCATCAAAATAGTAGCAAGCCATTAAGCAGTGCCCCTCCATGCTCTCGGCAGCGGTTCCTGCCTCCAGATTCCTGCTCTGAGTTCTTGCCCTGATTTCCCTCTCTTGTCCACTAGAAGCTGTAAGATAAAATAAACCCTTTTCTCCCCACATTGCTTTTGATTGTGGTGTTTTATAACAGTATTAGAAAAGTAACTAATACAACAATGAATCCCACTGGGTCATTTTAAGAGAGAACATTGAAATCATCTTATTTATACATTTTTAAATATGGAACCAGACCCAGCCCTCTTCCCAAATCTCTTGTTTGTCTGTTTTATGATGTAGGATATTTTACTTACGTGATTGAAATGTCCATTTCTCTGTCTGTATGAGATAACTTGACACAATGATATCTTATGAGGAATTTATGGATAACCATTTTGGGTTCGCGTCCTTGTCTGATCTAAGCTTCTTTGTCTTTTCAGTATCACTGTTCCGAGCCCCTGTGTCACAGTTTTCTGGAGTCCTGGAATGCTCTTGTTGTTCCAAGGGATGCCAGTCAAACCAGCCATGTCACAGTTTAGGAAGCTGAGAGCCAGTGTCATAAAGGAACTTCCTAAAATGCATGCAGGACAGCTTTCTAAGAAAGTGTTTACTTAGCTTTTGCTCTCAGGCCTGGCTTTACAAACACTGCACGAATGGCCAGGCTAGGACACTGGGTCACAGGCTTGGACACTGGGTCACAGGCTAGGACACTGGGTCACAGGCTAGGACACTGGGTCACAGGCTAGGACACTGGGATATAGATCAGGATCACAGGGCTTAGGCTGTTCCGCTCACGAAGAAATGGACATGTCTACCGTAGCTAGAAGACTCCTGTGGCCTTCCATATATTCAAGTTTCTTCATAAACTCCATCTTTGCTTTTGCTGTCAGGCTTTTCAAACCACTCAGCACAGCTAAGCAAAAATTAAAGCCATATAGAAGGACAGACATCTCTGTACATGAGAACTGAGCAGGAGAAGGGGACAGAAAGGTCAAAGGGCAAATACCTAAGAAGAGGCAGGGAAAGACAGGAAATAGAGAGGTAGTTTAAATTTTTCATCGAAGAGTATTAGCGGATCCCCAGGTCCCTCCTCCCTGTTACTGTCTGCTTATCTTGGAACTTTATCGTACCAGAGATAGTGTTGTTTTCTACAGAGAGAAAAAGCCCCAAGAGAGGAATCCCTTTTTCTTGGTACACAGTTTTGAAAATACACCTGTGGTTAGAAAGGACTTCCTTTATTTGTTTTTAATGATAGATACATCATAGCCACTTGTCACACACTAACTGATGCTTTAAAGTTTTAAAGTGTGTATAGGATTCTACCCTGTCCGTCTATGAATTCAGTTTTTGTTGTTGTTGGTTTTGTTTGTTTGCTTGCTTGCTTGCTTGCTTGCTTGCTTGTTTAGATTTTGCCATAAAGCAATTGGTGCTATTTGTAAGCCTGGCATATTGCACTTAACTGACATCTATGACATCACAGATGTCAAAAGTCCCTTATTTTTATTTCTGGCTGGGACTGCTCTGTCCACGCGCCACAGATCCTCAGTACATCCATCTGCTCAGACATCTGGGTTGACTCCGGATGCTGCCTCACACTGCAGGGTGCATGGGGGTGCAGGTGTCTCAAATCACTGCCTGTGGATATATACCGACTCAGAGGGTCACTGGGCCCACAAAAGTTCTAATGGTTGCCCACTTTATTTATAATGGCTGCACTTATTTACACGGGGACTCTCTTTTCTCTGTTCTCACCAACACTTATTATCTTTTTAAAGTCCTGGTATATCACCTTTGACATTATTTGCTTCGTTGCCACACTCGGAAATCAATTCAGCATTTTATATGGAAAATCTATCTTCTTTGGCTCTGTTTAGTTTTGTGGTTGTTTTCAATACAAGGCATAAAAATTTTAGAAGGGTGGGCCAAATGTTTATTGATAGAGTAAAAGGAAGAAAGTGTGATTATATAATAGGATTCAGAAATATATGCAGCTAATTTTACACCTGCATGCCTCTAACACAGCCACGGCAATTATACCACTCTTTCGTGTCAGGCTCTCCCCCTAGGAGAAATGGGCCTGGTGGGACCTGGGTGATCATTACAGAGCATGTACATATAAATCAAACTTCCCCAAACATAGGTCACCCGGACCAGAAGGGACTTTTGATAAAAGTAGGCTGACAATTCGATTCTCGGGGCACTTCAATGTCAAATGTTCTTTCCACATTGTAAATCATAAGGCAGTGTAAACAATGCCCTAAACATTGAGGAACAGAGAATTGCATTCCCGGTAATAGCCGAGCCTCATGGCACATGGTTTCACGCTTTAATATGCTGTGTTCTGTTCTGCCGCGCTAATATTTTAAGTAATATGACTTCCTTTTTGTAGAATTGTAGGTTCTACATTGTACACTTTCTCTCCTTCTCCCTTCTAGAATAGCTTTCTGTAATACTATATCGTATGCCAAGAGAAACTCCAGAGGAAGAGGAAATATAAAGTCAACCAATCTGTGGGAGACAGTAACACAAACAGAAGCAACAATGCCTAACCGACGTGTTGTCTTGTTTGCAGACTCAATCTGTGTGCCGGGCTTCGATCCAGGCCTCAACATGATGACTGGAATCACCCCCATTAACCCGATGATACCCGGTCTGGGGCTGGTGCCACCCCCACCCCCAACGGAAGTGGCCGTCGTCAAGGAAATAATCCACTGCAAAAGCTGTACCCTTTTCCCCCAAAATCCAAGTAAGTAAGAGTGAGAAGCATCCACTCGACATATTACATTTTCTTTGGAAATTGTATTGGGTTCATTTCCAGATGTGCGATATTCTACCCAAGGCTCTGTCTCTAGGACAGGTACACAAAGAGGTGTCCATGCAGCTGTCCAGATGTGTCCCTGCAGCTGTCCAGCCACTGGAGTACCGTGAAGCCAGTGAGCTCTGAGAGTTTATGTGTAACACTAAGAATCTTTCCTGTGTGCAGCGAACTAGCATTTTTCTGGAATGCCTCATGTGAAATCTGGCAGCTTCTTTATCCACCTCCACAAACGGGAGAGAAAGTCTCAAGTGTGTTTTACTAGATAGAACCGTGAATTAATCTGGCAGGTGGCAATTTGGGGGAAAGGTGAGAGGCAGGAAGAACATGCATCTCAGAATTTCTGGGGCAAATCACGTTCACTTGAAAGACCTATATATTTGATTAATTTAGCCTCTGATACTAAGTTTATAGGCTTAAGTAGCTGGGGATTTTTTTTTAAAAAAATTCATATTAATCAGTGTTGCCTACTTGAACTGGACTTCTCAGGAGATAGCTGTAGTAATCTACATACAAACTAGGCAAAATGTTGTGACAGCATACACTATCTTTTCACACAGCCTCCTCAAAATTTAATAGTGTGCTCATTTAAATGTGAATAATAACCAAGACTTTTTCCAGACTCAGCATCTTTGCAGCCAGGTAAGTATTGTTGCACGCTATCGTGGGCTGTGTTTCCCTCGTCCCACGAAGCCGCCCCTTTATCTAGCAAGAAGACAGAGCAGAAGCAAGCCAGGGCTTTTCATCATGTGTCATTTCATCATGCTCTGTGCTTGGGACGCTCTCTCCCTCCTCTCTTTCTTCTTCTGGGTGTCTGTGTATGAAAGAGAAATGAAATTATGCTAACACGTGTTATCTTTTTTCCTGGACGAGCACAGCCACTCTGTGCAGAAAGGAACATGAGAAATAAAGGTTGCTTGTGGGGGTGGGGAGGGGAGAAGATCCGGAAACATGATGGGGGCGGGTAGGGAGGAGTAGCAGTGGGGGTGGGGAGGGTCTGGAGAGAACTCTGCAAGTTTAACTTTTGCCCTGTGAATCTGGTAAAGAGCCAATCGATAAAAAGACAAAACTCTGTTTCATTGTGATCTTAGATCTTCCACCTCCTTCCACAAGAGAACGACCTCCAGGGTGTAAGACTGTGTTTGTCGGAGGATTACCAGAAAATGCTACGGAAGAAATTATTCAAGAAGTCTTTGAGCAGTGCGGAGATATCACAGCCATCCGAAAGAGCAAGAAGAATTTCTGTCACATTCGCTTTGCAGAGGAATTCATGGTTGACAAAGCCATTTACCTCTCTGGTACCTTGCTTTAGAAAAAGGGGGTTTGCTCTGCATTCTGTCCTGTTTTCTGATGTTACTGTAAGCTCCTTCTCTTTTGCCTTAACACACAATAAGTCCTGGTAGCTTGGGGGCTGGGGAAGGAGGCATTCATTCACCTTTCAGCTTGGCTGCCACGGGCTCTTTTATTAAGCCTGTGCCTCTCTCCACAGGCAGGTTTGCCTACCATCCATTCTCGAGGAATTCCACAGTTTCTAATTAATGTTCTCAAGTGCGTATTAGATGAAAAGCAATATTTTGAGTACTGAGAACCATTATTATTATTGGATGTAATCCTCTGGGGGGAGTAAAGTACTCTCTCAGAATAATTTCAGTTTCTTAAAAGTGCATTTCCAATCTTCACCCCAGGGACAGGGAAGCAAGATCCCCCTCCTTGCAGGGAATGTGTTCCCGGGCCTGTGACAGGCCCTCTGTCCTCACCCACTTGGTCATTCAGCTGCCTGCTCTACCATCATTATCCTTAGGACCAGGCTTTAGAAGAGGCTTACAAATGTGAAAAGGAAGCCTAGTGCTGCCTTCATTTCAGCTCCAGGAGTATCTACCAGGAAAAGTATGACTGGGTGCACGGAACCTCAGTCAAACCAAAGGGCACTGAGGCTAATGTTAACGTGGTACTTTAGAAGTATTGGTTTTAGGTTACCCTCACTGCCTTGGCTGCTCCTCCAGCGACATTTGTGCCCTCCGCCACCCTGAAAACCACCCACCTAACTCAGAGCAAAGGTAACCTGGGGTGGGAAAGAATCAAGTAGAACAGGTGGGCTCCACTCCCAGGTTCTCCTGCCAGTCTCCACTGCCTGTCATTCTGTGTGAACCACTGACAGGTTGAGGTTATCTCAGTACCTCAGAGACCTGCTTGCCCAAGATGGGGATCCAGAGAATGTTAAATCCCTTACTGTTCTTAATCTCTCAATGAGGAAACAAAGTCTGAACAGTCCACAGTGGAAATGAATAAAGATATTTTACAACACGCACAGTGGCACCCATCTGTGGTCTCCTGGAGAAAGGAGGGTGTGGCTTTCCATCTCCCGAACCCAGATCAATTGTCATACTACTTCCACCTGTGGGTGGAATAGTCGGTTTACCAGCAGGACTCCTAGGTAAGGTTAATCCCGTGGGTATGAAGCACACTGTGGGAATCTTGAGTGTCAGACTGTTCTTAACAAAAACAAACCCAGTCAGGATAAAGGACAGGTGCTTCTTTCTGTCAGTGCCTGCCTGGAAATCTGGGTTCTTAGTCACCACAGTCTATTACTCATTCGTAAGACACTAACTTCACCCTGCGTGATTGAAGAATCGAGTAGGTGAATGTCCTTTAAAACACTAACACAAGCCAACTTTTAGACCAAACAGAAAACTTTGAAGACACTAACAAAGTTGAACAGTGCCAAATATAGACATCTGGAGGGAAATATATACTAGACAAACTCTGACGCCTCTTGGGAGCTCTTTTGAAGCAGGAGGGAACACAGTCCCCACCCACTTCAAGCCTTCACTGCCTGAGTGCAGAGAAGTCTCCAGCTTTGCTAGGGTGGTCTCTGCAGCTGAGACAGTCTGAAACCCCAGCTGTTGGGGGAAGGGGCGGGAAGAAGAGAAGGTTGCCCCCACCCCCACCCCTGTAATCTCTAGCAAGCCCAGCTGGAAGGCCTAATTTTAGGAGCACTTTCACATTTGAGGGCCAAGCTAAGTTTAGCCTCAGCCTCATCAGAGTCTTTTAAGGCTGTAATGATGGTGTTCTGATGAAAGAGGACCAGAAATGTTTTAGAGAGTGATTCTCTGGAATATGAGCAGAGAAAGTTGTTTCGACCAACTCAGACAGCTGGCCAGGACACGACCTGCTGATGTCACTTTCCACAGCCCACCACCAAGACGGATTCCAAGTCAGCACTAATTCTGTTCATGTGTGGGTGGCTATTTGCACCCACCATGGGTATTGTTCTGTTTCCACCATCCTGTTGAAACCTGGAAGAGAGTTCAATCTGATGAGATCTGTAGCAAGCACATTTGTAACTTTTCAAAAGTGTGAAGTGCCCTGCTGGGGGAAAAGCCAGCTTCCACTGGGGATTTGTGACTGAGCTTTAACTCAAATCCTAAGGGGGTTGAAATGGTCCAGGACAAGGTGCAGGCAAGTACAGCACAGCCTAGCTCTTCCCGAGAGTGCAGCTCATTTGCAAATCTCTTGCAAGGCAGAGGTGCTTATTTTTGCTCCCTTCCTCTAGCAGCCCCCCCCCCCCCAGATATGCTCCTGCTAAGACCTGAATTGATGTGAAAAATCTGAGTACTCCGAACTGAAGAACCAATCACCGTGCTGTCAATTCTTCTAAATTTGAAGTTAGGCTGGCTGGCAACATCCAGTCCTGTATTGACCCCTCACGACCTCTCTCACCCCTCATTCCCAATCACTATAAGATGGGTAGCTCTCAGAAAATCCTAACCCCCCTAAAGGTTCCCCCCTCCCCCCTTTTCTTTCTGGCCTAACTTTGGGCTCTTGCACA
This sequence comes from Mus minutoides, assembly GCA_902729485.2. Taxonomy (NCBI): domain Eukaryota; kingdom Metazoa; phylum Chordata; class Mammalia; order Rodentia; family Muridae; genus Mus; species Mus minutoides. The sequence goes on from LR749571.1 coordinate 272,702, forward strand.
AGCCTCCTGTGGCCTTCAAAGATTACAAAGATAATTTGTGTGGTCGTGCAGGCTGGATGAGGTACTATGGGGCCTCTTGATTGAAGGTAACATATTCTCCTGCATGCCCCAGAGACTAAGTGGAAATAAAACAGCATTGCAAAATTGCTCGGGTAATTGTGGCTTTGGTAGCGGCAGAGAAAAAACCAGAGTGGCAGTGTTTGCTAGGGGAATGAAGCAATAGGCTCCGAATAAAGTTCTGAAATTTACTTTCCAGGCCCCTTCAAATATCATGGATGTTCTTTATTTGCTCATACCCTGCCTCTTTGAAAAAGAATTTAAAAGTGCGCATGCAATAGAGTTATAGAACATTGAAAACAAAAAGCAAGATCAGACGCCCACCAGAAGCCAAAGGGAGGAAGGAAGGAGGAGTGGCCAGGATATAGTGCTTGGTTGGTTGGTTGGTTGGTAGGAGAAGCAACCGGAGCACTGTGAGGGTCCCTCTGGGAAAGTAACTGGGGGGGGGGGTGGTTGGGGTTGGGGGAGGCATATTTACCTCCACATCTGTGCTTCATGATTAACTGTTTAAAAGGATACCTGCTTCCCATCCCCCCAGGGGGAAAAAAGGTATCTTCTCTCCAGAGGCACGGTTGTGGAAAATGTGTGCCCTGACCGGAGGTGACCTGGCTTTCCACTGCTTCTAGGTTACCGAATGCGATTAGGGTCGAGCACGGATAAAAAGGATTCCGGCCGCCTGCACGTGGATTTTGCTCAGGCCAGGGATGACTTTTACGAGTGGGAATGCAAGCAAAGGATGCGCGCCCGGGAGGAGCGGCATCGGCGCAAACTGGAAGAGGACAGGCTGCGGCCTCCCTCGCCGCCGGCCATCATGCACTATTCGGAGCACGAAGCTGCCCTGCTGGCTGACAAACTGAAAGGTAAAGGGGGTTGGGGGGCGAGCTAGGATCTGCAGACCTCTGGGCTCCATCATCATGCTAGGGACAGAGCCATTGCTGAGTCAGGCTCTCCTGTATGAAGGTCGGAAGGGGGGCGGGGGGGGGGCATCGGCAATGCCAGCAGCAGCCTGTGGTCCCCAGGCGGTGTTCAGTGAGCCAGGACAGTAGCCTCACGGAGAAGTTGACCTTATCTAGTGCTCTCTGAGTTCGGTGGACCGCGTAGTTCCATCAGACACTGAAAGCTTTTCCAAGATATCTTACACACGATGTCTAGGGTTTGTAGAAGAGAAAAGAGAAATGTAGACAGGTCCCCTGTCTTAGAGGTGGAGTCGAAGGAACCTTCTCACGCCTACAGATGACTAACAATAGAAAAAGTAAGTCTTTAATTTCTGCTGGGACCTTCCCTGGGTTCGAGAATGAAGAAAATAAAGGATCCAAAGGAATAAGGACCAGACCTGCTGAACTTCAATGATGACCAGGAAGGCAGGTTTTGAAATTAGTGATAATAAGGAGATGCACACATATGTGCCTGTGTTGAGGGTCTAGGGCTACTAGTGACCAAAGTGAATGAGCTGAATGACATCATATTTTACATATATGACTATCATATATGACTATTTTTATGACTGGCATTTTATAGGCAGTGGTAGGTGGTGAACAGCACTCCTGAGGGTGACAGTGCCGTAGTGGGTCACATTTTCCACAGGCAGGTGACTACAAGTAACTGAATGACTTTGAGCAAAGCTGATGGCCTCGGTGTTCGGTGTTTGGTGTCAGAGCAAGGCATTCACGACGCTTAGGGAATGCCAGCAAGTGTAACCTGAGCAGGGAAAGGGGTCAAGAATACCGTCACAGAGCTGGCAGGATGTGAACTTGCTGGGATAAACAAGAGGTCTTTCTCCCAAGTTAGAAAGGTTCATAGAGGCAATCTAACCAGATCCCGGAGCCATGAGAACAAAGATGTAACAGAAACAAAGAGGATTTGGTGTGGGCACTGCGTTCCTAAAACAAGGTGAAGCTGGAGAGTGTCTCGGCCAGATGGTGAAGCCCCAAGGCTATTGCCTAGTTTGGCTGTGCCCTGTAAACAATGAAGAGATGGCTTCATGGATTCCTGATGAAAGGACAGGTGTGACTGATTCTTGGTGAGAGTGGGAGAATGGGGGTGTAAGAGCCTACCTCATGTAAAAAAAAAAAAAGTCTTATTGGATGGGATGGTCTTACTGAAGAAAACTACCAATTTTAGGAAGATCAGAAAAGGCATTCTATGTTTTATCTACAAGGCAGGTGATAGCCTTCTAGCCATCATCCCTGTCGGCTCTGAGACTCCTAATTAGCTACAGTTGTCATTGAATTGCCTCTCTCCAGCCACTGAGTAGTAAGTACTGCCTGCTGGCTTTCTTGGTGCCTGCCCAGAAGCTCCCAGAAGGTCTATAATATAGGCATAAATATACAGACAGAGGCTACCTCTTCAATGAGAAAGTATATGAATGTAAATTCAGCCTAGAAACTATTATGAGAACTCAGAATGAGAAAGAATAAGACTTATAACCAGGAACGCTCATTTGAATAAATCCTTTTTTTTTTTTTTTTTTTTTTTTGCCAACGTCAAGTGAATTTGGTGGCACCACCCTGTGGTCTCCGTGACCTGACTGTTTTCCAGCCCAGGTAGCTCAGTCACTAGAGCGTGAGACTCTTAAGATGGGTTCAGTCATGGCTACACCTTAGTTCTGAACTGCATGGAGGAATTCTATGAAGGTCTGGCATCTAACGTTAGGTTATTTCTATGAAGCCAACATCAAAAGTGCCAATTCCATGTCTAAGGTACATGGCACTTGCCTCTACTTTTGGAGGATAGCAGATTGGGATGTCAATTTGCTGGAGTAATTTGTGAGCCTTGCCATTTCAAAAATGCATATTTATATAGATGAGTATAATTTGCAGAATTCGGAAGCTGTGCCTTTGCCAAGTACTGTGTGATCCCTCGAGGAGAGAACAGATTGGAAATTTTAATCGATGGCTCTTACAGTAGAATGAACTCGCTGCAGATACATCTTAGGCAAGAGTCAGGTAATACGGAGCTTGACAATTTCAACCCAAGCACAGAGTTTGGAATATAAACAGCATTTAATTGCTTAGGAGATGGGATGCCTCCAAGAGGAAATCCACTCTCTGCTCCTTATAACACCGCAAAGCCCGCCAGGAGGAGCCAAGGAAACTTGTCTCCCTGAAGATGATTTCATTGATGCAGGGATATAAAATTCAGTTAAGTCAGAAGCTACTGAAACCTGTGTCAGAAAGAATCTGAAAATACCTAATTGGATTTGATTTTTTTCTCTCTCCTGTGAGAAACCTTGCCATCCTAGGTTTATTAGATATTTTTCTCCTATTTTACACCATACGTGTTTATTCTTGTAATTTTGTTTTGAAGATCATTCACATTCAGCAAATCTGTATGAACCAAACCTTTCTTATGAGCTGCAAGGCTTCCCACACAGTTGCACACAGTAGGTGTTGGGCACATTAATTCTTCTCTCTCTCTTCTCCAAGTATCTGAATCTGTGGGCATATTGCATTTCTGGCCTCTAGAGCTACCACACATGGCTGGAAGTAAGGGAAGTGATTATGTTCAGCCTGCTGCCAATCAAGGAAGAAGTATTTTTGCTTAAGTGTTTTACAAATACCAGACCCTGGGCACTAGTGCTAGGTACTGGGGGGAAGAGAAAAATGCCATGCTGGATCCTGCCTCGAAGAATCTAGGTAATTTCTTGGGTAATGAAAGAAATGACAAGCCATTCTGCACTTGCTGCTAAGAACAGTGAAATGTGGTACTAATACTATTAGCAGCAGTGTGCACTATGCTGAGTGGCAGCTACAGGATGCTTTCCCGACAGAGACAGCCAGTGATGTCACCAGCACGAGAAAAGGGGGCACCTCTGGTGAACACAGCTCCCCATTCGCCGGCTGCCTGGCTTCCTAAAGCCGGAGGAAACTACGTAGAGTTGTAACTCTGCAGCGTCTAAGGCAGAGAGTCGCCAGCCATTGGTTTCATTAATACAAATTCTAAAACAGAAAATCAGTGGGCACCCTGCTGATTAAGTAGACATCGTTGTGAGACAATTCAACGTAATGAAGACTGACTGGGAAGTAACTGTGCAGGGACCTGAAGTTTATGGCACGGCTTTGGGAGAGCGAGAAGGAGCTCAACAACACCATAATTACACTTTATTGGAAACAGTGACACCAGACAGATGAGATAATGAATTCTAGTGTTTCTAACACAGACTGATCAGCCCTGAAGGGGGCTAGGGTCTGGGCCGCACAAGGAAGAGATTGATTTGACCATGAGAAAGCATTATATCTTCATTCACTGGAGATTTCGTTGGGCAAGAACGTTTTAAAAGTTTTTCAGTACTTTCTCCCATTTGGAAAGATTCACACAATGTTTCACTAGGAAGGACCGTCTCTTTGCATCACGTGAACTTCCGACCAAGTTCTCTAACCAATGCCCTTGAGAATCTCCTCATCCATCACTGAGAACTGAGTCTCCCTGGAATTGTGCCCATAATTTTCAAAGGGCTAGTCTCCCATTTGTGTAGAGTATGCCTGGCATCCTTTGGTAGGTGTGGAAGTGTGGCTGGCATCTGGAGATGCTTGTCAATATTTATGGTTCTATGAGTGTAAAAATCAATAATGCTATGGGCCAACTGGACATTCTATTAGCTAACAGCCAGACCTCCTTCTTCAGGCAAGGAAAATATGAAGCACAGGGAGCCTCCCCAAGAAGTACTTTTTTTTGTGTTATTGACCTTTGTGGAAGCAAGAGAGGCCATTTCATTTAGAAACACTTTCCTTGGCCCTGCAGGGGAAATAACCAGTACACTTTTGTATTGCCCTCTTAATTTGTACATTTTAGGAACACTGAGTAATTAGGGAGAGTGTGTTGGGGAAGAGAGGAACATAAACCACTTGTGTAGCCTTTCTATACTGTTCTGGTTAACTGGCACACAGACAGTTAAGCAGCCAAAAAAACCCAAAGACTTCTGTAGGCCAAATTCTCCTTTGAACCAGTTTTAACATCTTACTGCTTCTGCATTAATTAATGAGTTAAATGACATCATTGGAACATGCCCAGTTTATGTTTGCAAGATGGTCCTGAGTTCTCTGCCACAGATTCTTAACCCCAGAAATGCACCTTTTTGGAGGCGTGGAGGACACTATTATCATATCCAAAGCTCCCAACCTGAAGAAGGTGGGGGCACTTGGTAAATTTTTAACCAGACTGGTAATGTGGATAATGTGTAGCAGGTGTTCACCAAACATGAAGAAGAGGTCGCACAAAGTCGGAAATAACCAGACGTAGAACAATAGATAATGGGGGGCGGTGGCGAGGAGTTGAGGGAGACACCAGACTGGTAGTTTTCTTTACCCCTGTGTGCTAAGGGAAGATTTATCCCTGGATTTAGGAACAACAGGCAGATCAAAGCCAGGCTGTGGGCATGGGATAAGAAACTCAGGTGGGTTTGAGGCTTTATTTATGTCTGAGTCTATAAAACAGCAGTACAAGTGCTTCCATGATTGAACAGAAAGAAAAAAAATTCAAAAGATATTCCACAACACTATTTTTCCTTCTAAGAAATAATCAATACTGATTTCTAACTATCATGGTAGCTGGAAATTCCTCATGTAATTTACTTTACAAAGATTTAAATTTCTACTGAATAAAAATCCCTTGTATTGTTACAGAGAAGTATTTGTACTGTTTATTTCCACAATTTATGTTCTCTCTTCAGAGCTGTAAAATAGTCTAGTCAAAGGCAAACCAAAGTACACAGCCCAGTGAAGGCGAAAATGGGGGTTGGTGTTGGCTGCTCCATGCCCAGTATCCCAGTGAGAGGATCTGCATTGATCTCTCTGCCTGTTTCCAGTTCTTAGGTAACTTTTCTCTTTCCTGTTCCAAGTGACAATTATTCTTTTATTGAAAATGGGGATTTAGAGACAGACACTTGCAAAGCTCATAAAAACCACATCAAATCCTTTCAAAATTCACTTAAATTTTAGTTACTACTTTCCATTTCAGGTTTGTGCTATCTCTTAACTTAGCATCTTAACCACGTTACCTGGCTTCCCAGGACCATCCCTTGCTGTGCATCTGAGACTTCCAATTGTGCAGAAGGGCTGAAGCGCATCACAGAGGGGAGTCTGAGAAAAGCTGAGTCTGTGTTTAACAAGCTCTCAGGGATGCTTTGGCTTGCAGACTTCGAATATCGGGTTGTCCTGTTGGCAATTTTAATGTCAACTGGGTAGCAGGTGTTCACCCAAACATGAAGAAGAGGTAGCACAAAGTTGGAAATAACCAGATGTAGAACAAGATGGCGTAGATTCAGCCGGAGTCACTGAGAGACAAAAGATGGGAATTATAATTACTTTCTTAGCCCTCCAAAGCTAACAAATTGGTATTACCTCCTCAAAATTATACATGCTTTCAAAAACATTTTTGAACCAACTGAGAATCCAGTTAGATATTTGGCTGTCACGAGTACTTTCTGGTTCTCCTAGAGTGTCTGACATCAATTGTAATTTTCCCCTCTCCTCTCCTCTCCTCTCCTCTCCTCTCCTCTCCTCTCCTCTCCTTTCCTCTTCTCTCCTCTCCTCTCCTTTCCTCTTCTCTCTTCTCTCTTTCTCTTCCTTCCCTTCTTTCTTGTTATTTTTTTAAGTCTTATTTATTTTATGTATGAGTGCTCTATCTGCATGTACAACTGCATCCCAGAAGAGGGCATCGGATCCCGTTACAGATGGTTGTGGGCCACCATGTGGTTGCTGGGAATTGAACTCAGGACCTCCAAAAGAACAGTGAGCGCTCTTAACCACTGAGCCACCTTTCTAGCCCCACTCTTGACTTTTATCCCCAGTGCTCATGACCCCAGAGGCCTATTTCTCTGTCATGAGAGCATTTACCTCTGGTGGACAATCCTCTTGAACACAAAATTAAAAGTCCTTCATGTCAACTTCCCACCTTCCAGTCATTGAATTTGTGCCTTGATCGGCATTAGTCACTACACATCTTTGAGAAAGATAAAATATGGACCAGAGGTGGCAGTATGTTTGTGAAGTAATGGTGAGCAGTAACAAGAAGAAGGCCATCACTGCCCAGGACAACTGTGACAGTGGAGTTCGTAGGGAAGAGGAGTGGTAGAAATACAGCAAGGATGTGTTCTTGTCACACCCTGGAGGCAGGGAGAGCTCCATTATGAAGATGACATAAGCTGACCCTTGAAGGAGGAATAACAGCTGACCATGGGATGGAGAATCCAAAGTTCCTGTAGTCAGAAGCACAGAGGCCATGCTTACCTGAAGGAAAAAGCCAGCGGGGGAGGGGGCCTGGCAGGCACATTTCCAGTAGCCCCGGCAGAGGGGTGTGATGTGGGAAGGACTCATCCTGGAAACACTGAGTAAGGAATGGGAGGATGGCCCACACGCCTCCACAGCACAGCCGTCTCCCCGGTTCTTGCTGTGGAAAGGCACATCTGCGCACTCCAGTTTCTAAACTTCACTTTCTGCTCAGAGTCACGCCCAAGCGGGGACAAGGAGAGCATTTGGAAGTTTTCTAAGTGCGTCTTTGATGTGATTTTATGAGCAGCGTTAATTTCCTTCCACATGAATAGCTTTAATAACGCTGCAATCTAAATCCTGCTTAAATTAGTTTATATTGTTTTCTGCTTTCTCGGTGATCTTTCCACTGAATACCAAATTGAATTTACAGTAGAGAATTGAAAATGACCGTCCTCAGTATGCTCCAGTAGCCATCCAACAGGAGTTACTGAGTTGGTGTTAATAAGTATAAATTAAAGTCACTTCTAATATGGCAACAAATGTTGACTGGCATATCTAAGTGAGCCTCAACTAACACGTTTTAAATTTAATGTGATCGGTAGCACATCAATCATTATCAGCCTGCCAGTCCCAAAGGGTCCAGAAACCAAGGTAAACTTGGGAGTTTTCAAAACTACACACTTCACTTACATTGGTTGGATTCTGCGTGCCAATACTCACCAATGGGGAGAATGCCTTTCTGGCTACCTACATTTTCTGCTGCTCAATCCTCATGGTGCTATTTTCGCTCAGACAACTACCCACTAACTGCTCCTTGTCACTAAAGCTCAAGTCTTGAGTCCCAGTCGTAGCAGTGAGGAGCGTGAAGGCGTACTTCCCAAGCTGAGCAAACACAATGGTTCTGTTGTTGTCAATGTTTTGTTTTGCTTTCTAACCATTTAAGTATGTTCTTTCTGGTCCAAGCTCATTAGACCTAGGAACTAGCAACCAAGAGTGAGAGGAGAGGACACCAGGGGAGGAAAACTGAGTTAAATGAGTGTTCTTACTCTTTCTCTTTTTTTCTTTCTGAGCTAAGAAAAAAAAAAGTTGAAGATGTCCCCCTTTCTTGGTGCTGTGTGGAGACCTAGGTCACAGCAAGGGTTAAAAAAAATAGCTCATGAAGTCAATTGTCTTTACTCTTGTGGGTTTTTGTTTGTTTGTTTGGTTTGGTTTTTTTAGGGGAAAAAAAGATTTCTTAAGTATCCGGTTTATTCCTGCTGTCTGTCCCGAGGTCCATTCTCCTAACATATATTGGCAGGGAGAGAGGGAGAGAGTGTATAGGGAGGCAGAATTTATTCTGACTCTTAAGAGTCACAGCGGGCCTCTCACAAACATAATGCTAAATTATGGGCTGAGTGTAATGTTAAGTTGTATGATGGATTTTATCTTAACACAAGCTGCTCCGGTCCATGAAATGAGGTAGAAAACCACAGCAGCCAGAGTTCACAGAGGGTTGAACTCAGACTGAAATCCCAGAGTTAACACAATCGTGCCAGTCAGCTCAGGTATTAAGATTGTGCTCAAGAAACAAATCTTGCAAGGAAACTGGAGTCTCCCCTCGGGTGTGCCTCTGCCAGTACCTCCTCTAGGTCAATGGTCAGCTCAGGTTTGATCAGCGTGCTGCTGGGGGCGTTGGATTCCCTAAGACCAGGAGGAAACAGTGTATTATGGCCTGCCTTAAATCTGCAACAGCAGCTTTGAATCTGGAGAAGGTAGAGTGCACCTTCTCCAGGTAGATAGATCCTCCACAGGATCCTAAGCAGAGGGGTCCTGCCCTGAAATGGTACCCAGCTAGGGAGGACTCAGAAAAATAAGGCTAGAGATAACTTAGACAACATGCTGCAGGATTCACAAAGCACTCTGAACATAGCATACCTATAACCAGGAGGCAATGGTTGATTTAGACAAAAAAAAAAAAATCATGCCAAATAAAAGCAAAATTTCCTTCTGAGTCTCTGCCGTCCACCTGGAGTGTGTATTTGTTTATAAAACTAAACAATACAGGGGGTGTCTCTGAAAGTCCTACCCTATGGAGCAGACAGGACTGGAGAGAAGTAAGTGGGTAAGAATCTGGGATTAAGGTCTAGTTCCTGCTTGTTTTGAGGATTAAGAGTCTGTCTTCCTTACTTGATAAACAAAGGTGCTTTTTCCTATATCACATTGACCAGAAGTAGAAACATACAAATGAAAGTTTTCTCCCCTCAATTTTGCTTGGAAAGTACTCAAGGAGCCTTCAGCAATAGCCACATCGATTAATGCTGTAATAGGTGGCGTACACCTTCCAGTTGTAATTAACTTAATCACCTGCACACCTGCCTTCCACCACCTCCGAGCCACACAACAATCCCCAAGCAAGCAAGCCTATTTGTTTCCTTTGAAATAAACTTTATCATTTATTTACAGATTCTCCACTTCCTATTCCCACCCGAGGCTCACACCAAGCTCAAATAGACTTTGCACTAGCCACCCAAAGCAAAGGCTGACCACCTCAGGGAGCACACCCCCTTGTGTGGAAAACTAGCTCACACTCCATTTTTCATTGTAATGAAATCTGTTATCTTAAACTAAAAATGAAATTACTTTTGAATTTCAGTAGAACAATAAATGACTTTATTTCTCCTGCCTGCTTTGGGGACAGTATAAGAAGTTTCAAGATTTTTTTTTTTCCTGTAGTCTACATGTTGATGCTATCTTAGCTATCTTGTATAAATACCAAAAATAATTATATCATCATATAGCATTTCTGACAAATATAATGAAGGCCAGATAGGTCCATAAGGTTTTGGAGTCGACCTTAAAGCACAGTCTAGGCTTGGTATGAGAATGGGGTGGCAGAGTATGGCTAATAACTCCCAGCACAGCTCCCGGAGAGACAGCTGAATAAGTTCTAGGTGGTTCCATGGAGCCAGAGGAAGAAGAGAATAGTTAAGCTATGGAATGACAAAGCCTCCTTCAGAGAAAAGCTAATTTGTCAAGTTCTGAGAAAGCCGCGCTATGCGGGGAGACCTCACATGCTTTGAGAACAGCCCGATGACGTGGAATTTTCTTGCCGTCACCTTCCGTTCTAGATGACAGCAAGTTCTCCGAGGCTATCACGGTTCTGCTGTCCTGGATCGAGCGCGGAGAGGTGAATCGGCGCTCGGCAAACCAGTTCTACTCCATGGTTCAGTCAGCCAACAGCCACGTGCGCAGGCTCATGAATGAAAAGGCTACCCACGAGCAGGAAATGGAGGAAGCAAAGGAGAATTTTAAAAATGCCTTAACGGGGATCCTCACTCAATGTAAGTAACGCTTTGGGGGGCCATCTCTTTTGTTCCCATTTTATGTTCTCATGTGGGGGTAAGTAGCTCAGAAGTCTCCCATTTTACTCCATATTTACACCTCATAACCGACTCATGTTCTATGGCATGTGGAAGAGCACGGACCTGCCCTGAGAGCTTACTTCTCAAGGTGAGCAACGTTTCTGTAGCTTTTCCTCAGAACTCAGTGCCTGCCCCCCCCAAGACAGGGCAGCCAGGTGCATCTGGGCTCATTGGACCCACCTCAGTTCACACCACACCCCTGAGGGGCAGCCACTGTCCACCTGCAGGCTGCCCACCCAGACCTGTATATCCTCTTGGGACTGATGACTGGGAACAGGCCTTGAACATGTCCCCGGGCTCTGCTTAGGGAGAAGGTACCATTAGCAACCCCCCTCCTCAGGCTCCTTGTGAGGTGAGCTTTGGCCATCTGCACTGATGACTGAAGAATAGACTTTCTTCATTTGGAAAGCAAATTGCCTTAAACACTTAATGCCCGGTGATTTTTCATGTCGAGATCCTGAATTGAAGAAGGAGCATAAATGGAGCTTTCTAATAGAACAATAGTCGCAGTAATTACCCCCGGGCTCTATTCAAAAAAAAAGGGGGCGTCAACTTTTTCTGTGGCACTCCACAGTCTGCAGTGACTGTCATAGCAGCACAATGCATCTCAGCTGCTGATGGCCTTGTCGCTTGGTAAAAAGCTGTTGAGTGACACCGCCCCCGGGGGCCTCTGCCCCATTCCGTTCCAGGTGCGGGGACCCACACATGACAGCAACATACGCAATTTACATATTTTTCTGAAGATGACTATTATTTGCAGTGACCTAGTGTGCCAAATGCCTGCAGCTCCTTCATCAGCACAAAACTAAGGGGTGATGTGTCTGTTAGGATAGGAAGGCAGAGACGGATGACTGAGCCAGGATCTTAAATATGGACGCATTTTGCACGACTTTGCTGCCAGCTAGACAGCTTTCGTAGCAGGGCAGAGTTAAGTGCCGAGCAATGAATCTCCAGATGTAAACTGGTAGGTGACCAAATGCCCAGTACAGGAGCACTTGGCCTTCAAAGGAAAGGACTGTGGGGAAACAGGCGTCTTCCACCTCATGCGGATCTGTACTAGCAAAACTCATCAGCACTGAATGACGGCCTTTGACCCAACTGTGGAGGTCCAGCCACACTAGAGTTAGGACCGCTAGGTGGAGAATAAGGAAAGTTTATACTGACTCTAGCTTTGAAAGGAGGAACGACGGCGGTGGATGAGTGGGCCAGAGAGAAGGTAAGAGTTGGTTGGCAGAGAAAAAAGAAAGGCTAAACAGTATGGAAAGAACTGTTCCTAGGGGGGAGGGAAGGGATATGGCTGGAAGCCATGTACCCAAACAGTAGAGTGGTTACTGTCCACTTACTTTCTGCTCAGGGGACTTGATTCTAACCACCTCTCCATCTGTATCTGCATGCCCTTTATTGGCTCCTTTTGCAAGGACTCACAGCCCTTGACAGCAGCTGTGAAGCCATGGTGGGCAGCCACTGGCTAGAATAGGAGAGAATCACGCTCTCCTTGGCAGTGCCGTTACATAGGGACTAGTGGGAATGAGGCTGGAAGAATAGACCATGCCTTCCTGCCCTTGGGCCAGATTGGAAACAATTAGGTAGACGGGATACAATGTATATCATCAATGGGCCTCTCGGTGGTAAAGGATACAATGTATATCATCAATGGGCCTCTCGGTGGTAAAGGATACAATGTATATCATCAATGGGCCTCTCGGTGGTAAAGCTCTGGGTGGGCCATCCAGCTCTGATGCCTGAGCTGAGAAGAACACACCAAGACAGGTGCTTACCCTGAGGCCCCCCCCCCAAGTGGGCGATGGCTGTCAGAGATGGCTCTTGAAATGCAGACGTCTGAGCTCTGGCCTTCAATCTCCCAACCTTTTCCTTTTTCTGACTTTCCTTTCCCATTCAGATAAATTCTTTGACTAACATCTTGTAAGTGTTTTTTATAGTCTTCCTCCCACCAACAAAACCTACCTCAAGGTCTACTCTTTGGGCACATGGCTTCCAATCACATTTCTTACCTGAAAAGGCATAGCCCCATGTGGCCCAAGTGTCTCATTTTGATGACCACTGCTCACATTCATGGTACCTAGACACTTGGCATTGCAGAATGTGTCAGTTAGATGTAGTGTCCACTTTCGAGTAACACAAATTCCTGCTAGCGTGGTTGGCTTCAAACCCTGAAAAGTGCAGAAATTGATGTTGGCAGATGAGTCCAGTGGTCCAGGGTTTCTATGCCTCCCTGGGCCCAACAGGCTACATGTAGCGAAGCCTAACAACAAGGAAAGTGCGAGATAGAAGTCCCAGCTGGTCACTGATCTCCAGAATAAGCTTGAGTTGCTCACAATATGGAAGAGGAAGGCTTCACTGGGAAGTGCTATTACCTTTCCTTTTTAATTCCCCATCCTCATACCATCTGACAGACATCTGAGTGCCCNCTCCCTGGGCCCAACAGGCTACATGTAGCGAAGCCTAACAACAAGGAAAGTGCGAGATAGAAGTCCCAGCTGGTCACTGATCTCCAGAATAAGCTTGAGTTGCTCACAATATGGAAGAGGAAGGCTTCACTGGGAAGTGCTATTACCTTTCCTTTTTAATTCCCCATCCTCATACCATCTGACAGACATCTGAGTGCCCGCTCCCACCCACCCCCACACCTCTACCTTGATGTAGTAACTTCCCATTCTACCTTAAGTACCCTTCACCCTTCTCAGCTGCTACAGCTCTCCAGTCCCAGCCTCAGCATCTGTTTCCCCCAGACTCAATGGTCATCCTCACCAGCCTCATCCTTCCTGAGGTCAACCCTCCAACCTCTGGGCTTTCTTTCATACATTTGGCTCCCCCTGCTTACCTTGCTCTTCCCCTACTACACATGCTGGAATCATTCTTACCCTTTTGGTCTCAGCTGTAAGATCAGCCTCCTAGGAGGTCTCTTAGTCCCCCTTCTTCCCATGGCCTTTCCACCATAGTACCTTTGCGGCACTTATCCAGGTGTGTGACGAGATCCTGGGCTATGAGAGGGATGAGGAGGGAGGGACACAAGGCTTAGAAGAGACAGAAGTGTTCTGGATTGAGGAGGGACGGAGGGAATTAGTAAGCGATGGGTAAGCTGCAAAGCAGGTGAGAAGAAAACCTGAAGCAGTTCATTCACACCCTGCCCATAGCCATGTGTGTGGTACACTGTGACGCCAGCACCAGGGAGACTGAGGCATGGCTGTAAGGCCAGCCTAGACTGGATAAGTAAGACCCTGTCTCCAAACAGAAAAGAGGAGGGCATAGAGAGAGGGAAACTTTTTATGGGTAACAGGGTTTCAGTCTGCATATATAATGAATCAAATGAGTCAAATGAATCAAAGAAAGCTTGCCGGCTGGGCTCTCATCGAAAATCACTGTGCCAGGCTAGAGGCTATTAGTAGGGTTGTGTGCAGGTCAGCAAAAATACTGATGCTGGACTCTTCCCCTTTATAACCTTCCTACCACCTTTAGGTTTATCACCTCCCTATCCCTCTTTGGGAGGCTCTCCTTAGCTCTGTAATTCAGTTCTCAGTAGTATCTCAGTAATGGGCAGTTATCAGCAGACCGTGAAAACCCCAGCTGACGTCGCCAGCTCAGTGCTGGCTGAAGAACGCATGCCCCATCGGTAGCACGGAGGGGTTCAGACATATCCATGAAAGCCAAACTCTTCCAGGATGACATGAAGACAGAAGTAGCCTCGTGTGCAGCCTGAACGAGAATTAGGCAGACCAGGTCACATGGCTCCATTAACAACATCAATTTCCCATTCTTTTGTGTGTGCTTTTGTGTAACGATGAATACTAAGGGAATAAAATCCTCACATCCACTTTGAAAATATGAGCAGTGGCCTCACTAACCTGGTAGGCAGTGTGCCTGTCTCATCGCTCTGCTCTCCCAATTTTCATGGCTTCAGGATTGATCTAACTGAAGTAGGGAGGGGATGAAGAAAGGCCAAGACGCACAGACAGGAGAAAAACGGAAGTGGGTGCCCACGACTCTCTGACGGAGCCCCAGCCCGGGGAAGCTCAGCTTATTATATAGAGTTATAAATAAAGCTTATTATATAGAGTTGAATGAGGAAGCATGGCCATTGTACACAGTTGAACAAGGTGGTGGGTTTAGCTAATCTCAGGAAAAAAACAACAACAACAAGGGCTGTAGAGAGCAGTCTTCAGCCTGTAAACATGTAGAAGGGGCTACAGGGGACTTTTCTGCTTGCTCATCATACTCACATGGCCCAAAGAAGTTTTGCCACTCCTATGGGGTCCTGTAGCCCTTAGCAAAGCCTTGCTCATGTCAAGGACACACTCACTCAGGACCTCACTAGCGCCCTGCCCCCTGTCAATGAGTCTGTCACATCTCCTGACCTGAGCTTGTCCTCTCTTATGGTGTTTTTGTTGGGATATTTAGTTTCGCAGGCTTGGTCCAGTTATGGGGAACCTGGTTCTGGAATTAATACCATATGTCTGCTTCTAACACAGTAACTACTGATTAACAAATTTGTTGAAATTTCCAAATTCAGAACCAGTCAAACCCCATTCTTTTATATTAATATTCCTGGTAAACTCTACATGAATTGGACTTAGCTTTCTCACATAAAATGAGGTTGGGGTTGGGTAGTATTGATATCCAGGAGCTAATAGCTCAGCTTACTTTCTTCTACATGGTCTCTTCATTAATCAGTAGTACTGTCTTAGTTAGGGTTTTACTGCTGTGAAGAGACACCATGATCAAGGCAAATCTTATAAAGGACAACATTTAATTGGGGCTGGCTTACAGGTTCAGAGGTTCAGTCCATTATCATCAAGGCAGCATCCAGGCAGGCATGGTGCAGGAGGAGCTGAGGTTTCTACATCTTCATCTGAAGGCTGCTAGCAGAATACTGACTTCCAGGGAGATAGGGTGAGGGTCTTAAAGCCCACACCCACAGTGCCTGCCATACCTCCTCCAAAAAGGCCACACCTACTGGAAGCATTTAAAGAGCTGGTTCTGTTGCCAGCTAGAAGAAATCAGGAATGTTCTTGACTTCTCATACACTTCCAACACCATCAGTTACCTTCCGGCTTTGCTGGTGTGCTCTTCGACCAACATTCACGCATGTTCTGGAAACAGCTCCCTAAGAGTCCAGAAGGCACTGTTTCTATCTGAGCTTTGCCGTGAAGTATCAAGGAACTATATTCAGCAATAGAAAGGGGCCTATTGATATTAAATACAGAAAGATGCATAAATATACTATGTATGAATGAAAATGTAAATCTATAATGTCGGAGTGAAGGCTAAGGCTCTTGCTTCTAATCATCCTTCACCCTCTCTTCCCTTGGCCATCTGAATAGTTTGCTTTTGTTGTTATTGTTTTCTAGCACCAATGCCTGGTTTGTTTGCTTGTTTGTTTGTTTGTTTGTTTGTTTTAATAACAGAAAATGCTCAGGGGAGGATACCATTAAAACTGCAAGCTTAAGTTTTCAGGGAGGGATTCATTGGGTCAGTGGCAGCATAGCAAACAGAAACATGGCTCTCTGAAATGCATACTTCTGGCATGCTTTCCTTCCATTCCCACCCACCCACTGATCCACTATTTCCCGGCCTGAAAGGCTTCTCCTCCCAATACCAGATTCAAACCTCATTGCCGATCAGGCTTCCTCCCTAGAGCCTGTCCGGTCTGTCCGCACCCATCTCCATATGCTCTACGTGAGCCCCCAACAACCCCTAGTTGTTCCATGTGCGTCAAGTTGATTTGTGTTCTTCAGAATGATTTCATACCAGAGGCACAAGCCATGTGCACTGTTCATTTTACATAGCTCACCACAGCACTCTTGAGCTTGGCAGTGTTTGTAAAAGCTCACCCAAGCCCTGACTAGAAATATCCGTCACTTAGCAGGCATGGAGGGAAGCAAAGCTTGGAAACTGGATAGGAAGGCAGTAGGTTCCGAGCACATTCTAAAGCTTGTCTAGTTTGGAGGTGAGTGAGTGGTTACAGGCATGCATATGTGTGTGTGCACGTGTGCTTGTGTTTGTGTGTGTGTGTGTGTGTGTGTGTGTGTGTGTGTGTGTGAGTAGTACTGTGATCTCAACGGACTCAGCACTAATGGATTCTGTATAAACTAGAACACACAGAATACACATCATGTTATAAGGTAGTAGGATTACCTTATTTTTACTACTCTGATTGTATCATAGAGACTATAACAGTTCCAACCATTATGCATCCTGGCTTGGTCCATTTATATGAGAGGAAGTGGCACTAGTCTCATCTTCAATCTTCAAAACAGCAAATGATGCAAATGCTTTTGACTGGGTTTGAAGAGATTCCGGCTCTAATCTCGGCTCAAGCAGTAATTAGCCATATCCCCTCAGGAAAGTCTTCTAAGCCCTTGAATCTCTGTGTCCTCCTTTCTGAGATGAGAAGGTTTGCCCAGATAATCCCCCAAGGTACCATATTAGCCCCACAGCCCTTGCCTGCTGTGTGGACAACTTAGATCCTTGAGTGTTTCTGGCTACCTAAAGGCAAGCGGGTAGGCAGGACCCACGTGATATCCAGTTCTCCTCAGGTGATGAGAGGACAGAGGAGCAGCTAGCCATCCCTGCATGTATGCCAGTGCCTCGCTGTGGTGGCTGCCTCTCGAGCCACCGAGTATCGGGAGCCACATCTCCACCACGAGAACATGTGCCGAGAGCCCTGCAGATGCCAAAGCTGGTCACAGTTATTGTCAGAGGCTGCTCTGCAATGCTCTGACATCCCCACCCTGTCACGCCATCATCTGTCTTCTCAGCTGAAATCGTAAAAGCCTCTGCTGTTGGAATGAATGATTAAAATCATCCCACAAATATTTACTAGAGCCCTGCTAAATACCAGGTCATATGCTAAGTGCTGGATGAAAGACGAGGATTTCTGACCTCCACACCCCCCACACACACACACCTCACAGGCAGACTGCTGTCCTCCACATTTCTTCTGCCTAAAAGGCTTTCTCTGAAATCATTTACTTCTCAGGAACATCTCAGCTAAATGTTTTTTATTTCCACCAAGGGAAATTTGGTTCCTGTATCCCCTGCTGTCGAAAAAGAATTTTATGAAGTGTTAAAATGTTTCCCACGCCTGTAGAAGTCATTGCTATTGCTCATCCAAGGGAAGGGGGTTTAAAAAAAAATATCTCCGTGATGCTTTTTAGGAACTTGAACTTGACAGCTTTTCTTTTTCTCCTCAATATCATGTTGATAGTTATTATTTACTAAAACATTAAATGCTTTAAATATGATTTCTGAGAGAGAAAGAGAGTGGGGAGAAGAAAAGGAAAGGGAAGGGAAGGGAAGGGAAGGGAAGGGAAGGAAAGGAAAGGAAAGGAAAGGAAAGGAAAGGAAAGGAAAGGAAAGGAACAAGACAACACAACACATTCTTTGGTCTCAGACAATAAATATCCAAAGAAAATAATGGTGTATGAAGGCTCCAAATGAAGGATGAGCACCGAATATTCTACTTCTCACAGTATGAAAGCTGACAGAAGTCACTGAAAGCTTGCCACGACTGAACGGACCCCTTTTAGTAGCCTTCCTTTCAATATTTACCAAAAATACAATTCTAAGTTTACAAAGAACATTTTAATCACACCAAAATATGTGAGAGGAAAGTTAAGCTTTACCCTCTAGAACAAACAAAAACTGTCAAGGGCTCCATTTCTAGATTCCGTGTGCACCCTGATCATGAATGAATTACTTCAGAAAAGACACAGCTTTATCTAGTACTAAGATCCTCAGGTACCTTGCATGGCTGCCAGTCCTGGGGACTAAACAAAAGACTTCTATGAAACGCAGGAAGGAGGGGTAGGGAGTGAATGTCTGTTGGTGGATCCATGGACAGAATCCACTCAAAAGATTTTTCACAAAACTTAGTTTAAAAGGAAGCCGTTCTAAGTGAGAACAAATCACTCTGAGGCTGAGACAATGTGTTCTCGAGGCAGAGATGCTGTGTATCTTCACCTCATTTTGCCAGAGGAAGAAGTCATCCCAGGAAGAGTGTGGGAAAAGCTGGAAAGTCAGTGGATTTCTTCCTAGACCTAAATAGAGCCCACACAGCTGAGTTGCTGACCCCTGAGATACCCAGCACTAGAGAGCAGATTTAGTATTGCCTAGTGTAACCGTTCTCAACCCGTTCTCTGTGGGTCTGTATTAAAGAGTCACAGCATTAGAAAGGTTGAGAAACACTGACCTAGTGCAGTGCTCTATGCCTTGTAGTTGAGAAGGCCAAAGGCTGGGTCCAGACACAGCCAGTGATCCAGAGTACAAAAAGTTGGCTAGCCCAGGTTCCCTAGCCTTGTCTTTCTCTTCCATAACCAACCCCAGTGTCACAGCCTAATAGCAATCCCTCAACCCTGTTGTGTGACAAAACTTTTCCTGAGAGAAGTCTACTCACTCCAGACAGGAAGCTCACAACAGAACACCAAAGTCAGCTTGGTGAACCACGAGTTATACCGGGGCTTTCTTGCATTATGGGTGAGGAATTACAGAAGCAGAAATGGCTCAAAGACAGCTGTACCACCAAGGCCTTTCCAGCATGGGTGGCAACTCACACAACTGGGAACCTGGAGTACACTGCACAGCCTGCAGGCAGCTCAAAAGGCTAGAAAATGTCCTCTCCCAGGGCCTCAGTTGGTCTAATCTTTTCTAAGCAGCTGGGTGGTTTCAGAGTCTTCTTTGTTGCTTGGCTTCTCTGAGAGGGACTCAGCTTTTATTGTTTATTAGATCAGGCAGGGGCCCAGTGATTCTGTTCAGTTTCAGGGACTTCCTAATATTCCTGTTTGAGTTGTTTACCTTTTTACTTAAGGATCTTACTTCCCTGTAGGATGGAATGTTCCTTCCTATCTCAGAGGAAACTTAACTCCAACCCTGCTCAGTTTCCCACTGAGGCTTACTGTTCTGCCTGTTTTATTTCAACATTAAAAACAATGGATTTCAGTGAAAGCTGGAGGGGGGCCTCTGGACTTAAAACTGAGAGAAGCAGAGGCCAGTTTAGTAGGGACAAAGGAAGTAGGGGCCCTTCGTCCAGACACTTTGATTCTTCTACCCTATAGTTCAGATTCCTCAATAACATTTTGTAGAGAGGCAAACAGCTACCTACATAGTCACAGTCTGGCAGGTTTGGCCTCTTTGTCCTGGAAAATTTTACTTGCCTTCAAGTCACAGCCCACTCACTCATGGTTACCTGAACCCTTTCCAGAGTCCTTTGGCACCCTGCCTTGGAAATCCTTGCAACCTTTCTCATTTAGTAGCTCACCTAACTACATATGACTGTCTCCTCCTTTGTCTGAAGTGAAGAGCTGGCCAGGTCTTTGGCTCTTTCTTCCCCAAAGCATCTAGTGCATTGTTGGCACATTAAATAACTCGGTGCTCAAAGACTTTGGTCTATGTAGGTAAGTATGGATAGATTAGATTCTGTTCTGACACAAAGGTTACATTTTACCATCCGTCAGAGCCACCTAGATAGCGTCAACCAGTCAGGAATCCCCACACCCCAGTTACTGATTCCATCACTGGTCTGAACTTTTGCATGTTTCTTTGAGTGCCCAATTTGTGCTTGTCCAAGAAACAGACATTGCAAACTATAGCTTTATAATCACCTAGCATAGTGTTAAGTAGCCAAAGCTGTTATTGTTAATTGTTTAGCCTGTTGTTGCAAAACAATTCTCTCGGAATCATTTGGACCCCAGTGAATGCCCAGAAGGAAACTATTTGAGGGTTACAAGGACAGACAGACTCAGAAACTAGCTTCCCTGTGATAGACTATTCTCCATAGAGTAACCCCGGCTACTGAAAAAAGAGCCAGTTTTCCAACTCTGGACTTGTTTTGGCTTATAAAGGAAACTTCAATTTTTGGTATTGCCGGAATGAAGACTTGGTTGATATGTGATTCTTTCCTTCTTTCTTCCATCTGCCAGGAAAAGCTAACTTAATGTCATATGACCTCTTGTGGATTTCTTCCTGTTACTTCCCATAACTATGGCCAGGTGGAGGAAGATAATCTGAGAAAAAAACCCAAACCAAGCAACCAAACCAAACATTTAGAGAGCATACATTGGAGAACAATTCAACACTGTCTCTCAATATTAAAAATTTAGATAACTTCTTTTTTCTTGGCCACTGCCAGGAACTTTTAATAAAGATGCTTATAGAAGGTCAGAAGCCCTGTCTGAGCATGCTTGTTGCAGCCTTATTAAGGGTAGACACATGAGCAATTTCCAAGACAAGGCTTAATTGAAACAAAGCAAGGCGCAGGAACAGTGTAAGCACAAAATGCACAGCATAGAAAGAGTCACACCTGTGTACTGTATGCACACCTGCCCGACTGTGCCAGGATCTGTTAACATCCTTTGTTGTTAATGCGGGAAGCTGGCGAAGGGGCTTGGGCTCAGTCTTCACTTCTCGTTTTGTGTCCTTTGTGTTGTGTGCGTATATTACTTTTGTTGAGTCAATAGTGGACACTAGTCAGGACACCTGTCAGGTTTATAAAGCCTTGGAAATGCTGGGCATTGGAAGGAACCATCGCAATTAGAATTGCATGCATTTTTTTTCTTTCGGCGAGTTTGGACCAGAAACATCTGGACACATGCATTTGCAAGGATGCTGCACCCTCGGCCCCAGGGATTGACCTAACTGGATAGAAGGGAATGAAGAAGGGACGAGCACAGAGACACAGAGAGAAGCTGGAATTCCATGGGCTAGGCTCTCTGATGGGGAAGGTACAGCACCTGCAAAGCTCAGAAGACTTATGCAGCTGAACAGGGAGGTGGTGTTGTACACCACTGGACAGAAGGCAGAGTCATTGCATACTGATACACAAGGAGACGTCCCCTTGTTTATACAGAGCTGACCAAAGAGGCAGGTTTAGCTCATCTCAGGAGTCAGCTCTTTAGGGGAGCAATCTAGAAGGAGGAGAAAGCTATGGTGGGCGTACGCTGACATAGCATTGGCATTCGTACCAAAGGACATCTTCATCATCCCTCCAAGCCTCACCCAGAGATGGCTTTGCTGTTCCCATGGTGCTGAGGCACAGGCATCTTCAACATGGCCTCACTTGTGTGAACAGCACACTCGCACTCAGAACTTCACCTGCTCTCTACACAAGCAGATCTACAGTTCACCCTAATGGACTAGGATTTCTATCAACTAGATACTTATGTTATTGTCTGCCTCGTGTCCTTGTATTTATTTGAGCAGTTTGACCGTTTCCTGCTTACCTGGGATTTGCCACAAAAAGAAAAATGCTCTTTAAAAAAGTTTTTAATCAGTATCCCTATTCCCTAATAGAAACAGTTGATTTTGCCTCATCTACCTAAGCAATTGAGAAACCAAGTTTGAGGCTGGCATTTGGGGATTCAAGTTTAGCAGGTTCATAATGAATTCAGTGTCACATGATGCTCTTTTGAATCATCTCCAGACAAAGCTCCTAACTGTCACCTTGTGAGGTTTGTGCAGGCCCCTTGGAAGCATCGCTATCACTGTATTCTGCTTCCTTGACTCCCCTCCTGGCAGCTCATCTCGGTCATGGGACCATGCAGGAATCAGGACTTTCGGCATCTGATGTGGCCGTCTCCTCCAGGGGTGTGGTACTTACTCCTGCCCTTGGACATCTGTTCTACCGCTGTGTGTCAGTTCTGAGACTACAATCATTGATCTCTCTCTCTCTCTCTCTCTCTCTCTCTCTCTCTCTTCTCTCTCTCTCTCCCTTCTCTTCTCTCTCTCTCTCTCTCTCTCTTTCTCTCCCTTCTCTCTCCCTCTCTCTGGCAAGTCTCCCACCTATTCTCAATACATAGCAGTTCCACAATTCCATCTTAAAGTCTTGGATCTCATCTCTCATCCCTCCTTCCCGTGAAGGATTCTCTACACCCAGCTTTTAGTATTTAAAGACTCAGTAACAGGCTAGGGGAGGAGGGGTCAACTATTTTCATTTGATATTTGCCTTTGAAAATCCCTTCTGAGCTATTGATGGAGGATTTGGAGATATGTTATCCCTCAAAAGCAAAAGAAAAGAGGAGGTAGGATTCTTCTGAAACCTATAGGGTTAAAGCTCTATCATGAGCCTGATAGCATTAAAAACAAAAATTAGGCATTCAAGATTTGTTTGAGGTGCTTTGTGTAGGAAAGCCCTGCTTCCAGGGAGAATGTAATCAGTTGCTCCAGATATTTGGGACACTAAATGGATTTAAGGCTCTTTTCACACCCGTGCAGCTGGAACACGGGATATTGGAAGTACCGGAGCTGTAGGGGAGAGCAGCGGAGGAGAAGGGACTGTGTTCTTTCGAGGTGTTTGTCTTTGTTATCTCATTGCTTCCAATGCTTCTTTGCCCCATGCTAAAAGTTCAAAGATCTTATAGAGTCCCAGAATCTGAGATCTGTACTGGTTGTTCCACTGTTCCTCCAGAGAGCTTGTTTAAATGTTACCTGCATCTATGGTTGCCCTGTTCTATGTTCCTCTTCCTGTGGGAGACCAAAGACAAATGCTTCTCGCAACAGTTCATAAGAAAGCATTGGGATTTTCTTGGCCACCACGCTCTGTTCCTGCTGAGGAGGCCCGGGGGCTACCATTGTCCAGTGCCTCTGCCCTGGCGCTGGGAGATCTGTTGCAAGGAAGGGTGCTAGACAGTCAAGACACTGGATATGGGTTCCTATACCCAGCCAGACCCCAAGGAACACAATGTTGGAGCCAGAGGAATCCTAAGAGGCGCTGAGTGAAACAGACATGAAGAAAGGTACAGAGATCCGCAGAGAGAACAGTAAGCCACATGTAAAGCCACAGGATGCTCTAGAAGGACAGTGATCTGGGAAGAGATAAAAATAACGTGGACTATGGATGCCTCACCTGATGCCAGGAGGATTCTGTTGGGCTCAGCCATGCTCAGGTACCACAAACCGGATTTCCAAACCATGTACCAGTTTCACCACTTGCATTGTGTTGGGTCCAGCAGTGTCCTGTAAGGACAACCATTACATCACAGCAGGAGAGATGGCACAGAGCAGCCGCCAACATTAAAGACACTTCCACTCAGGGAAATTATACTTTGCCTGGTGGTATGACCTAAAATTGATCCACCGAAGATCACGGACTCTGATTTGCAACCAAATGGTCCTACCACAAGAGTGGCCACCATAAGAAGAATAGACGTAGAGCCATGTGCTGCTAGGTTGGTGGCCAGTGGCCCAATGTGGGGATCTCAACTGAAGTCTGTTACAGTTCAATAGCATTGAAACTGAATGGTTTAAGACTTTGGGTCAAATTTCTGATGCAGGTATTTTTTTTTGTTGTTGTTGTGTTTTGTTTTTTGTTTTGTTTTGGGTTTTTTTTTGGAAGCTGCTTGCTGAGATGTGCACATATAGCCCTCTGCTTGGCTTCTTTAATGTATACAAGTCAATGGTTTTTAGTGCATTCCTTTGTCTTGCAGTCCCCATCACAGCTAGGTATAGAATAGCATCATCTCTTTAAACAGTTAGTATATTATATTCATAGCTATCCTATCATCAAGCCAGAAACATGCACCGCCTTCTATGTGGTTAGTTCCTTCTTCTGGGCATGTATATGGAAGGAATTGTCATCTGTGGTCTTGAGGACTAACTAAGCGTCATTTTCTCAAGGAACATCTGTACTATAATAGATATTAATACTTAACGATTTTCCATGAATTTCTATTCTACACTATGGTGTGTCTAATTTTCAATTAATACATTAGATTATATCCATTCATAGCCTCTTCAGATATTCTGAGTAAAGTTCCTATCAGAATTTTTAAAGTAGGTAATTAAGTTATCCTATCAAGAAAGAAATCTGCTCTATACCCAGATGTCCAGACATCTAGGGACAAGGGAAAGCACAAAAGAAGGTTTATAAACTAGTTAGTTTTTAAGAAATGTTTTTGTTTATACATACATATGTATGCATTTTACCTACATGTATGTCTGTGTACCACCCACATACCTGGTATGTATGGAAGCCAGAAGAGGGTGTCACATCCTCTGGGACTGGTGTTACAGACAGTTGTGAGCCACCATGTGGATGATGAGAATAGAACCCTGTCCTCTGAAAGAAGAACCAGTGTGGTCTTGGTGCCAACTCTCCAGGCCCAAGAAGCGCTTTTTAACATTAAAGTACCCACATGTCTGTGTGCATGGTATGCGTCTGAATGTGTCTGCACATGTGCACATGCCTAGCCTAAGGGATCATCACAAGTAGGGATTTAGAGCCACCAAGGGTAATTGGCAGAGTCACAAAGTCTACATGCCCCTTTATCATGTTTGTTTAAGCCTTCAGGGCGTAGTAGACATTCTAGGATGGCATCTGTTAAAGACGGGCATCTCTGCAAGCTTCTAAGGAGTTGGTCACTTTGACTTTTCTCATGATCCTCAGAAAACCCATAGAACACAAAGGAGGGCATAAGCAAGTGTTGCACAGTGGGCCTGGCAAGTCTGCATTTTCTGACTGAAAGCCATCTATTCAAATTATCAGGGCAATGGTTTTGCATTTTAAAATAATAATTAAAAAAAAAAAAAAGAGTAACTCAAGAAGAAGGAAGATCAAAATGTGGACATGTCACCCCTTCCTAGAAATAAGAACAAAGCACACATTGAAAGAGTTACAGAGATCATGTGTGAAGCTGAATCCAAAGGATGGACCCAATGACTGCGGCTGCCAGGGATCCATCCCACAATCAGCCACCAAACATAGACACTATAGCATATGCCAGCAAGATGGTGCTGAAAGGGCCCAGATATAGCTGTCTCGTGGGAGACTATACCAATGCCTGGCAAACATGGAGGTGGAAGCTCACAGTCAGCTATTAGATGGAACACAGGGTTCCCAAGGAAGGAGCTAGAGAAAGTACCCAAGGAGCTGAAGGGGTCTTCAACCCTATAGGTGGAAAAATAACATGAACTAACTAGTACCCCCTGAGCTCATGTCTCTAGCTGCATATATAGAAGAGGATGGCCTAGTTGGCCATCAGTGGGAAGAGAGGCCCCTTGGTCATGCAGACTTTATATGCCCCAGTACAGGGGAACACCAGGGCCAAGATGTGGGAGTGGGTGGGTAGGGGAGCAGGGCTGGGAGGGGGGAGGGTATAGGGAACTTTCTGGATAACACTTGAAATGTAAATGAAGAAATTATCTAATAAAAGTTGGAAAAAAAAGGAAAAAAAAAGAGTAGCATTTTTTTTTTTTGGTACCGAATTCTGATACAGAATTCTGGCGCCCTTCTTACCTTACAGACTGCTAAGGTGGCGTAGTTATCGTATGGTTTGTTCATCTGAATGTGTTCTCCAGCACAACTGTCTGCAAGCTGCTGTTTGAATAAGGGCCAGCCATCCTACGCTCTTTGTATCCCTTCCTCTGAGAAGGGAAGTTGTGGGTCCCCCTTGGTTAGTAATTATGTGTGGCTGTACTGCACATAGAATGAGCAATGGGGGACGAGGCCAGGGAATTAATAAGCACAAAGTTCAGAGAGACAGGGGATAGCATATGGCCTATCAGTGACATCATGACTGCACCATCCTGATTGGTCATTTTAAAGCCACGCGTTCTTTGTACCATAGACACTGGGACATTGTCTTTGAAGTGGCTTTCTCCTAAGAATCACCTCAGCCGAATACTTTGACTTGCAAGACAAATATCTTCTGGAACTGTGCAGCGTAAATGCTGTGAGATTAAGTTTCAAGCCTAAATTGCGTTGCACCATTTTTACTTTTCTGAATGTTTTGTGTGTGGGGCGGCGGGGTTGGGGAGGGAGGCAGTTAGGTAGGAAGTATAAAAATGTCACAAGAAAGGATATAACTCTATATAGAGAGTTCTAAGGAGAACTCTATAAGAGATTGAGATAACACCCCGAGGCCTATCTTTAGAGTTCTGGTGCTTTTCTGAACCTTGATTTATAGATCAGCTTCGTTTGGGCGGCCATCCTCACATCCTCAGGTTCAGTGTGTCTCAGAGCCAGTATCCTGATGTTTTTGCTCAGACCTCCATCTGTTCTCCGTATCCCCATGCTCTGCATCCCCGATGCTCTTCCCAAGCTTTAGTGATCCTGGCTTCCCTCCCGCCTCCCCACATCCTCTTAGCAAGCCCCCCCCCCCCCAGCTGCTCATTCCTCCTCCCATTCAGAGCTTCTGCTCTAATCCATGCCTTCTTCAATTCTCCAATGTTCACACTGGCACATATCCCCTAACTACACAGCCTGGATCAACACATGGTGGTCCTTCCGCATGTCATCTGTCACAGTCTTAGCCCCCTCCCTTCCAGTTACTTCCATGTGAGGCCCTCCCACAGCTCCAGCCTTGCAAAGAGCCACCCTGACTCCTTTGATGAGCAAGCAGTGAGGAGTCACCAGCTAAGGCCTGGCAAAATGTCACCTTCTTCCTGGCAGGATCCAGGTCTATGGTCCCGACTTAGCTACTTTGCACTGTTTTCCAAAAAGTGGTCCAACATGCCTCTCCTGTACAGAATAATTATCTGCTTTCATTTCTTTACCATCTCCAAGACTTAGATCTCATCAAAAAACAAGAGTAATATTCTAATGTGTACATTTCTAGTAATCGGCTGCCTGTTGTCTGACCAGATTCCCACGTATTTATTGAATGAATGAAGGAAGGAAGGGATTTACTTTATGACCTCAAATAAAGTAATCAAGTCCTCCAACTGAGGCATATAACTTCAGTCAGCCAACATCCCTGAAGAGATGTTTTCATTCTTAACCGGTGCCATAGTGGCTTCTGTTTTCCCTTTGACTCCTCCATGTTTGTTAGTGGGAGCTCTTCCCCTCACTCCCTTCTCCATTTATGAGTATACATCATGTACTCTTTACGGTATCATCTCCAGTAAGTAGGCAGCAGAGCTTTGATTAGCACTACACAAATACTCACCCTGGCCCCCATTGCTTTTCCTCTTCTAAGTGATGCCAGAGTTTTGCTGTTTAAGCCACGGAGCCCCACGGAGCCCCACAGTCCCCAGCCCTACCAATCGGCTGACTGCTGGCTCTTCCGGGATAACCCTGCAAAGGGCCGTCAAAGTAACCCATGATTCTAACCTGCAGAATCTGCAGCAGAAAACTGTAGTGGCCACACCCTTGAGCAGCTCAAGGTGACTAATCTGAAACTTTACTCCTCCAGCAGAGGCACAGAAGCACAAGGAGAAAGTAAGCTACGCCTATGGGAAAGGCTCTTGTTAAGATTAAGTGAAACAGATTCAAAGTAACATGGGGGTGGGTTTTTCTTTTTATTTTTTTTCCTATTTTTTATTAGATATTTTCTTCATTTACATTTCAAATGCTATCCTGAAAGTCCCCTATACCCTTCCCAACCCCCCCCACCACCCCTTCCCTGCTCCCCTACCCATCCACTCCCACTTCTTGGCCCTGGCATTCTCCTGTACTGGGGCATATAAAGTTTGCAAGACCAAGGGGCCTCTTTTCCCAATAAACCCCATGGGGGTGGGGTTTTCTAAGCAGAGATGTTCCATGTGTAACTAGCTAAAGACCAAGCCCAAGAAGTATTTATTAGCCTTATAGGATATGGTCCCACTGTTGTGGGGAATGAAACAGTCTTTACTTCCCTCTAGCACTGTGGCTCTCAACCTTCCTAATGCTGAAACCCTTTAATATGGTTCCTCATGTTGTGGTGACCCTCCCCCCCCCAGCCATAACACTATTTTCATTGCTACTTTGTAACTGTAATGTTGACTGATGTTACGAATCGTTACATAAATATCAGTGTTTTCCTGATAGTTGTAAGTGATCTCTATGAGAGGGTTGATGGATCCCTAAAGGGGTTGTGACCCTCCCAGGTGGAGAACCACTGCTCTAGCACATCATGTACATCTTCATTTTGTGTACTAATATTTATATGCTAATAATTGCATGTCACTCTTCTTTGGAGGCCATGCTAGCATGAGTTTTGTTTTTTTTTTAAACATTAGAAGATCTGAAAGAGAATTGAAGTTCTCTTTTATAACAAAACCCTGAGAATCACTTAGGAAAGAATTGTGGGGTACAGTGTTAGCAGCCATAAGAATTGAACTCAATATTTGAAGTTCAGGTTTGGTCATGTGACTGGCTAATCCTGTGCTTACCAGATTAAGAGCTGTTCACCAAGACTGAGTCTATAGTTGGTTGGCCCTATACCTAACCACCAATAAGACCCCAACCATTCCTCTCTACTGTGATTTTTCACACTACCTCAACATTAACCATCCAAACCGCACTGTTCCTGGAGCTCACAGAATTGATCAGTGAGGTCAAGGTAACAGGATTAAACTCTCAAGTGGTGTGAGAGCCAGGAGGGAATGCCCATGAAAGTGATTGTGGAACAGCAGAAAGTAGGGGATGAACTCAATAAAGAATTAAAAAAAAAAAAAAAACCTCATGTGGTACTAAAGTGAGACCCACAGGCTAGAGCTGTTGCTCTGGCAGACTTTGGTCTGTCTTCACAAGGAATGGGTGGCTCCTGTTACCAGCCGATGGACAGTAAGACTCATTTCAGTCCTTAAAGAAGAAAAGAACAGGGAGGGGGCAAAATGCCTCCGGAGCCTAAGGAAGCTATAACACAACTACTCATGACCCCAGGTTAGACCTTGGACACAGTAATGTCTTGAGCCGGACTCATGGCCCCAGGTTAGACCTTGGACACAGTAACGTCTTGAGCCGGACTCATGGCCCCAGGTTAGACCTTGGACACAGTAACGTCTTGAGCCGGTTGGTCTTAAGCCCTTAAAGTGGCAGCAAAAGAAAATACAGATTTGGTTCTTGGGCTTCAGTCACTCTACCCTGATTTTATTTTGAAGCCCCTAGCCAGGTAGAGATTTATATACCTTTATTTGTATGACATCGTCAGGGTCTACAGAGCTATAGATCTAAGTCTACAATCTGCCATATTAAATGTACAAACAAAATCCTAAAGGGTGCTTGGGGGGAGATAGCTATGATCCTTTTCCCCAGTCATCTATAGAGTCTGTTTTAACCTAAAGTTATGGAGACAGTCTTGAAGGGAGACATCCCCAACCTTGCTAAAATGTAAGTACAAAAAAAATTTTTTTTAAAGACACAAACTGGATGGATATTGATGATGTTGTGTCTATTGTGACATCATCCATAGACTCCTAGTGTCTTTGCTTTGCTTCCCTAGAGTGATCACAACATAAATTACTTGTCTTGTTTGACTTCCTTGTTCACCAAAGTTGAGCAGATTGTGGCCGTTTTCAACGCTTCTACCAGACAAAAAGCTTGGGACCATTTCTCGAAAGCCCAGCGCAAGAACATAGACATTTGGCGAAAGCACTCTGAGGTTGGTGATTTTACTGTTACTATCTAACCACCGTCACACACGCTGGATTGGCAGAGAATAGTGTGGCTGTAGCCGTTAATGGTGTTGTCACAGTGGCCGGTCCTTCCACCGTCATCCTGTCTCATTCATTGTCCCCTCCACATCCAGTGCCACTTCATTTCTTGTCCAGAGAAGCAGCTGGCTTCACACTCAGAACATCCTTTTCCTTCCTCTCCAAAAGGAGGAAAGAGTCTTTCTCTGTCACAGTAAAGAGCTCGGTCAAAAACAAGCCAAGATGCTCTATCTACAATGAGACTGAAGAAAAAAATGCCAATTTAGAAAACTAATCGCTGAGTACTGAGTTCTTCTCCCATGATTTATGTGGTGATGACAGTTGTCTCTTTGGGCTTGAAATGGCAAATCTGCCGTCCTTTCCATTTCTTCTTGTCACTAGCCATGCCTACTCTACTGGGCTAGCCAAGAGGTCCTGTCACATGTCTCCCCAGAGCAAATCTCATGGTGGGGACAAATGTCCATGCTAGCTGATTTCACAGCACCAGTGCATGTGTGAGTATCTACCACCAAGGACAGAGGCCACAACTTGACTTTGCTCGCCACCTCGACAGGCCACACCGTGTCATTAGTCATTGGTCATCCAGCTGTTATTTTTTGACTCCACCTGTAGTGTTGGCTTTGAACCTGTAATGTAAAAGTAAGTATCCTATCTTCCTTTGCTTCTTTTCCTCTTTATTTTTTTTTTAAGATAAGAATGTTGCTCACGTGGATGCTTCTCCAATTCTAGCATGTTAATATTAAAGTTCTCTAAAAGACACCCCCCCTCTTTCAAAAATCACAAAGTTATAGAAGGTAAGGTTTATTTACGTAATAGTTTTGGCTCACACTTGTGAATTAAGTGTTTTACGAAGAGTTTGAGGAACCACAAAGTCCTATGACATCAATCATCTGGGTAACATTTTAAGTGACCATTAACTAATGCTAAATTGCTATTGAATGCCGATGGTACTACATGTAATATCCACATGAGTACTAAATAGATTCTTTATTGCCACTGTCATGATGGCCAATGCTGAGTGATGGGGTCCTGAAAACACTAATGCAGTTGTTGCTAAGGGCATTTTTTAAAGTTGTGCTCGTTAGTGCCAAGGAAGGTGTCTGGCCACATATACAGCTCTTCCACTTTTGAGGTCTGTAAGGAGGAGGTAGGATTTCTCTTCAATTTCTCAAGGGCTCCCAAACCAAGTTGATGTTCTCCCGACCCTGAAATAAGACCCAAGCCAAAGTTGATTGTCAGGAGTGGGGACTAAGGAGAGGCCTCTGCTTCCCTATGAAAACTCAAATTGAAGTTCACAAAGTATAAGTCAATGATGATGATTCAGAGTTTAGAATGGCGAACCTTCGGATTCTTTTAAAATTCATATAAAATAAAGTGCAACTAAGGGAAATTTTAACAGACACCCAGCAAGCCACAGGATGCTGAAAACACTTGAGCCCAGAAAGACCACTGTCCGCAGGTGTCCGTGAAGGACACTGTCCGAGTGTGTCCGTAAAGGCCACTGTCCGAGGGTGTCCGTGGCTGTCAGCAGACATCAGACATTGGACTCGGCCTTGCCTCCTGCCTGATCCCACTCCATTTTCCAGCTTAACCTATCTGGAGTCTGGTGCTGTTTAGAGCAGGACATGGCAGCCTCCCTGCCTGCGTCTGATGAATCCTCCTTGCTTTCTTGGTCCTGGGGTGATAGGATGGAGACTCCAGAGGGATGGAGTGTGGCTCACGGAAGTCCCTCCTGCCATCCCACCTTATCTTTTGGAAAACGTTAGAAAACAGAATTCTAAACTGCCTTTAATTTTTTTCCCTCCTCCATTTTGCTTAATTGATTAAATACCAGTTGTAATATCACATTGTGGACGGTTTCTCAGTTGCATCTAAGCTTGCTAATTGGCTTGATTTTTCTACATTCCCATGTACAGCATCTGTTAATTACCTGCAACACCTCTACAGATTTATTAGAGTGTGCTAGTGATTTACTGATGAACCTTGGGTACCCTGTGGAAACACCCCAGATTCCCCTCTCTCCAATACCTTCCCTTTCTGCCACCTTCCCCACAAAACAACTGCCACATGACAGTTTGTCATTAATTGCGGAACCAAACAACCACCCTTTCAGCCCTTGCTTATTCTTTCCACCTGGTTTTTCCTTGTTTGGGTGTTTTCCAGCCACCTCTTTGGGAATTGGGCTCTTTAGCAATAGAAAAATTGGCTGTATGACACCCAGAAAATTCCCCGCTAATCACACATGATAGCTACCTCCAAAACCTGGTAGCCTTATTTGAGATGTGAGCAGTCCCCCCCCCTTTTTTCTAGGTGGCACAAAGGGAGGTGGTGTTTCTTGTTTTGGGGGCTGTGTTATGGCTGTCTGCCCTCTCATGTCTCTGTACTCCACAAGGCCAATATCCCTGAGTGCAGAGATGTCCATTGGGATCCTGGTAACAATGAGGATGTCCTTCCCATCCTGCCATGGTTTAAGTCTGTGAGCTAAGGAAAGATGTCCCAAGCCAGGGCCACAAGTGCACATCTGCTGAATGGGCGGTAACCATGCCCTAATGAACTGGTAGAATCGTGTGACTTTTATCATAAGCATTGGGTTTTTAATTAAAGACAAGACAAGACAAGAAAAGAAAAGAAAAGAATAGAAAAGAAAAGAAGAGAAAAGAGAAAGAGAAAAGAAAAGGGAACTGTTGAGGCCTTTCTCTGTTCTAGGTCTTTTTGGGAACGGCACATGCTAGAGAACAGAAAGTCTACGGCTTCACAATTCAATAATGCATAGCCAGGCATAAAGCAATGATAGAGCCAATTGTAAATGTAAACGATGGCAATGTTGTGCTTCCAGGAGCATTAGTAAGGGTTTTATGTAGGGTTCTGTTTCTTTCCAATGGATTTTCTGATGGACTATTGCAACCAAACATTCTTGTCTTAATATTATCCTCCTTTATGGATAAGTAGACAGAAACTCAATGAAATTTCCTGACTTGATTATAGCCGCTGCCCTAGTCACTGGACATGGCAGGCCCTCAGATCTGTGGTCATAAACATCATGTGTAAACCATTCCTCCTGCAGTACTACAGCCCTGTAAACATGGGCTCTGAAAGAGAAGGCCTCTCTATAGTTATTGATTGAACATCTTTTGAAGTTTATTCACAGATATATGAATGGCCTGAGGGTTTGGATAAACCATATACAGGCACATACCTAGCAGCTCAACATAGTATCTAGCATGAAAGCAAGAGCCTTTTCATGCAGGGATTGAGAAATGGCTCAGTATGTAAGCAAATATGAGGTTATAAGTGCAGATCCCTAGTATACATAATAATAATAAATTTAAAAAATTGCCATATACTTGTGATCCAGACCTGGAGAAGTGAACAGAGGATTCTAGGACTTTATGGCCATGTAGTATCAAGCGAGCTCCAAGTTCAGTGAGAGACCCTGGTTCTCAAATTTAAGGTGGAGAATAGAGGAAGACTCAGTCTCTGGACACACACACACACACACACACACACACACACACACACACACCTACACACATGCATACCACACATATGCACATATATACCCTCAAGCCTTTTACATGTGTTAATTCATCTCATCCCCCAAAACATTAGTAGCACAATGTTCCAGTAAGCAATTTGAGCAAATAGGTCTATAGTAGTGTTCTTAAGTTACAGTAGAACTAATGCTGAAATTGGCCTCCTTAAAACACCACTGCTCACATAGTTACTAGCATTTGATGTCACTTCTACGTGCCTACCGTATAACAGGTATTTCTCCATAACCTCTCTGCAGCCCTGCCAGAGGCAGATGTTATTATCCCCTTTTTTATAAATCAGGAAACTGAGACTACAGTGAGATTAACTAACTTACTGAAGAACATTTACAGTCCTTGTTGAGCAAGGATTTCTCCCAAGACCCATTCCCCCTCATGGCAGTATTCTAGATCTTGGGAGGTGGTCTGGGGTGGAAGCTCTGGACTCTACATGTTGACGTGTGAGTCACAATCAACCAGAGACTGCGGGGAGACGGCACGGCGAGGAACAGGCATGTTTCTGATGTCCGCGTGTCCTGTGCTTTCAGGAGCTCCGGAACGCCCAAAGCGAGCAGCTCATGGGCATCCGCCGTGAGGAGGAGATGGAAATGTCTGATGATGAGACCTGTGACAGCCCGACTAAAAAAATGAGAGTCGATGAATCAGGTAATTCTAGGAACTGCCCAGTCCCCAAGAGGCGTCATCACGAGCACCGAATCTTAAACGGGGAATGAGTACAGGGAAATGGCCACATAATTCACTTTTATTTGAGTTACACTAAACTTTCATCTTTTGAGTGACTACATTTTATTAATAGAACATTAAACTCCTCCTTGGGAACACAGTGATTTAAACTGCTCCAGTTGTTTCTCCATATGCAGATCTGAGGCCATTATGCAGGGATATTTGCCTGTTCCCATAAAACCCCTTTTCCAGAGTGTGGCAGCCACAGCTGATGCTGAATTACAGATGGAATTCAGTTTCGGTCCATGTACCTCCTCCTCAGGAGTTGTTTAATCCACAAAGAAGCTTTCTAACCTCCCAACCAGCGTGCTGGAAAATTAAACATTTTTCCCCACTAAAGTTCATCTAACCTCTCATCAAGATGGGGGCCATACTTGGTACCAAGTGAGGGACATCTACTCCTTGAAATAAGGAAGCCTGCCTTGTGGGCTCTGTCTCCTAGATTCACATGTAAGTTCTCTCTTAGTGTTTATTGTCTCAGTTAGACTGGAGGTACCAAGAAAGATAGCTTGCACGAGGGAAGGGATATTGTCTAATGGACTCAGGAAGACCCACTGTCACCACTACTGCCACATGACTAAACACAAAATGTGACTACTCACCAGCCCAACATGATGAGTTTTTTTCGGAGCAGGGTAGGGAATACCAGCAGTTCTGGATAATAGAAAGTGATTTTTAGTAGTAGTTCATGAGCCTGGAGCACATGGGACCTGAACCTCAGACAAAATCAGATCTATGTCAGAACAGCAAATGGGCAATCAATGGTTATCTGTGGAATGTTAAATGTCCCCCAAAGCAGTGGTGACAGACATCAGTCTCTCTCCTGACAATATCAGGACCCACTGAGACAGAAACTCGTAGGACAGGGAAATGAGACCCGGCAGTCTGTTATCAGAGCCCTTTGGGGACGGCCCACTCGACACTTTCTGACATTGGAGAGCCATTGCCCTAAAAATCCTGACTTTCCCTCTAAATTCCATCTTTGAAGTTGTTTAGAAGCTTAGCATAGAAGCAGACATTGTACCTCGAGGGCTTCTTGAAGCTGTATCCATTGTCAGAACACAAGCCCAGCATGTATGCCTCTCCTTAGATGGAGGCTCAGTTTCTGTCCTCCCTAGAGAGAATTCTGTCCCCACTGGCACTTCTGCAAGACTTCATATATGAAAAGAAAGGATATTTGTGTGATTTTTCTGAGGTTCCATGTGATCTTGATATAAAACGTTTCTCTTTAAAATAGTTGTATCCTTTTTGAAGTTGAAAGTTGGGTTCTTAATATCCTTATATTGGGTGTACAAGAATTGAGTCAATCTGAAATCTGAATTGAACCTAGGCCTCTTTTTTTTTTTTTCTGTGTACGCAAAATTTCTTTTTAGATGACCTGTCGGTTTTCCTAGAGAGAAATGCATATAACATCACAGTTTGTTTGGGATAAGCTAGCATAAGGATGAATAATCAGTAGGCTCACTGAAGAGATCAGGCAAGCCACAGCAGCAACCATACATCCACAGGACGGATGTCCTGTGGCCATGAAGGTGGCAAGGACCTGTGCCCTCCTAGGGGACCAGCAGTTCTCCCCTGGGGTCTGTAGGAGAGGAATTCCCAGACCTCCCTTGGTTCACTGGCCAGGCATCCAATGAGAGCATGAAATATAACCTCCGCTTTAAGGACTTTCCCCAGGCATGTTACTTGGTCAGCAGAATTAATGAGCAAATGCAGCACGTGTTGTCTGCCACGTACCGGGGAAGAGATGAAAGGACTGGAGTTCAAATGCCAAGGCCCTGGCGGTTCAAAGTCCTTTCGTGTTTCTTCAAATGAGTTGGGCCAGAGGATGTGGCGTGTGGTTTGGGCAGAGAGCATGGGACTGATTAAAGGGAAGAGAAAGCGGCTGACCATTTTTATTCCACTGGGCCCTGGAGATCCTGCCAACAAGCAGGCTGCTGTTTGCCTTCCAGCCTTGAGTAGTCAGGGGCATTCATTGCCTGATGGGCAAGAATTCCCATCTGGTCTTTGGACTCTACCTTGTTAATGATGGCTTGGAGCAAAGGAGGAGGGACAGAGACCCCATTGCGTAGAGGAAACCCCTTTTCCCATGGCTCATTTTTAGGCACAAGTGTGTGGCTGCCTGTCACCCACATGGGAGCTGTTTCCCCAAAATGTAGTGAGTGTGCTGACACACTCGACAGGAACTGCCAAACACAGACATGCAAAGGAGATTCTCTCTCCTCTACCAGCTCCATGGCTTACCCAGCCCCTCTAAGCAGAAATGGTTTTCCCTTTGCGTCAAATATCCTAAGGAAGTAGCTGGCCCCAAAATTCTTGGAAATCCCACAGAAGCAGGGAACCCTCTGCCTATGGTAGCAGGACACTGCGAGGCCATATTCCTCAGAGTGGTCAGGCTAGGATCCCCATGCCAGCCTTGCAGGCTGTTTCCCTGCAGGCAAGGGCATTGTCCAGTGAGATGGAGCAAACTGATTTTGTGTCTGGAAATAATAAGTTGAAAAAATATATATATGTATATATATATATTTGTGTGATACCTCAGGTTTTATTTTTCAATAGCCAAAATACTTTAATGTTTCTGCTTTTCTGGCTGTAAAGACCATTTCATTCTATTTTTACATTTTTTTTCTGTGTAAAATGATTAACAGCATTTCTTTGGCTAGAGTTCCCTGCTCATGCTTTAACCACAATACAGTTCTTGGCAGACCATTCACACTCCCTCATTGGTCAGTCTTAAGAGGGAAGGGCATCTGTTGGAGCAAAGCTAAGCTAGTGACAAAATTGGAGATGATCCTGCTAATACACTGAAAACCATGGCATACTTACCAAAGCGTCCATTGCGGAAGGTCAGCCTCCTCCCTGGGAGCCTGCAGAGGTAGCTTTTGGTAGAAATGTAAATGTGCCCTGTTGCTTGGTTTGCTGAAATCAAGCCAAATCTTCAAGGCCACACCCAGTTGTCTTCCCTCCCTCCTCCCTGTCCTGCCTCTGACCTCCCCACTTCTTCACTGCGGTGCAGGCAGGGCAGTAATGTACAAAGAGGAGAGGAGAGAAGCTGGGCCTGGATGTGTTGGTATGGATGAGCCCAGCAAGTCTTAGAATCATCAGAGTTAAAGGACCCACGCAGGTTAGGTGCATGGTGCTTTTGTTCTTGTGAACAATGCCAGTACAACATAAGTACCTGGTAGTCCTCCCTCTGCTCACTGTCCCTGCTGTTCCCAGGCACCTGACCGCCGGCCTTTCTCCAAACAGTGTGACCTTCACGTGCATCCTTCCCTGGAATCTTCCCCTTCATCTGACTGTAAGGTGTAGGATGACTTTCTTCCACTAGAGAGATAGGGCTGAAACCCTCTGCTCTGACTCGATTTAAGAAGCACGTGTTAAGAAGCATATTCAATGAGGATGTTTCCCTTTGCCCAAATGTTTAGAACTTTGCAAAACTCAGTGTCTCTGACTGCATAGGCATCTCTCTAATTACCACAATGGCACGCTGATGGCATCTGGTGCCCCTGCCCTTCAGAGTAACGTGGAAGAAATAAAGCAGTTCTATTAACTGATATACTAGGCCTCCAAAACAGATATGTACTAAAGCCATTCTAAATGAACCTCATTTAAAGTCTGGGTTATTTATATAAACGTGTGTGTGTGTGTGTGTGTGTGTGTGTGTGTGTGTGTGTGTATATATACGATGCTTCATGTTTAAAAATATAAATGTTGAGGTTTTCGGCTCTCCCCTTAATTTCTTTGAGTTCCAAGATTGTCTCTGGATTTCTGATACTGAATCCCCGCTCCCCCATAGTTTCCTTCTGAATGGTAGGGGTAGTGAGGATGCCCCACAGGAAGTCCCTAATGAAGTCACAAGCCTGAGAAGAGACTCAGTGCAGGCCCACACCAGCCAGGCACAGGGTGGTTGTTAAATGCCAAGCCAGAGTCTTGCAGCCAACTAAGGATGGTATTGCAGGCAGCTTGCCTGAGGCTCTTTTTTGAGAAAAAGGCCTAGACTGTGTTCTCGGTCAGCTGACCACAGAGGTTTAGAGCCCCGCAGAAGAACAAGAGCTGTCCACTGTGGTTGGTGGAAGGGCTCAGTTGGTAAGAACACGCCAGAGCCCATGCTCCACAAGGCAGGGGCATCGTAGAGCAGAGGCCTAGAAGGACAAGGACCAGCTGTTTTCCCATATCCTGTCAGCCTGGGACACCTCCTGAGAGAGCAGTGACATCTTTGTAGGAAGGACCCTTGAACCAAAGATAAGTACTTTCCAGGCTTCATCTTAGCATCCTCTGGGAACCTAGGTTCAACAAGGGAATAATAGTTTCTGTTTTGTTTTGTTTTGTTTTTATAAACCGTGAACATCTTACCAACGGACATCAAATAAAGGCTTATTTTAGGTCCGTTTTTTTTAGTTTCCTGATTTTATGTACAGTTACAATTCCCGCCCATAATGAACAAGCTTCTTTAAAAATTCAAAAACCATTTCCCCTTGAA
The DNA here is from genome assembly GCA_902729485.2 of Mus minutoides. Lineage (NCBI taxonomy): Eukaryota > Metazoa > Chordata > Mammalia > Rodentia > Muridae > Mus > Mus minutoides. Next base: position 311,484 of record LR749571.1, read on the forward strand.
AATTGATTTACCTTTCAAATACTTGGAGACAGATGTTATCATCTGGATCCTGTCGCCGAGAAGCCTTTCTCCTGCACAAATGGACCCAATGTATCTGGGTTGTAAATTCCTGATCTTACTGGAAATGTATGCCCTTACTGTTAGGTGGCACCTAGCCATGCCACAGCTGGCTCCTGACTTCTTTCATGAGCACACTTTCTATAATGGAGACCTTCCCCATGAGTAAAATTGCCCTGTGCTTTTGAAATTTCCTTGTGTCCAGGAGACCCAAGCATCCCCACGACTCCCCTATTTTGCTGCCCTTTCCTAAAACTCAGTGGAGCCCTTGTTAGGTCCAAGCAACCACACCTGTGCTCCCCCAACGACTCCCCATGTGTCTGTCAGCCTGCACCCCCCACATGTACTTACAAAGCACACTGGGGCTCTGGGCCGCTCTGTGCGGCTCTAGCTTCCTGCCCAATGCAGCGAGACCTTATAAGCCTGGGGAAAGGCTTGACCTACTGCGCAGCTGCCAGGAAAAAGAAGGGAATGGGGAAAGTTAAATCGTTGTCTGAAATGGAGAGCCAAGGATGCTCGACTCTAGAATTCAGACAACGGGGTCTCAGCCTCACCCCCTGCATACAGCCCACAGAACCCCCAGTGCTTCTCAACTTCCCAGAACACCATCATCATCTTCATTATGGCTTACTGTGATTTGGGGGTACTTCATAGTGTTAAGCAAGGCTCAGAAGAGAACTGTCACATGAGAGAGACTTCACCCACTTCTTTAGCAGGCTCTGAGGACACTGAGGGAATATTTATGTAATAAGATGCAAAGTTGCTATGGAAAATACTATAGCAACCTAACACCTCCTGGAGCCAGGCAGGGGCTTGTAACAGCAGTCTAAATTTACATCTACAGGAGTGTCATTTTATCGACTCTTAGCATCTCCTTCTGACAGGATGTTAAAATATGTTTTCAGCTCAAGTTTGGGCAAAATTAACACAGAGTGTCTTTGGAGTTGAAGGGTAGTTTTCATGACTTCTGGAAAAAAACTATCATAATAACTCTGGAAGGGGTTAGATATGACAGAGTCTTGGTGAGTTTGTAGAGTCCCTCAAATTAGTCACTTACTCTGTAAGCAGTAAGTAGGAAAGCCTGATTGTGAAAAGGGAACCTGTTCTTAGCTGTGCCAGCAAGGGCTCGCTCACCTGGGATTTTAGGAGATGCTCAAAGAAGATGCTGTCTGCACGTTATCTCACCACCCTCACCTTGAGAGCATCTAGCAGTTTTTAAACACAAAGCTATTGTTCATGTAAAAAAAAACAAAGTATAGTCTCTTAAGGAAGGCAAGTGGCTAAGGATGAAAATACAGTTGTTATGGTGCTATGGAAAAAAATTCTAATGTTTTTTGTCCTTCTATGTAGCACAACTGTATATTGTATTTTGTAAATCCCAATAGATTCAATTTTACGTTATTTGGGTTTTAGACAGGCCTGCTATATAACAGTTCTTTTGAAAACCTTCATATATGTCAATGACATAAAAAATACAGAGCAAGTACATTCTACCCATTGGCTTATGGGCTGCTTCTCCTGAATCATTGGGAAGTGAGACTACCATGAGTCTTTGGTCACAGTAAACACCTGGAAGTTGCTGAGGCCTGATTCCTGGAACAACCCTCCCAAGATCATGGTTCAGATCCATTAAATGTGAATGTGGCTGAGAAGCCATAGATATGTAGGCCAGTTACTAATGAAAAGTTCATATCCATCGATTTTCTTCTGTGTCTCTCCATCTCTCCATCTTAAAAGTGTGGCTTCCAGGCTGTCAAAGTGGAACATTGGCCAAAGGAATCAATATGACACCATATTAGAACGTACAGTTACTAACATCTTAACACTGGGATGTGCTGACGGGCATCAGTGCCCTCATCTCCCTCTGCTCTGAACATTCCATTGTTCATCTAAGCACAGTTGGTGGCATCAAGACATCATCCTGACCAGGTAGCTACCTACTAATGAAAAAGGAACTTGAAAGAAGCCACTATTTTCTTCCATCTTTTCAGAAATCCTCCTTGCCATCACATATATATCTTGTACTTCAAAGCCCTGGCAAGTGATGTTTAAAGCAACCTATAAATTGTTATTACATGGAGTGTTCCATAGCTTTGAGATGCTTCCCTTGTACACCACTGAGTAGTTGTGATACTTGGAACAGACACATGGTCAGCAGCTAGGCTGCCCCGTTTTAGGATACAATGTTTCAAATCTCGTGAGAAGTTTTTGAGGAAGAAAAGATTTTTATTTAAACTCCAAACATTAGCAGAGAAGTAGAAAGAAACAGATCTAAGCCAACAGTTGCAAGGCAGAGTGTTAACCACGGTGCTTCTGGTAGGACACTGTAAGTCCTGCCATGAGTCCTTCTTGGATCTCCAGCTTCTGTATCCCGAAACCCTGGATTTCCACCTGGGGCAGCTTGAGTATGCACAGCTTAAGGCAGTTGTATACATTCCCATTGCCCAGAATTACTTTAAAATTTTAAAATACCTCACTATGTTATTATATACACTATACTAAACTAAACTAGTATATATAAGCTATCTATACTGTTTAATGCTATATCAGATCGGACTTGGGAAAAGAATCACGATTGAGAGATTTTAAATGGCACAATAGAAAGTTCTCAGAATAGTTGCTAAGCAATAAAAACACTTACAAAATAGCATATGTAAACAATTCCAAATACTTGCTTATGTATGTGTTGTGTTCACATTTTATATACTATAAGGAGGTCTATAGGGAAATGAGTGAAAATATTTAGTATCTGTAAAAGATTACAATTTGGTTTTTTTCTTTATAAATGATTTTTGTTCTTTCCTCTTTGTGTATTTCCAAAATGTCTATGAGAGGCACGTGTGTTACCTTTAATAATACTATGATGAACATCGACTTTAGCATTATGAATCAAAAAAAAAGTTAGCCAGGTATCAGGCTCAGGTCTGGACCCAGCAAACTGTTTTTAAGTCTATTCTAACAAAAATAATTGTTCAGGAAGCTCTCACCATCCCTCCTCTGCTTGAGTGATATTTCCTTGGGGAGTCTGCTATCTGGGCATAGACAGAAAGAAGAAATGATTTGAAGAAATGCTAGGGGTGGATGAACCACACACACACAGTCCCTGCCAGTGTTCTCTGTCACCTAAGTCTCTGGAGCGATAATGGTAGAAAGGAGGCTACTCTGTGCTCTGAGCATGCATGCACACTCAATGGCGGACCTGAGCTGCCATCCTCATCCTCTTCGGCTGCCCTTCGATTTCTCATCATAGTCCCCATTTTTTCCCTGCCCCCAGGGCCTGGGAGAGCCCACAAGGCCATCAGTGTATTGATCTGACACCTAATTTCAGGGCTTATTGAAGTGCCCCTCTCTGTCTCCCTGCTCCCAGGGTTTTTCTTTATGAGATATGCCTCTAAATATATCTTAAAAATAAAAGTCTGAGGGAGAACACACGTGGCAATATCAATCTTACTGCAGTTCCCACACTCAGGGCAGGCTGGCTCTGGAGGAGTTCTTGAAAGCAATATGTTTCCCCTCTCCCCAATATTCTGGATCTAATAAGAACGAAAAATTGAGTTTTGTGCCCCCAATAATACGTTGAATTGTTTAATAAATATAACAAGTCAATAGTGGATCTTGTTGAGTTACTGTAATTATGAGTTGTGAGGTGAAATCTGGAATCTATTTGGTCTAGTCTTTGGGAGTCAAGACAAGAGCTTTCTTTCTTGTCTTAGTGACTTACCGACCAGTTTCTATCATTATTGTCATACCGGATTCTTCTAGTATGGTTTGTGTAATTCCAGAAACCACGCCTTTCCCTGGCCTCAGCTCCTTACCTCTGTGAATTATCTTATGCATTGTCACACTACAAAGCAGTGACAGATTTAACAACATTCACTGAATCCTTACATGTGTCTGGGACCAGGGCTTTTGTCTGGAAGTGCCAGATTAAAGGGGAAATTACTAACGCCGTCTTATAAGACTAATTAAGACTTGGTCCCTGAAGTGAAAGTGTTGCTCATAAATTCTAGAAAATCTTCACAGCCTGCTGTCAGCCCTCCCCTCCTCAGCATCGGGTCCACACAGTTTTGCTTTGCTGCGCACTCACAGTTACTACCAAAAGCCAGCAGAGAAACCTTGACGTAAAGAACAGGGGCAGACCAGAGAGTCTGAAAAATGTCTACTCATCTCAACTCTGTGAACCCCAGAGAGACCTTTGTGTGCGTTAGGCTGAAACAGGGCAGGTCCTCCTGAGCAGGAGCCTCTCACCTTTGTGCCCCCTACAGGGCCCCTTTCTCTCCAGGTGCCCCAGCATTGTTTACAGTGGGCTTATTGGACAGATAAGAAACTACAGCTAAGAACTAATTTCTCATCTCTCCGGGGGTGGGGAGAGGCATTTTAAATCTTCATCTTGAGCCAAATATGATGAAAGCAAAGACTATGATTTTCATATACTTCACAATATTTTTATATTTTTCAGATAAGGACCCTGAGATCTCAGGGACATTTCATGATTTGTCCCAAGTCTGATGTCTGAGACTTGGTATCAGGCTTCCAAGCCCCTCCTCCAACTCTGTATAAGTGTGCACATGGAGGCCAGAGGACAACCTTGACGGTCGGTCGGTCTTCAGGCATCATCCATTTTGGTTTGTTTGCCCCCCACCTCCACCCTCCACTGGCATAAAACCCACCCAGGATGCTGGGCTGGTTGGCCAGCCAGAGAGGTCCAAGGATTCAACCGTCTATGTCTCCCCCAGTGTAGGGGTCACAGGCACACAGTGAAATACCTCTCTGTTGGCTTGCTTTAACATAGGTTCTCAGAGATGAAAATCCAGGGCCTCATGTTCACAAGGCAAGCCCTTTCTTTACCTCCCGAGCTTTCGTCCTGCCCCTCCACCTTCTTCACCTCTGACCCACCAGTGCCTCTCTCCTTCACAGAGTTCATGTCACCTGGGCATGAACAGGGACAGCAGTATAGGCGTGGCATGCAGAGAATGATGGCATTTCTCTCACAGACCACTGCTCCTCAGAAGTACTAGGGGGTCCCTCAGACTACTCCCCCTCTTCTCTGTGGCATTCCGCTTTCCTAACTGTGTATCAGAGGCTCCATATGTAACTCCCTGGGGTCGAATGAATGAGCTGTCCTTTCAGGTCTTTAATCCCGAGGGGAACAGGGGAAGGTAAAGGACTGAGCTGACAAAGAACGGCGAGGTTGAAATGAGAGGTAGGGCAAAATTACCACAGATGAAAAATACATCTATAGTTGATTTTTAAAAAAAAAAAAATTTTTTTTTGGAGGGGTCGTGAAAGTTGCTAGGTCCTTGGGCTTTTCAAATAGAAATTAACATTTAAATTAGACTCTTTCTTTCAGCTCCTGCCATGTAACACTTAGGCTCCTAAGGAATATTCTAATTGATGCCTGATCATCAGCCCTGTGTTAACAAAGCCCTTTATAGAAGCTGTCCACAGCACTGTCTCTCCTGTTCAATAAGAAGCCGAGTAGCAAGAGAGGGCCTCCTCCAAGGAATTCTTTTAACCTCTCAGAAACAAAATATTTCATGCTAATTCCTCCTTAATTGGAAGGAAGTCTTTTTCTTTCTTTCTTTCTTTCTTTTTTTTTTTTTTTTTTTTCAAAAGAATACCATTGACTGGGTTTGAGGCTTGTTCCACTTCTGACCTCTTTACTTTAATCAAGGTCACCCAATAAACTTGCTCAAACAGCTCTATTTCTCAATTTAAAAAAAAAGGTAGCACACTTTAAAAACATTTAGTCTGTGATTAATTGTGCTGAACTGGGGATTCAGCACTCACAAGGGCCTTTGTGGGGAGAGTGGAACATTAGTATCTGAAAAATTATACCCATCAGAAACTCAAAACAAATCACTTTAATGACCAAGAGACAAAAAAACAAAACAAAACAAAAAAACTCACCTGTCTGGGTGAGGATAGGAGAAGGTTATCATACTGAATAGGAAAAGGGTTTTATTCCTGAACTCTCTTCAGTGGAAGAACGATGGCTAAAGTGGGCGTGCACGCTGCTCCCTTGGCCAGCCTTGCCACAGCTTAGCCTAGAGTGGCACTCCGCTGCGCTTCTCTTGCTCCGAGGACTCCAAAGTTCGCTCAGACCAGTCAGCGCATCCTTTAGCATTGTGGACCACAGACTTCTTCGGCTCTGGGAAGTCAGCACCCAGAATGCCTCTTTCTTTTGCTTCTGCTCCTCTGAGGAAAAAAAGGGGATGGGCTGGGAGAGGTAGCAGAAGATAACAGTGTAATTGGAAATGTAAAACCCAACCTGAGTTTCAACAGTGTCAGGAGCCCAGCCACACCCCACAGGCCTGCCCCCATGGATACAGATGGCTCCATTGGGAAGAGCTAAGACAGGATGGGGAGCGATACAAGACTTTTTTTTTTTTTTTTTTTCTGAGCAGCCTGCTGCTGCTTGCACCTCTAGACTCACATTTAAGCCATTGTAATATCAGGCTCTGGTTTACCTGCTCTCCTCAAATTACCCTTATTCCACCGGCCTCACACAAAGACAGAAATAGACACTCCTTGTGCGTCTGTTTAGCTCTCCCTAATAATAGCTAATGTGCAGACGATAATACTCACTGCAAACATAAAATGTTATGTCAATGCTAAGTCGTAATAATAATAATCCTGCAAAAATGTAGCATAAGGAATTTCCATGAGCAATTTGAGGAAGATTGGTGCTTCAGTGGGGATACAAGAGTTACTGAGAAACAGGCCCGTTGTACTTTGCCGCCTCCATAAGCGGCTCAGTAGAAAAAGACCAGTTTTATTGGTAGATAAAACCCACTATCCCACTATCCCCCCGCCCCCTCCCTGGGTCTATGCCTGGCCACCAAGAGGCATGGGCAGTGAACAGCCCAAGGGCCCAGGCCTTCATTGAAATGATTGTCTCTTGGCCTCATCAGCCACTAACAGTAGACCAGGGGACAGACCTTTGGGGAGGTCAGAGCCTCAGGAAGAGGCCACTTCTTTTCTGACTGGAGAGACATAGACACAAAGGCAGAAGATGGGTGAGTTCCCATGGATACCCAATGTTTATCACCTTCGGGTTCTTTAAGGAGCCCGGATTTAGCATTGATCTCTGGAGATGACGCAATTAAGAAAGTCACATTAACAATAAGGATCCGTGAGCTCGGTCCGGTGAGCATCCCCAGTGGCCTCCTAGAGGTCAGGGGGCATAAAGTACTCTGTCCCCAGGCAGTTCCTATCAGGGCTCTGGATTGCAGAGGTATGAGATTAATTTCTGTGTGAATCACCTCCAGATTTTTCCTCGGGGGGAAAAGCTATGTTTATTTTAGACTAGCCTTATCCCCTCTGTTTTCATAGCTGAACCTCTGCAGCAGATGGAACACTTCCCCTAAAAGTGCTGGGATATGCTACTCTGCCTCCACTACAAACAAGCCATTCCTTCTGAGCACCCATTTTCACCTTTCTCAGACTGCAGTGTGTAGTTGGCTCTCTGCCACCTGTAGGGCCACACTCTGTACTTTTAACCAGCCGTACCACCTCTGGGTCACTGAAACCTGGTCCCAACACCTCTAAAATAGATGACCGAGAATCATCCCCACTGTACCACAGTCTTTCGAGGGTGAAAGGAGGCGAAGACAGCGTGGAGGACAGGGTTAGGTTTTGGGGTTTGGATTTGGGTGTTTGTTTTCTTCTGGTATTGTCATGGTGGGGGCATTGGCAGTCCTGAACACAGGGCCTCATGGGTAGAAGGCAAGTGTGCTACCACAGAGCCCCAGCCCCAGTCCTGAAAATTGCATTTATCACTCTTTGTGGGCAGGCAAACAAAATGGTGACTATAGCTTTTGTACAGGCTTCCCCTAAGTCCTAGAGAGGTCCTGAGGGTGTTAGATAAAGATGAGCTCTCATGAGTATGAGACAAGAGGCTGGGCACATAGAGAACAAACCAAGGAATGAAACCAGAATGGCCAGCCAGGCATGTGATTCCTTTAAAAGGAGCTGCCCAAACAGTCATCCAGGATAGCTCGGGAAATGGGGGACAAGGATGAGGGTACTTCCTTCCATATGTGGTGTTAGCACCAATATGTCAGCACCACCTGGTGCCCTGGGGAGCTCCGCCTTCAGCCCTGAAACTACTAACCCGGGAGAGGTCCTAGAAACAGGTGTGCCAGTCTACAGGGAGATTCTAATAGGAACTAAGATTAGAAGAGCACCAGGTTAGGGTAACACTGGAGGTCATATAAGTTTTCCAATTTCCCTGATCTAACACCAAGAACAAAAAGTTGATTTTTGGTCACAGAGCAGCCTATTCACTTTCAGAGGAAGACATTGAAGACTGTGCAGGAGACCCGGCGGATCCTGGCTTGCATTCTGCTGGTAAGAACCAGTCTCACGCACCTCCTAGAGCGGTCACCTTGGGAGCAACACTACACTGTGAAAGGAGAAGCATAGGTTTGGGCTCATTGTGCAGCACGGTGGTCTCTACCACAGACCAGCCAATGTACAGCTTGGCTCCCCCACAAGGAGATTTATACAGAGAAGCAGATAGACCTGGGAAAGAATCCCCAGGTCACTGGATCATAGCTTCAGCCCTTTCTTAAGACATCAGGCAGCGAAGTTGTGACAGAGAGGGGAGCCCCAGAGGGCTCTGGGATATTGTAGGATTATCTCCCAGGCCTTCTGCCTACCCCTGCCTCCTTGTATAGAAGGACAATTGCCTACCTGGACAGCAGCCAGTGAAATCCTTAGGAAAGGGCTTTCTTTGTTCATGGGAAAGAAATGCAGTTTAGCTACATCCTCCCCAGTGTTCAGGAACACAACTGGCAAAGCAGAGAAAGAATGGTAAACCCAGCATTCCCCAAAGACACGAAGATGAACAGTCCCGGAGAAGTGCAGCTATTGCTAGCAACAATATGTTAAAGCATTTTATTATTTAGTTACATCTTGCCTGAGCATGAAAAAGATATTAACACACTGTCAGCTTACTGGGACATAACCCAAAATAACTTACATTTTTCATATATTGCTAATTATTTTTCTGAGGCTGGCTCAGACTGGTAAGAGAGATCTCAAGGCTTTCACCAGATTATTTACTTAAAGAAGTTAAGCATGCCATTATCTGTTCCCATGGAAACCCAGTAAGTAATACAGGCAATGGAGGAGGAGGTCACTTTGACCATAATTAATATAGAAAATAATAGCTTATAGAGGATCCCGTAAAGGATACAATGAGATGCCACATAATACCTTTAAATCTTTTTTTTTTCTCAGCGATACAACTTAATCTCTAGATCAATTTTCACATACCAGTGTCACTTCAGAAGTTCCGCTAGTTCAATGCTAATTTTCCAACTGCAACAGAATTTTGCTTAGCAGGAACTTCCCAATGTTTGTAATTGCTCTTTCGCTCCAGTATCCAGAATTCTCTAAAGTCTACAGCAAGTGTGGATACTTAAGTGTATCAGCCTTACCCTTCTTGTATTGGATATGGCCTGGCTCCTTGCCTTGATTTCTCAATAAATAGTAGGTTGGAGAACTAACTGATAAATGCTTCAGGCATCACCAGACTCAGCGGTGCTTTTAAAATTGCCAACACTAGGTTCAGTTGTGTTCCTTACAGCTTACAAATGTTGGATTCCTTTTATTACTGAAATCTGGTGGTCCACATGGATGGCATTCCTTAAATATTTCAGATATATTGAAACACAGAACACCGTATGGATGTGGTAGACAGTCATTCATTTTAACCCTTACACTTATTTGAATAGTGGCTTTCTTGCACAGTCTCTTAAGAGTAAATTTCACTGTAGAAGCTTGGTGACACATTTATCAAGACTGTTTAATTTATTACAGTGACCCAGAAAAAAAATTAAAGCAAAAAAGAAGAAAAATGAGTTGACCTTTCAAGTTTCTGGGTTTCTAACACACCAAAGCCTGACAGGCATTATTAGGAGTTGTTTGGGTTTGGTTTGGTTGGGTTTGGTTTGGTTTGGTTTGGAGTTCTAGACCAAGAAATATAACACAGCATCTTCCAGGTGACCTTCTCAGAGGGGTACACTTGGGGACACTGTATGACGCCACATAACGTTTTCAAACAGGAAACAGGTAGCCTGAAGTTAAGTGGAGTCCAGGCACAGTGTCTCACCTTTTGCCACCACAGGAATGACCAAGTTTGATTTTTCGTTTTGTTTTGACTTGATTTGATTTGATTTGTGAATGTTAAGTCCTGCCATTATTTAATCGGGAGTGGAAAAATCAGTTATGTGCCCTAATTATAAAGGCAATAATGGGATTAGTTACGGTATGGATTTTGAGGGGTTGGGGAGAATCACAGCTGTTTCCTCTCCTTTCCTTTTTTTTAATAAACAAAATGGTAGCACACTCCTGACCCAGGGGTGCACACAGCTCTGGACTCTGCTTGTCAGGGTTAGTCGGCATGGCTTAGCCAAGACCCTCACCTGCACTGTTCCATAGGCTTATCAGACAATCTCTAAAATAATGGATGGCCCCTTCCCTGCATGTATTTATGTTCAGATGATTTATTTAAATAATGCTGCTGGCGCATGCTTTATAGCTGCTTGTATCTCGCTACTCGGATTTCAACATATCTTGCAGACTATGCAATTCATTTGGAAAATGTAATTTTCATCCCTGCATACTAATCGATTTCTTCACAAACACCTGCTATCAGTTATGATAATAAAAATGCCACTCTGAATTGAAAAGGGGGGGGGGGAATGGAGCTTCCTAAGGAAATGACTTAAGTGTCTTTGAATGTCACTAAATGCAGCAACGTACTTGTGTGGTGCCAACACTTTTTCTGTCATTTGCTTTGTCGGTGATTTTGCCCTGTTAGAACATCCCTCTTGCTAGTGATGCCCCAGAGACATCTCCTCACCAAGCAGTGAGCTGACCTCTCAGGACCTGGTGCCTCAGGGTACCAGCAAGATGTGAGGTTGGGCTGCACCATGTTAGAAAGCAGCAACCTGTGCTCCTAGGTGAGCCCTGGGTCCTGTCTGATCTTCTAAGTCCATGGAAAGCATCCAGGTGCCTGCTTCTTAGCTTTGCACACCCATATACACCAAAGCAGATTCCCCTTGTTCCTTCTCTTCTGCCTCCAGTTCATTCCCCGCACCATTGCTAAACTAGTCTTCCTGAATCACCAATCGCATAAATACCCTCCCATCAACACCAAATACCATCTCACTTCTCACGATGTTGGGTCTGAACTATCCCATCCTTGCCCACTCTCCCAAGATCTGACTCCTGCTCACTGCTCCAAGGCAGATACTGACCTTGGGGGGGGGGGGCTGTGGAGGAGGGAGGAATCAAGTGTCTCTCACTAACATCTCCCTCTAGTTGTGACTTCTGGGTCTTTGCTTACATATGGTCTTGCTCCAGACTGAAAGATACTTCCCATGTGTAGGGTTTTTACCTTCCATAATTTTAGTCTCTATGTCTATTCTCCTTTATTACTTCAAAACCCTTCTAGGGTGTAGTCCCCATGTCAGAACCTTGATACTAAGTTGCTTCAACCAACATTTGTTGAATACTTACTTTATCCAGAGCATCCTTCTCCCCCTTTTCCCTTTGGATACATTAGTTTCCTTTTAGGTGTGTCCGTCTTTATTGTATTTCAATAGAACTTGCAAAAAGTGACATATTGTGTGTTTTCTTTTGTCATCTAAGATCCCCAGACAGACTTGGGTATAAGGAAGTATGCAGTAAATGCTTGTTGACTAATTGATCCCTGATGGCTTGCTGCCGGAGATTTGCAGGTTAATTGCATGTTCTGTTTGATTAGTATTTCAATGTGCACTATACATAGATAATCATTTTTTGCAAAGTGGAATACTGTAAAACACTTAACTGTGAAACTATTATTAACATAGTTTGATGTCTGCTATTTGGCAAGGGAATTGGCAGAATGTCTCAGTGAAGCTATGTGATCATCAGATGTGCAGTGTGGCCTACAGGTGGCACGCTGACCTCAGTGTGGCCCTAGAACACGAGCTCCCCCACGGCTCTGGGCTATACTTTTGCATAGCATCAGTCAAGTCCATGAAGGCATTTCTAGCAATGGCCTTTCAAGTGTAACTCAACTTTTCTCCTCCTTTCAAGAGTGAAGAATGGCTTTTCCATAAGGGGAGAGAGATAGTAAGCCAGGACCTGGAGAGTATAGGGAGACAGTGTTTTTGAACAGTTGTTAAGGACTGACCTCACATAAACAGACAAAGCAGTGTCCATTAGAACTGACTAGAAGCTGGGTTTGCTGTCCGTTTTGTGCTCTGCTTCCCTGTGTCCCGTGGCCCTCATCTCTTGAAATAGAGATCAGTAGACTCTAGGCTTGCTGGAATGACTCTGTGGACTAGTTTATAGGAAGAAGCCCCTGATCCAGGGACCTTTCCTATGGGAGTGCCCAGCAAGCCCTGTTATATTGCAGAACCCACAAATGTTGAAGATGGAAGCAGGGCAAGAGATTTCTTCTCCTCCATCTTTGTCTCAGACCACCCTATCACTCGGTTCTCATTGTTTCTGGAGCTTTAAGGCATGTAAGACCCTGAGTGAACTGCCTTGATTTCTCAGTGAGAAGGAGATTGGAAACTATACAAATTAAGTCTGCATCAACACATTGAGACTTTCAGGTTTGGGAGAGGAGCAGAGTAACCACTCAGCCTTGTAGGGAATAAAAGAGAATTTTGCTCTGTTGGTGAAGCAGGTGGAACTAGGTTTCCATTCTGATGGCAGTTAGAGAAAACAATTTGTGCAATTTGTCCTGGCAGTAGAGCAAGAAGAAGCATTGTGCGTCTCGGGTCCTCCCTCCCCCAGGAGGCTGCTGCATGCATTAGCCTTCAGTGCTTTCTGCTGCATGCGTGCCTCAACCCACGAAACAGCCCCTTCTCTGCAAGAAGCCTTCCAGGAAACTGAGTCGTCATAGAGCCAGAGAGAGGGCAGTCATGTAGCAGATGTGATGGTTCCCAAGGATTCAGAGTATGGCCATCACCAAGCATGGCAGATCAGCTTATGTGAGGGCTTCCAGGTTTGGGGGGAGAGGTCAAGAGGTAGGAATTCTGGGAGATAGAGCCTATGCCCAGTGGAAACATTCATAACCTAAGATAGGACAAATTGAATAAATTAAAGAGATTCTGGGACTTTCGTTCACAGTATTCATCTACCATGTGAGAGGTGCCATCCTTACAAAATCAACACAAGGTGGTCCACACCGACTGTTAAACAAACCCCAAGATTTGGCTATCAGGGTTTAACTTCTGAGTTGGTGTGAATCTGATTTTAGGTGGGACATCCTTTCCCACCAAAGGACCCCTCAATCTTGGCAGGACGGTAACTCCCCAAACTCTGTGTGTTTACCCTTCAGCCCTGGCTGCTCAGGCCTACGCCCTCAAAGAGGAGAATGACAGTCTCCGGTGGCAACTGGATGCCTACAGGAATGAGGTGGAGCTGCTGAAGCAAGAGAAGGAGCAGCTCTTCCGAACAGAAGAAAACCTCACCAAGGACCAACAGCTACAGTTCCTGCAGCAAACCATGCAAGGCATGCAGCAGGTACTGAGCATGCAGCAGGTACTGGGCATGCAGCAGGTACTGGGCATGCAGCAGGTACTGGGCATGCAGCAGGTACTGGGCATGTGCCGCAGAGAGCATGGGGATGTGGGCGTCTTGCACGGTGTGTAATGTGACCAACAGAGGGCCAGGAAAAGCTGGGGGCATAGCAAAGGAAAGCAGCGGGGGCTCTTGGGACATTTAGACCCTGGAGGAAAGTCACGCTAATAAAATCTGTAGAGAATCACCCTGAGGATAGGAAATGAAGGTCAAGAATTGGGAGGTTTAAAAAGTGGTATATGAATATGAATATGAGTGTGTGTGTGTGTGTGTGTGTGTGTATGCGCGCATGTCCATTTTATGTGGTCAAATTCTCATTGACTGTAATAACATGTTTTACAGTTAGAAATGTTTTATGTTGAAAGCTGGACAAAGCCATGAGCTTGCTTTTGATTTGTTTCCAAGATCTTCATCAATGCAAACTATATTCTTTCCATCTCTGGATTATACTTAGGGCCTAGTCAGGTTTCAGAATTGACTGACGGCTCCATCTGTGAATGCTTACCAGGCAAGCCTGATGACCTGAATTCAGTCCCCAGAACCTCCTTGCAAAAGCTGAATGTACTGCTAGGAATACACTTAGAAGCCCAGTCCTGGGGAGGCACAGACAGGTGCAGCCCAGGGGCTCACTTTTCACCAGCCTAGCCTAATTGGCTAGGTCCTGTCTTCAAAAGCATGGTGAACAGCGCCTGAAAAACAGTAAGACAAATGGACCTCTGGTGTATGCGCATGTGCACATACACCTGCACCCTGCACACAGAAATACACACACATATATTCTCTCTCTCTCTCTCTCTCTCTCTCTCTCTCTCTCTCTCTCTCTCTCACACACACACACACACACACACACACACACACACACACACACGAAGTAGAAGTGATTGCTGTTGGAATGCATGAGTCCTGAGTTGGGGCTTTGTAGCTTCAGGAAGGATACGCTCCACTTTTGTTGAAGAATATCAGATTACAATCTGGCCCACTCTTTCCAAAGCCCTATGGACTTTGTAGAATTTGCAGCTGTCATTGGAAAGGGGACAGCTGTGATCTGGGGATTAAGAAAACAGAGCATGTGCCATGAGAAATACTACAGAGAGAGGAAAACCCAAGTACAGAAAGTAGGGGAAATAGAATTTTAAAAAAAAGTCATTGACGGATATGTGTCTAAGCACATCAGTTGGTGAATAATGTTCTCCAAGCAATGGGGTCTCTGAGTAAACTTAAAATAATAGAGCATAAATTATCACCATTGCACATGGGTATCCTTTAGTTACTCCTTTAAATACACAAACCCAAACAATGCTTTCTGGGTGGGAAAAAAAAAAAGATTGCTTTTGTTTAAACCAGAGAAAGCTGTTAAAGTGGTAGAAAACTGGACAGTAAGGTGAACTGAGTGCTTTCTGAATTCCCTGAATCCATATTGGTTGCTGTCTTAAACCAGGACCATGAATTCCCTACAATTATGTTTTGATGATTAAGGTTTGATTACCTCAAAAGACAAGCCAACCAGGAAAAAAAATACACCCCCACCCACATACACACATACATATATATAGTGTAGAACACATACATACTGTATGTAAACACACACATGTGCACATATACATACATACAGTGTGTGTACACACACACACATACATATATACATACAGTACATACACACACACACACACACACACATACATGTGGGATAACATATTGGGAAGTGATCAATGGCCAGGTCATAGAGATTATGTCTTAAACATCTCTTGCCATTTTAAAGTAATTTTTTAAAGCCCTGGCTCTGAGTCCTAACTGGCTGTTGTTCACAGTGTGTGCTAGACTAATCAGTGAGATTTGGAGGTCAGAGCCAGCCAGGAAAATGTCACTGCAGTCATCGCTCAGGTTCCTGCACTTGGAAAGCCAATAAACAGCTGCTGCGTGAAGCTCCTGGGGTTGTCCATATGTCCCAACAAGAGGTGCAGGGATGGGTCTTGCCAGCATGATAATCTGTCCATTTCCCCAAAGATCAGGATGGCAGTCACAGCCTGCAAGCCACTGTCACACTTCAGGCAGCAGGCCCTCTTTCCCTCCAGAAAAGATGTCTCTAATTCCTTTCAAAGCAGAGAAAACCTTGGGGCTTGTTGTGGTTTGAGAGACTGTTCTGCTGCATGGGAGAGACACATGCTGGGGTCTCAGCACGGGGACACGAGCCATGCATCTGTTGCACAAGGAGCTGTGGCAGGGATCCTCAGTCATTCGAAGGAACAGTTGCTGGTTCCCTTTGCACAATTGCTCTGCTGCTAGGAGACGCACTTTAACACAAAGGTTTATTTGTTTTTATAGTGTGGTTTGAATTTAACATGAGACATGACCCCTCACCTTCTGGAGGTTACAAGTTCAAGGCCTAGGCATCAATAAGGTTGGCTCCTTCCAAGGCTGTGAGAAAGAAGCTGCCCTTCCAGTTAGACTGCAGGCAGCTGGGTCTGTCCTTAGTTTGCAGACACATTTCCCTGCTCTCCGCTTTGGTTTTCATAAGATGCTCTTCTTGTATGTGTGTCCAGATTTCTGCTTTTCATAAGAACACAGCTGATGCAAGGTTAGACATTCAGCCTGCTCCAGTCTGAATGTCTAACCTTGACGTCATTGTAGCTAATCATGTTTGCAGTGACCTCCTTTTCCAAATAACCTCACCTTCTGTAGCTCAGAAGGCTGGAACTTCGGTTTACAGATGGGCTGGCGTATCTGAAGAATCACGGCAGGCACATGGTGATTGAAAGCATGTATTGAGTAGAGGACGAAGGAACCACAGCCAAGAGGCAAGAATAACATGACACCTGTAGAGTGCTGGGTCATGTGACATTCATGCCATCGTGCCATCAAAAAGAATAAAGCAGGAGAGGTCAGAGCTGTCTCATGCCGTGCATGTGGTACCTCCTTAGTCCACAGGAGCACTGTTGCCCATAGCTTTTGCAATGCTTTCAATGTATTGGAGGTTAAGCAGGTACATGGCTATTCTGTGAGGACACGTGTTTAAAATGTAGGTGCTTTTTAAGACTCATATTTCTACCATGTTCTGTCATATAGAAATAAATCACCACACCTAGCTCATTTGAATCTCACCTCACAGCCATGAAACATGAAGTCCGTTCATCATGGCAATAAATACCTGGGATAAACACACTTGCAGCCTTAGGCGTTTTGCCCATGGCTTTGGATAATTTGGGGCATGGACAGTTGCATGTGTTGTTTCTGGACCTGTGGCTATGTAGAAAGTTATGATGGAGGGGGTCTCGAGAAACAGAACAGACCAATTTTAGGCAGTTGGAGCACCGATCCCCCAATTCAAGGGCACATCTCAATGACCTGAATTCCTTCCTTCTACATGGCTTCACTGAAGGGTTCCTTCTGTTTTCCAGAATCAGGCCTTGGTAGTTTCTAAGCCTTCAGTGTTATCAGCAATTTGAGGGCATACAAAATCAAACCAGAATAACTCTGTTATATGATCATTTCTATAATTCATTTACATTTGAGGGTATTGCTACACACGCACACACATACCATAATAAAGAAACTTAAATTGGCCTTAGAAGTAGCAGATGATTTTTAGAATTGCCTTCAGCTTGAGCCAGAAGTTTCTGGTTTGTTTCCTCCTCTATTCCCTTGCTAGTACACTCGTGAGCATCGCTCCGTTTCTTACGTGTTTGTGGAAAAACAAAAACCAACAGTCCCGAGCAGAGGTCTTAAAAATGAGAAGCCTGAGGGTGACTTTGTCCTGGTGTTTGTTTCTAAGTTTGACCCTACACTGCACGTGAGTCATAATTTAATAATATTAGACATTTCATACAAGAGGAAATAACAGCTTGTAGCCATTTTAACACCATCACCTTTACCAAGCCATACTACAGCAATTAAGTTAGCCTCTCTCTGCTGGGAGGCTAAGGGGGTTAGGGCCATTTTTTACTTCCATTTGTATCTTTAGGCATACAAACAAAGAATAAACATTATAAGCTCTGCTCATCTTCAGATCCCTACACTGAGCATGTCTTAGTTAGGGTTTCTGTTGCTCTGAAGAGACACCATGACCAAGATAACCCTCATAAAGGCAAGCCTTTAATTGGGGCTGCCTTGCAGTTTCAGAGGTTTAGTTCATTATCACGATAGCTGGAAGCATGGCAGCCTATAGGCAGACATGGTGCCAGGAAGGAGCTGAGAGTTCTGCATCTTCCAAGGCAACCAGGAGAGACCAGCATCCTGGCAGCTAGGAGGAGGAAGCTCTCTTCGTCAATGGGCGGAGCCTGAGCATAGGAAGGGACCTCTAAGACCCACCCCCCCACCCCCAGTGACAGGCTTCCTCTAACAAGGCCACGCCTCCTAATAGTACCTCTCCCTGTGAGCCAAGCATACTCAAACTATCACAGAGTGGGTTTAGTAGATCTAATAAAGTAAGATTTGTTCTTTAGATGTATTTAGTTCTATGAATTCTGTCAAATGCATTCAGTCACGTGAGACCACTATAGTAATCAACCTGTCAGTCATTTCCATGGCCACACCCTCGGCCCACTGTTAATGCCACCCCACTTCCAGCATCCACTGACCTGAAATCTACCCTTACAGCTTACAGTCCATTTCTAGGACTTGCCGTCTGCAACCTGTTTAGTCTCGCTGCCTTTGCTTAACATGCATTGAAGGTCCCTCTGTGTTGCTGCTGTGTGCTTTGTCCCCTTTCCAGTCTACTGAGCTGAATTCCATTGTAAGGAAAAGCTGCAGATCGTTTCTCTAGCCACTGGCTCACAGTCGTCTAATGTTGTTTGCACTTTGGGGGCAAACATGCATCAATTTGCTATGAATATTCATTTGCAGGCCTTCTGTGTAGATGTATCTCTTCATCTGCACATGGAGAGCTGCCTATGATTGGGACCCACAGGAAGCATCCTTCTGAAAACACGGCCACTGGGTTTTCCAGAGGACCGGAGCCTGATGAATTCCCACGAGACTGCAGGAGTATTTCAGGTGTCCCATGTCCTGGTCAGTTAGCCAGTCAGTGTTAGCCACTGTCATAAATGGAGGGTCGTTACGGCTCATCCATACTTAAATAGCACTTTTATTTTCATTCATAAGCATAGCCTAAAATACCATATTCTTAAGCATAATCTTAAAAAATTAGATGTTTATTATTACTATTGAACAGTTCCATAATATGTAATACATTTGACATCTCTCTCCCTCACCCTCTCTTATTTCCTCCCCATCCCTGTTAGCCTCACATGCCATAAAGAAAAAAGACTCTTCCTCATCTTCACTTAATTTGGTTTTATACCCCCAAAGAGTTTAACTGTGGTGATCTGTATGATCTTGCATTTAGAACTAATCGGCTAGTGGATACACCACTAGTTCCTATGCCTCCCTCACGCCCAAAATCTGTCCACTGCCAATCGATCAGCATAACTGGTAGAGCCCCATACACCCCCTCTCCTTCCATAACCAACTGCTGTGCGGGCAGACCGATGTGGGCCCAGGGCCAGTGGGCACAACTGCAATGTCTATGTCAACCTTAGGAGATGGAATTACACAGCCCTCTTTGCTGTCTGCTGATGCCTGTGTTATTTCTGTTCCCTCTTCTGCAGTGTTCTCTGAGTTCTAAGCCGGGGTTCTCTAAATGTCTTACTTATATCTGAGCCCTCAGCTGTCCTTTAGTCTCAGCACCTGTATAACCACAAGTGTGTATTAACCTGTTTGCTCTATGGTGAAACTTCTCTGACTAAGGCTTTATGAACATAGCCTCTGTCTGTGGATATAAATATATTTAGAAGGTGTTTTGAGGCTGAGTCTATTCAGCTAACCAGAAGTTTTAGGTTCACTCCTAGGGGCTAAGGCCTCTTGTGACAAGTTTTAGACCGGGTTTGTAGTACTAGACATAGATCACTTTTTATAGAGTGGGTGGGCCTCAAATCCAATCAGGGAGTTATTGGTTATTCCCAAAGAGTTTTGCCATCATTGTACCAATGGTTACATCTTGCCTGGCCTGGCAGGTTAGTATTATAGCTCCTAGAATTGTCACATGGGTAAGACTATTGATATCTTTACCCCTACCACTACCTCACAACCAGCAGCCGCCTGCCCAGCACCACCTGGCACAATAAACATTAACCGGCAGGGAACAAGCTCAGCTTCACCGTGATTTCTCTGTATCTTGTGTCCAGGTTGTGTATTGTCTTCAGCAAAAGGGTCCCATCAACTTTGAACTGGGTTTTCTGACAGTAAGCTTTACTCGTGCTTCTTTCAGTTAAAAAAAAAAAAAGAAAAGTCAGACAGGACTGATAAATATTCAAAAAAACAACAGGATGCCATTTAAACTGCTGATCACAAAACTGTGTATGATTAATGATGATCATTAGAGCTCCTTCATAAATTCTTTAAGCGGGTGCTTTTTAATAGCATTATCACAGACAGTCTGAAAATCGGCTCTCACATGCCGGTGAACCATTGGCCTGGGTGAAGCGACAGCTCTCCAATGTTCTAGCTCGGCATCAGTAATGTCCAGGGCTTCTAGCCCTCCTGACAACATTTAGCAAGGATAGATCAGGAAAAACAACATGAGGAAAAAGAGGATTATTATGATGAATGCCACTTTAGAAATCAACTAGATATTTTTCTCTCTGTAATCAAAACAGAAGATACATACAGTTCTCTTTATTTGCCATGGCACATGGATAAACATTATACTTTATAAAAATATAAAGCTTTCAGCAAAGTAAGATTAATCACAGTTAGTTCTGCTAAATATTGGGTGGGAGTTCAACTTTGGAATACAAATAGAATAAATTCTAGCATTTTGAAGTAGGAACATCAATGAATATATTTGTCCACTTGCTAAGCCTGCCTTCTGTGTGCCTCTCTAAACTGCCCAGTTGCTCAGTAAGTACTGTCTTGTAGATATAGAGAAAAGCTTATAGTACATCCCTCTCCCTAGGCACATGTAATGAAACATGTGTATATGTTAAAAGTCAAGGCAAACTAACGGCAGCAGGTATGGAGGTGCTGGTGACTGACATAGTAGTGGTTATGTACTACTGAAGATATTTGTGGTGGTGGTAGTGGTACCATGGTAATAATAGTGGCTGTGGTGGCAATTCTGGTTACCATGGTGATGTTGCCTGTTGTGTTAGTGGCTGTGATATTGAAGGGTGGCTATGGTAGGGATGTGAAGAGAAGGTTGACTGAGGTAAGAATATTGGCTGTGTTGATGATGTTGGCTGTGGTGAAGGATGTTGACTGGAGATGAGAATGCTGGTTATAGTGAGAGTGTTAGCCCTGCCTGGTGACTATGTTGGCTCTGGTGAGAAGGCCATCTTTGTGATGATACTGGGTGTGGTGAGCATTGTTGCCTGTAGTGAGAATGTTGGTTGTGGTGATTATGGTGTCTGTCATGACAATGCTGGCTGTGGAGGTGACATTACTTGTAGTGAGTATGTTGGTTGTGGTGAAAGTATTGCATATGCCTTCGTGAGAAGTGGTAGAGATGTTACTGTTTCCAAAATCAGAGAAACATAGGAAAGGAGATCATTTCTTTGTAAAATGGAAATTCTTGAAGGTACAGCAATCCTGGTTCTCCCAGCTAGCTTTTGAAAACTGAACTGCAGGGAGCCAGGAGACCAGCACCCGTAGGTGAGAAAACAGAATAATCAGGAGGAGTTCTAACAGCAGTCTCTGATTTCTTGGTTATTTTCTATTTTTATTCCTAGAGCTGAATTTCTTTCTGAAACGCTTGCCAGTTGGCTATGGATATGACTCACTATCCTTTTTCTACTACTTTCTGTTCCAGCTTTACCTATTATCTATTCTGCTGAGCTTTTGGCTTGCTGATCATATTATTTGATTTCTGAAAGTTTACTTTCTACTCTAGTCATTGCCCTTTTATGTTGTCTTATTTTTATCATACTGTTGAATTGTCTTCTCAAATCTTTTTGAGGATTCTACTTGGAAATTTGAAAGGTATTTTTTGCTCCTAAATTTCTACTAAATAATTCCATAACTGTTTGGGGTTTGTTTTGTTTTAGCACACACATGTAAATGCATGTGTGTGTGTGTGTGTGTGTGTATTCTTGTGTTTTGTTTGTATGTGGTGTGTGTGTGTGTGTGTGTGTGTGTGTGTTTAAGCTTCTCTTTCATATAGAGGCTTGTTCCAAGCAAGGTGATGGTTGGTCATCCATTCAAATTTGTTATGAGAGCTTGGTTTGCTTTCTTGGAATCTGCAGGGAGGTTCCTTGCTGTAGCTAAGACTCCTGACCGGAGTTTGTGTTGACCCCACACTTCATCCTAAGTAAAGTTTGGGAATCCCACAAGTGCCCAAATCTATCATATGCTGCAATTTCCCAGAATTCCCTTTATGTTCTTGTTGCTCTTATAATTTAATCACTGCCAGATATTTTAGTTAAGCCTCTGGAGGAAGGGAACACACACACACACACACACACACACACACACACACACACACTACATCTGTTATCTTATTAAACAGGAGCCTGTTTCAAGGGCTTTAACTTTAATCTCATTCTTGCCTGAATACTCAGCTAGCACATGACCAAGATAAAGGAAGAGGAGGTTGGAAGATATTAAAAATTGTGTGGCCATCCAGAAACACAGGAGAGGAAGAACAGCAAGAAAGTTTTATGAGTATCTAAAGGAAGGAACAAAGAGTCTAGACCAGTATATTTTGAAATAAAAATGGTGACTTTCTTAGTTAGGGTTTCTATTGCTGTATAGAGACACCATGACCGAAAACATTTAATTGGGGCTGGCTTGCAGTTTAGAGGTTTAGTTCATTATTGCCACAGTGGGATGCATGGTGGCTTACACATAGACGTGGTGCAGGAGAAGTAACTGAGAGTTCTACACTGGGATCAGCAGACAGCAAGAAGGGAATGAGACCTTTGGCCCGGCTTGAGCGTCTGAGACCTCAAAGCCCCANCCATGACCGAAAACATTTAATTGGGGCTGGCTTGCAGTTTAGAGGTTTAGTTCATTATTGCCACAGTGGGATGCATGGTGGCTTACACATAGACGTGGTGCAGGAGAAGTAACTGAGAGTTCTACACTGGGATCAGCAGACAGCAAGAAGGGAATGAGACCTTTGGCCCGGCTTGAGCGTCTGAGACCTCAAAGCCCCAGCCAACAGTGACACACTTTCTCCACCAAGGCCACACCTCCTAATAGTGCCACACCCTGTGGGCCTATGGGGGGCTATTTTCATTCAGACCACCACAGTGGCCCAAGATGAAAGGCAAGGTACACAGTTGAAACTGTGTAGGTGAAGGAAAACAGACACAGGAAAGTGAGAGCTGAAGGAGCTGAAATGTGCAATAAAAAGAAATGGCCCACTCCAGGAGCCATGTCATCTTTTCCCTGGTCCCGGGACAGAGAAAAGGGGGCAACCAAAAAAAGGGGAGAAAAAGAAGAAGTGGAGGAAAAGGAGGAAAGGAGGGAGAACATAAGCCTCAGATCTGGTGATTCCAAGAAGCCTCAGTTCAGAGGGCTGTGTGAAGCTGAGGAATGCAGGGTGGTCTCCATGGAGCTGAAGGAGGCAAAGGCACGCCATGGAAGATGCCTGCAGAGGCTAGCCCACCTCTACTGACTGCCACTGTCTAGTCAAGGGTACTGGCACAAACCCAGAAGAACAAGAAGAAAAGAAAAGGACAAATCATCCAAACAGGAGACATTCAAATGTTGTAGCATGATTAGTTGTGCCTTAAGAATTTCTATGAAACATTTGGATTTAACATGGCGAGTATGAAAAACTGCAGAAGGATCAGTCTGGAATTTGGACCAAAACGCATCGTGAAAATCTCCCTCCTAAAGAGAGCTCCTGGACCTCAGATGTCCCACTGTAAGGAAGAAGCATCACGTGCACAGGGATCCAGATAACAGTTCATCCAGGAAAAAGTTTGTTAACAGTATTACCATAATGTTTTTAATACAGGAAAACACACACCAGAACTCCAGTACCACAGTAAAGGGGATTTCATAAGAATGTACCAAAGGGGGGTTTCTTTTAGAAGCTGTAAGGCCTTCAGCCTTAAAAGGTTTAAAAGAGACGCAAGTGTGTAAATAGACAAGCACACATAAAACCCAATGTCTTTGCAAGCTGCGAGGGATGAAACATTCTTAGCCCATTCTATTTTATCCACCCAGATGCGGTGCCTTTCTTTCTGTTCTGAGAATTACTCCCAAGGTTTCCCCACATTCATATTAAAAGTCACCGGCATTTCCCTAGAGGCTGAAAGCCTTACACACGGGGACATCTTAAATGCACCTTTAAAAGGGTTCAGTCATTAAACACGATGTGCACCAGAGCCTCCTCGTTCAGAGTCTGCCGTGGGTCCCCATTCCTTTTCCTTTGACTACCTCAGAGTCTGTCCTTTATTCTCTTCCCATCTTGCTGCCCTTACTTTGGCTGGAGGCACTGCAACAGTAGCCCACGTGTTGGAAGCTCATTAGAGGCTTCAAGGTCATTTGTGGAGTGCACCAGCAGCCACCCCCCACCCCACACCCATGCCCCCGTGTCTTCTGACATTTGTAGATAGGCTTCTCCCAAACTCCTAGAGGCGGTGGCATCTCGCTTCAGAGTGTGACGCTTGAAGACATCTTGAGCACCATTTGGAACCAGAAGCCCAAACCAAAGCTTCTCCGGTCGCCTGTATGGAACGCTCACCCCTGACATCTATTAAGAATTTGAGCATTTTCACAGCACGATCCTGTTGGCCTGTGGATGAGACAACAGGACTGTGCCTGGTGGTAGCACAAAAGAAATCCCCTCAGAGTTTCCTTGGCTCCTGCCTCGGGCTGGCCACTGGCTGTCTTGCTGTCTTCCCAGAACAGGTATCATATGCTCAAAGAAGAGACTTTCTGTGCCCTCACTGCCAAGGGCATGGAGACGATGAGGACACTGAGCGAGGGGAGGGCCAAGCCGACCCACTTGACTCATTTCTATCCTGCTTTGGGAACAGAGGCCTGTCAGAGCCTCAGGTTCTCCACCTGGCCAGTGGGTCCTGCCAAAACTCACTGATGTTTGTTGTCAGAAAATGAGGTCATCCCTGTGAACACTCTGAAAGGCAGTTCTGCAGTGCAGACAGTTCCACTGCATCCTAGGTAAAAATATGATGGGCTGAAAACTTTAAGTAATACCCAGGTTTCGTAAAGTCAAGTCCAGGCAAGCCTTGGGCCATGGGCCCTATGTGGCTTATGCTGATATATCTGCCCTCCCATGAGGAATTTCTTCCCTCCCCCGACCTCCCCAAAGTACCGTTGTTTATCTCTACATCTCAGGATCCCACATCTGGAATTCCAGGCAAGAAACTAACTCCTGTAAATGTCAAGTGACTGACCAAAGGCAGTGTGGAAACTCCAGCTCCGGTCTTTCTGACCACAGCCCCTGTCCTGACTCTGACACCGTCACTTTGCGAACCATGTTTGCTTGAACATCAGTGCCTCAGCACTATACCCGTGGCAGCAGGAGCCTGGTGGAACATTCTAGCCCCGGTATCAACGGACGGCATCACATTAGCAGCCTGTTCGCTGCCTCTCAGTCACAGGCCCAAATTTGGCCTTCACCTTAGAAGAGAAAGAGCTAGCAAAAGGAAGCCAGCAAGCACAGGGCTTTCATTTATTGAATTTAAACCAGGAAAATAAATCTCTTCACTTCTGGGAGGGAAAAGAAAAAGCACTAATGAAACCTAACTCTTGGAGGCGCATCACATCCTGATTTCTCTCACGCCTCCATTAATTAATCTGATCATCAAATGCTTCCTTGTTAGTAATCATCACTCTGAAAAATAATGGGGCCCGTGGACGAATCAATGCAGGAGCCGGGTAGAAAGAACGGCACTGCCGGAGGACGCTTCGAACCAGTCACCTTCTCTGCCTGTTCTGCAGTGAGGAATCTCAGTTGTCTGGTAGCCTTGTAGCTGTCACAGGGACTGGCGGGAATCAGGACCTTTGTCTGTGCCACTCTGTAGGCAGCGTGGAGACCTTGGAATGACCTTCCCGTGCACCACCGCCTTGGGAAATTGCTTCCTGACTTATGTGTGCTATTACACTATGAGCACCAGGTTTATGGTGGAAAGGATCTTTTCTGGAACACAGTAAATCAAAATGGGAGTTTTGCCACAGACACAGTCTGGCCTCTTCCGCTTGACCACTGCCATCTCTCTCCTTCCAGCCACAGATGCTAAAATGAATCCTTGTGGTCTGGCCTTGACTTCAGTTCTTCATTGTCTGCCAATGCAAGGTACCTCCGCTCACTCACCATAAAGCCCCAAGCCCAGCGCTGGCACCCCTGGCTGCCCGCACATAGCAGGTGTCTCATCCCAGCCAGCCTGATGCCATCCTCCTCCTCCTCCAGATCTGGGATACAGTTGGGAGTGCATCCTGCCCCAGTGCTTCCTCCCCGCAGCTGCTTAAAAGAGGCGACAGGGAGATTGGAGCAACTGTCCAATTTCCTTTCATCTGAAAAGGATGCCATGAAGAGGGAGGAGGCCAGGGGACAGTGAGGGCAAGAGTAGGCAGAAGAGGGGAAGTGTTTATTTGTGAATACATGCACAAGAGAATGGAGATGGTATGTGGAGTTTCCTGGATCTTTGGCATTTGGGCTTTTTACTTTTCCATTCTGTGCAAAAATATAAGTTCAACTGATAAAAACTTGGCAACATGATATAAATATAGAGATATATTGTTTGTTCATAGTAGCTCTATCCTGCTAGCTGGCTGGTTAACATCTGCCTTTACTCTTCCAACATCTTCTCTCTTTATGCACATATAAGGATATAGCACTAATCGCCTTGAGGTATTGACCAATGGGATAGCCAAACTTAGTCAGTTTAAAGTGTCTGCAACTGTAACCAAAGTATAGAACTGGGAATTCAATTCCAAGATGTTAGATGGTTAGTTAAAGACTATGTTTTCTCCTCTGTTTAACAAAGCACCCTGAATAGTCATCAAGGGGAACTTAAACAGAGTTACTGCCCAATCTGGCCCTTCCTTTATGGACCACCCACTTCAGGCAGCTGATGAGGGGAAGCACGGGTGGCATGGGTTCTCATCTGGATGCAGCTTCTGCAGTCTGGCAAATTCCTAACTGGTTTTTGTGTCTGTTTGTCTCTCCTTCTCCCTTCATCTCTCCATCTTCTTCCCTCCCCTCCACCCCCTCTGTCATTCCCCCTCTCCTTCCCTCTGTCATCCCTCCCCTTCCCTCTGTCACCCCTCCCCATCCCTCACTACCCCTCCCCCTGTGTTATTCCCTCCCCATTACTCCCTATCTCCCCCTTTATGAAGCCCCTCTGTCTCTGTCACCCCCTGTCATCCTCCCCTCTGTCACACCCCTCCACACCTCTACCTTTTTCTTGACATCTCTATTTCTTGCCTCCACAAACACACAGGAATAGATTTAGCAAATAGTAACCACAGTGTTTCTATGTTTTTCAAAGTCTTATGGAAGACTAGGGTGAAAATACATGCAAACTTTTGTCCTAGATTTCCAAGAAGGGCGTATTACAGTCATGTTTAGGAAGGAAAGGCCAGCTCTGCAGTGAATAGTTTTCTGTTCTCTTGATGCATTCTGTTGACCTCCCATTCCCACCCCCCATGTCCCTGTCTTAGGTCTGTCACCACCTCTTCATTCAAAGGCAGGTATCAATTAGGTGTTCAGTGAATGGGTCTCACTGGTCGGTGGGTGGCGGTGGGTGGCATGGGCACTCACTGGAAACAGTGACAAAAACATGTTCCTCTTGTTATAAAGGAAAGGAGCGCAAAGGAAAAGAGATAAGGAGTGGGAGTGGTTGTGATACCGTAGAGATCAATACAGCCAAGTACTGATCACTGAAAAATTAATAAAATAGAAAAAATCTGTTAGTTAGAAATGAGAACTGGTAAACAATATTAAAAAGGCAAACAAAGTTAAACACATAAACCAAACAGCATGAACGCATAAAGGCAGCAAGGACACCTTTGGGACACATGTTTAAGCCCAGATGATGAGACTTTTAAGTCAAGCATCTTATCAATATTGAATCAGATGAAATTGAGAGTCCAGCTAAGCTAATTCTTAAAAATCAAGTTAGCAGCCAAAGTTTTGTATTCTAAGAGGTACAGATCTCTTAATGGGGCAAGTTCCCCATACATCCTAGGGCAGATGTTGCTGGTCTCTTAGAACTCATGCAGAAAAGGGGGCAGGAGGAGTTTACATGGCTATCATGCTCCATGTAACACAGAGAGCCATGTGAGGCCAGGAGCGCATACAGGCCAGTGTCCTTTACAAATACAGTTATAATCACTGTGATAATTATGCTTTCTGTTGTGGCTGCCAGTATGTCTCCCATGTCTATAGTTCAGCTAGAAGTAGCAGCACTCAGAGACAGAGATGGGAAGATCTAACATTTGAGGCCAGGTTACGCTGTGTAGGGAGGCAAAGCCGTCATGGCCTACACAGTAAGACCCTGGCTCATGAAAAGCAAATAAACACAAACAACACCAATACTAATTGGGAGGAGAAAGAATCTACAGCTTAAAGCAAGCAAATCTGAAACAGTTCAGAGGCTAACCAGCTGTAACAGGACAATCTGCCCCTCAGAAAAATGGCTTTTATCTGCCTTTGCTCTCTCCTGGCCTAGGAGGAGTGACCCAGAAGGAAGAACATGGAGACAGGAATCCATAGTTACTGTGATACTGCTAAAGGGTGATGCTCTAAATTGACCTAAGTGTATTCAAATAAGTGGGAAGATTTAGGGAAATAAAAGACTTCCTCTGCTTCCTTAATTGGAAGGAAACACGGCTATCTATTTATGAAGTTTCTTCTGGAACCACCTAAAGATTCAAAACACCAAATATGTGTGTTGTTCTTCTCTTCTGGGCCTGATTGGGCTACAGAGCAAGTTCAAAGTCAGCTTAGACAATTTGGGGGACAAAAACAAAAAACAACAACAACAAAAAAAATCTGTCCTAAAATACAAAGTTAATAAGGGCTAGAAAGACAGCTTGAGTTACGAAGCTTATATAGTATGTACAAAGCTGTAGATTTAATACCCAGAACTAGGGTGGAGGTCGTAGAGGGGCGAGTTAAAGTTCTCCCCCACCCATGTACCTACTCCAATTCAAAATCCTAGCATTGAACCAAAGAGGCCAGTCTTGGAAGTACCAGCCATTGCTGATGATGTAAGAATGAACTCTCTCTGGGTTGGCTATGAAAGTAGCTGACACCCAAGATCATTTACAAAAGACCCCTCCAAAGGGAGGACACAGGAGTTTGTCCTCTAGTTATGGTGCACGGTTTTCTCACTGGCCCCCCTCACCATGACTGCGTTAGAAACACTACAAAGCATGAACTTATCTCTTGGCCTTTGCAGCCTGTCACAAGACCCATCTGTTCAATCAGGACTTCATTTGATTGAAGTGAACGGGCCAACCTGGCTGGAAAGCAGGTTAATATTGTAAATTCCTGTACATGCGTCCAGAGGTTAGGGTGATAACCAACTCATATAACTCCAGGGGGAAAAAGTGATAAGAATGACTACATGTCAGCAAATTGGATTAGCATCTGCAGAGGAATCGCTAGCGCAGGCAAAGGAGAAAATAGCGATATCCATCCCTACTTCAACGGGGCATTTGACACCCTCTTGTGTGAATTGCATGAATGGTGTTAATTCATTCCTTTGTTTTGAAAATCAGCAGAAAGGAGACAACTAGCCAGAGTAGGGTGGGGGCAGATGGCAGACCTTTCCGTCCAAGTATCAATCTGCAGTCCCCAGTACCGCCCACTCATGTTTGTTAAAAGCCACTTGACCTGGCTGGGTCACACACTGCTATTTTTACAAAGAGGATAATGACAGCATTTTATGGAACTCAGTACCTTTGGCCACTCAAGAAACCTAGCACTACTTAGGGGATGTTCCTTAGTCTCATAATGTCCCACGGGCAAATATTGTTTATTTAACTTCCGAAGAAAGTGAAAAACAGGAAACTGAGCTGACCCTGCAAATTACACCTCCAGGTTTTAAAAAAGAAAAAAAATGTGAAGACGAGAAAATAGGTTTGAAAGCCTTCCCAAACATGTTTGTATCATGAACATGAAGAAATTAATTAGTATATTGCTTTGCAAAGCTACCTCAGGATTCATGAGGCAGTTTTGATGGTAGAATGACTAGCCAAAAGGGGGAGATCAGAGATGCAGAGTAGCTTACTCAAGGCTGCACAGCACATTCCTCTGAGGTGCTAGTGTGTGGCTTCTTTGCCCTTCTACCTACCTTGAGTTATATTTCTTTTGAGAATAACGTTGTTTTATAGGAACATGGGATCTAATGACTAATAACCCCAGTGGGTTACATGAATGCCAAAAATTACCTGTCTTTCCCACAAACTCCTCTCAAGGGCATACTCAACTAAATGAGATGGTATTTAAAACCACATCAGATGAAACAGTTCCTACCAACTCCCAGCCAATGAACCAAGGTCACAATTTACCTCTCTTAGGGGACAAACTGCCCAAAGTAGACAATATATATGCACACTAGACAAATACCTTTTGCAAGCCTTGCCCTCTAAATAGCATTGTTTTCTGTGCTAATCATTAAGTGAAACTAGTAATAGCCATGATGAGGAAGCATATATACAAGTGTGAGATTGTCTTAGAGTGAACTTCAGCTGTATTTATATGTATTTATATCTATAAACATGAGATACAGCACAACAAACAGAAAAACGCGCACAGCAACAGTTTTCTGAGCCTGCCAGCTTGAACTTCGGCCCTCTATGGTGGCAAACATACGTTTATAAACCATTATCTTGTAAATAAAAGCAGATTGCAATAAAAACCATACATATGCAAAAGCACTGTGCAGGCGCACTGTGCAGGCAACTGCTAATTATGTCATGGATGCAGTGCACTAACTTGTCTCTTAGTTTCAAAGCAAACAATCCAAAAAGAACACAAGAACAAGCTACAATGTTAAAATAGCAACATTCAATACAAATGTTGCACACACGGGAACTAAAATATGGGCTTCCCATCAAAAACCAGTCAGGATTTTATAGATCTCTGTCGCAATTTTGAATTTGTTTTTTTTTTTTTTTTTTTTTTTTTTTT
>LR749571.1:372346-567809 GCA_902729485.2 Mus minutoides
ACAGCTGAACATGGAACAGGCCCTGTAGGGGAGCAGTCAGTCTTCTTGCAGTAAACATCTAGGGGAAAAACGCTATAGTGGACATTTTCTGCAAACACTATCAGCATCCACACAGAGATCCATAGAAGGCTTTGCCATCCCTCTGGGTCTTAGGTGGAAGGCCTCACCAATCCTGTAGTTTTGAGGCACTGGGGTCCTTGACATGTCAGTACCCCTGGAGAACACTTGGGCCTTTCCTCACTCTCTACCACGAGGACTCTTTCTGTCCTATTACCGAAGAAGGAGAGACACCTGACTGCTGTTTTCCTTCTGAAGGTAGGGAGGGTAAGTGGCTCTGCACAGCAGTCATGTGGGTCAGCTTCAACATAGACCTTTTAAGCATGCCTACGCCCTTGAAGTAGTATGGGTAGAGAAGACAATACGGGAGCATGCGCTGGCGTGTCCACTGCGGTCTTGTGAAGTCTGGGAGAACAGCAGGTGCAGAGTCTCCACTGGAAGGGCAGATTGGGTAAGTTGGGTCCACATATCCTACAGAACCAGCACAAAATGTTAACACAGGTCAACCCTGAAAATAGAAATCATATTGAAAATATAGTAAACGGTAAGGAACATGGCAGTATTCCAGAAAAAATAGATGCAAAACAACAGAAATATATGTGTTTTAGGGAAAAAATAAGTTGAAATAAAAGTCCAGACGTTATAATCATTCAAGCAATTGTCTGTACACAGGAAGAAAGGGAAGTGGGGATGAACGCAAGATCTTTGCTTAAAGATATAATTCAAAGGAAGATGAGAATAAATGGAAACTTAAATGTGAAGTAAGGTCAGGAGAAAGGTTGTGTGCATGCACATGCGTGTGTGTGTGTGTGTGTGTGTGTGTGTGTGTGTAAACATGCATGTGTTTGTGTGTGTATGTGTGATGGAAGGTTCTACCAAGTTTTTCATGTATTCACTGTTGATAGTAACAGCTACAAGTTGTAATCAAGTCTTTTCCCTAATCTTAAGCTCATTTGATTTTTTTTCCCCTCGTTACTAAAACAGTATGCTCGTTACAGATTCGATAGAAGGTTCACAAGCAGGACTTAGAGATCACAGACCAGCTCCTGCATGAGCAGTGTCCAGATCCCTTCCTGTGAATGTGGTCAGATCAAACAGAAGCTCTGTGTACTCTGGCCTCTGTAGCCAAGCTGCACGTTCTCATGTACTTCCCGGTATCTAGGATTTGCACAGCTTCACAGTTCAGGGCTATGCACATAGATGACCACCCTTGATATAACAAACCCTCCACTGCTGGACAGTGAGCAGATAAACGTCCCTTACCTTTGAAGACAATTTCCTGTTCATTTTGTTCTCTTGAATTAAAAGTTGGGTTTGAAATATTTTTAAAATACTCCCTTGCATGTGTCTGTGTCCGTTCATCTCTTCATTTGCGAGTGTAGGTGTGTATATGTCACACAGCACGTGTGGAAGTTAGAAAACAACCTTTGGTCTCAGTCTTTGCCTTCTACCTTGTTAGAGAGGGGAGTCTCAGGTTTCCCTGGTATGTCCATCAAACCAGCTGGCTTTCAGTTTTCTCAGATTTGCCCATCCCCCACCTCCCACCTCACTTTAGAAGTCCTGGAATTATAAAGACAAACCACTGAACCCAGGGGTGTATGGATTCTGGAGATTTCTATTCAGGTCTTCATGCTTGTGTGGGAAGTCCTTTTACCCTAGATTTGTAATTTTCCAGTAAGGAAAAAATGCTGGCATCACCTACATCAGAATATCAGACAACCACGGCTGTCCTCTGGCCATCGATGAGTGAGAGTGAGCAGGGCATAGCCCACTGTCTCTGTACGCCACAGGGCCTGAAGGGTCCCCACGTTTCTGCGCCCTAGGCTGCCGATACACAGCTCATGCTCGTGAGTTGTCAGAGGGAGCCATGATCACAGAATAAGAGAGAAATCACTGTTTATACAGAGAAACCAAGGGAGATTTAAAAATCTATACAGTTTCAAAATAGGCAGTTGTACTAACAAACAAGCCCAGAAGAAGGCATGGAGTGTGTGTGTGTGTGTGTGTTTCCTTTTGTTTTGGTTTAGTTTTTGTGAGCACTTTCCATACCCAGTTCCTGTAAAACCTGTGGTATTGAAGATTCAGTGAGGTCCTTCCAAGTGACGGATATAAGCATGAGGCTTCCAGTGTGAGGGTGCCTTGGACTCTGTGGTTAGCGACTGGCCAGCTGCTCTGTGACCTGATGCTGGAGGTGGCCCCTTCGCTGCAGGAACACACTACTCTTTCCCGTCCATAGAGAAGCATGCTCTTCTGTGTTTTCAAACTGGTCCTTTGTTGTCAAGAGGCTTTTGGATAGACGTAGCTGTTTCCAGGGCCAGCTCTTGAACATATTCTCTAGCCGCATGCGTGTGAACCTCAGACAGCCAGGGCAGGGCAGCTCCAGGCTTTGGGCAGACAAGCTAAGCCTCCAAGTGAGTTACAATGGATAGATAGAGCAAGGAAGGCTCAAAGCTCACAGAATCCCTTCCGTGGCCCTGCCTGAAAATTGTGGTCTAGGCTGCAGCTTAGTGTTGTGACAGCTTATATCAGCAGTTTTCTCAGCTGATATATGTATTGCAGTTGGACTTCTGTCCTGCTGATCCAATAAAACATCTCCGTCACAACAGAGAAAGTAGAAAGATCTTCCGTGGCTCCAGCCACTTGGGGAAATAGCTGTACGGTATTGCCATAAAGCTAGCTTCGCTTTAATATGGAAATCAAGGAAAACTGGGCAAGTAGGCTTTGGCTTAATATTTAGCTTTTTTAAAAGATTTATTTTTTTATATATGTGTGCATATCCAGATACTTATGGAAGCCAGAAATAAGGATTGGATTCCTCGGACCTGGTGTTAAACTGTTATCCACTGCCCTGTGGGTGCTTGGAACCAAACCTGGGCTTTACCCATTGAAGCTTCTCTCCAGCCCCTTAATCTTCATGTATCAGTTTGTTTTCATAAACATGACAATATATCTTTTTACAAATACCCATTAGCCAGAGAAATATAGTGGTGCCTTCACAAATATTGCATGTCAGTATCATAAACACCCTACTTATGTGTCCAGAACTGTAATGCTCCTTACCATATGGGGGGGGGGGGCATCACAGAAGTTAGCTGATGTTTGTATGAAGCCTTTGTGCTTAGAAGCAAACAAAGCCCTTGGTGGTGTTTGGAGGCCGTTGTGAGCATTTTACGTTCCCCCTGGCCTTTGGCCCTCCTCACACCAACGATCCCTTGATTTTACAGCAACTGCTGGCCATCCAGGAGGAGCTGAACAACAAAAAGTCAGAACTGGAGCAGGCGAAGGAGGAGCAGTCTCACACGCAAGCGTTGCTGAAAGTCCTCCAGGAGCAGGTAAGTGAGCAAGGATCTGCTTGCTCTCTTAAGCTGCTTCGGACACCACAGACACACACAGGCCAATGCGTCACATATACAAACAGGGCTGAAGGAAGCCTGCAGGAGATTTACCCTGCATTCCCTCCCAGCTCCCAGCAGTTCCCGCTGTGTGGGATTTATAATGGCATTCGCAACCTCCCTGTCCTCACCCCTTGTATCTACTCTGATGATCAGAGCCCACTTGAGTTATGTTACTGTTTTCTTCCAGAAGACAAATGATTTTTGATAACGTTTTAAACCATTGAAACCATGTTCCAAAGTAAGCAAGTAGTTTCTCTTACATCTGAGAGTGAGGTAAATGAGTTTAGCATAATCCACGATGTGCCCCCAGACATGTAGATAAAAGGTGCTGATGTAGAGAGACATTTAAAACCTATCTTTCCTGTGCATCGGGCCACCTAATCTGATCTGGGTGAGCCACAGACTTTTCATTTGCAGTCTGGGAAACCGATCACTCCGTTCTGTCTCTGAAATGGAAGTGCAGCCTGACGCTGTGAAGTGCCTAGGGAAGCATTGTCTTACAGTAGGGGAAGATGGGTCAGCCGACTGAAGTCCGGCTTTGTTGTCTCTCCTGGAGAAGCCTGGGTGCCCTGGAAGTACTTTCCGGCCAAACTGTGATGAATGCTAATTAGATCTGTCAAGGGAACACAGATAGGGACCCTAACCCTCTTTCACCAAAATAGAAATTGTTTAAGATTTTCTACTCAGATACAGTTATGAGAACTTTATACGATATAAATGCCTTCAAAGGAGATGTGACTCAGTCACTTCCTAATTGACTTGGAATTATACAAATGTACCTCGTTACCTTCTGAGGAGAAAGTGATGTTAGGTCGTTCAGAAACAATCATGGATGTGGAGGAAAACACTTTATAAATATAACTATTAACAATACACAGAGGCTGACTCTGCTCAGGTGAGGATATGCTAGAGCTGAAAACTGAGGCTGATGAAATCCACAGTGACCTCCTCCTCAGATGTATAATTGCTGAAAGTCCTCCAGTGCCTGCCACCCTCACCTTGACATTGTGAAAGCAAAGTCCATATTTGCTCTGGACCCCCCCAGACAGAGCTTTGTGGGGGGCTCTTCTCCTCAGTGCTTTCAGTTTTTCTGCTTTGGGCCATTATTGTTTTGTTATTGTTTTGTGTTTTTCCATAGCTTTCACCGGTTTGCTTGTCGTGCATTCTTTATTTTTCTAGATGACTCAAATCCTGTATTCTGATTGAAGCTTTAAGCCCACTTATCAAAAGAGATGAGTTATGCAGAACATATTAGGGGAGGCTTGCTGGTATGTGGTCTTAAGAAGCAAGGCACAGGCACTGGGGGAGCGTCCTATGCCAGTCTCGATCACTTAAAAAAGAGGCAGAGAGAGGCTGTGAAAAGGACGCAGAACAACCAAAATTGCTAAAGACCTATAAAATATGACTGAGGGGAAAAACATGTTTATTCCATCCGCAATGGTAATGTGAAATGAATGGCTTTTTCAAACAAAGACACCAAGAATACGCGAGCCCGAGGAGGCCAGCGACACACAGCAGCCAGATGCATTCGTACCATTGCTACTCCTGAGCAGTTAGCCAGCAAACTCCTTCTCTGCTGTAGAAGGCAACACACATGCAGTGGGCATGTTCTACCGCTGAGCAAGATAGGTCCCTCCGACATACCCAGTCATGGCTTCATGAGCCTTCCTCTGGATTTGTCTAGAGTAACTCCAAACAAGAAGATCTTTTTAAGCTGGGCGTGGTGGCGCACGCCTTTAATCCCAGCACTTGGGAGGCAGAGGCAGGCAAATTTCTGAGTTCGAGGCCAGCCTGGTCTACAAAGTGAGTTCCAGGACAGCCAGGGCTACACAGAGAAACCCTGACTCAAAAAAACAAACAAAAAAAAGATCTTTTTAGTACCATCATAGATATGGCTCTCGCAAACTCCCACCACATGAAAAAAATATGTCCCCTCTGGAATTTTGCTTCCAAGAGCAACTACCTCTGCCTGTGACTCCTGACCAGTCTAGGCCTTGAGAGCAGATCCTCAGGCTTTGCCCTGCTCTTCAGTTCTGTTCCATGACTTTCGGGTCCTAGATCTACCAGTCCCACACACTCCTGCCTTTCATCTCCTTGGCAGTGAGGAGATCATTCTACACTTAGAGTATAGTTAATAACCCATATCTCCCAGGCCTGGGAAGATGTCCATCTCTAGCTGAGGAGGGGGGCATGGGGGGAGGAGAACAATAGGCCAAAGGCATAGGGAGTGACTCTGGGAGCAAAAAGCAAGACTAGGAGCCTTCACTGCAAAGAGAGGGCCTGCAGGGGTTGAGTTCCCTTGGTGGAAGGGAAGTGGGAAGGGAGCAGCTGCGGGGCATAATGTGCACTGAGAAGACTAGAATACATTTAAGAGGGTAGGACATCACCTGTCATATGTATGCTGGTAAACATGTAAGGAAGATGCTCAGAGAGAGACATACACACACATACACAGAGACATGTATACTCATGCACACAGACACACACACACCCAAAGATATGTGCACATGCACACTCAGACATTCACATACGTGCACACAGACACTTATATACACACAGAGACAGGTGCACACATGCACACAGACATATAAGCACACATGCACAGAGACATGTGTGCATACACACAGAGACTCATGTGCACACATGCACACAAGTGCACATACACACACTCTCTCACACACACACATACACACACACACAGATGCAAACGTGCACAGGTGGAGTTTCCAGACAGAGGGAGACAAGCAGCAAAGGGACTGGAAAGAAAGATAAGGAAGTCCATAATAAGAAATTTTAAGCCTGGAAAGGATATTACTTATAAACTATCCTTATACACTCCAGTAGTGTTCTCATCACTGTGGCGTGGCATGTGCCTGTTTGCACTTTCCTGTATCTTGCATTACCACCACACCCTGATATTTGTCAAACATACAACCACCAATGATACAGCCCTAAGAAGGATGGAACAAGTTTTTGTTGTGCCTAATTAATGTGGCAATGGCCCAAGCCTCTTTAGAGCCATCATCAGCTGCCTCACCCTGAAATCCTCACGCCACCTTCCCGGTAGCAAAACCCCTCACTTGGCATGGCTTTCTCAGAAATGTTGAGGATAGCCTTAAAAACACAATTCTTTTATTCCAGTATGCACAAATAGCCATAAGGAACCAATGTTCTAAATCAAGCATGGTAGCATATATGATTTTATTTTCCTCCAGATTTTACTAAATTCTTTCCCATAGTAAGTATTTTCCATTGGGCAGAAAAAGAAAAAAAAAAAAAAGTCACTGACTGACTTTGCTGCCCGAGCATCACAAACTAAGAGAAAGGTCACTGGGGCTGGGCCAGCTCTCCCTCATCCACTGCCCTCTGTCACCTTAGGTCTGCCCCGAGTCAGGACAAGATGAATATCAACTCTAGAGGTTTCCTGAAACCCTCAGTAGCTGGTTAGTCTTAAGCAGAGTGGGGGGGTGGTTTTAAAAATCTCATTTGCTAAAGAATTTTATTTCTAAAGCTTCCATGTTGGGAGAGATGTTTTTCTGTTCTCCTCCTGAAAGACACAAAGTGTCTCCTCCTGTTATCCAGTGTCAGTTATTCAGGCCAGCCCTCAACAAGATGTCTATGGCAGCTCTGCAGCATGCGCTGTGGCTGGAAGCCTGTCACTCACCAGTGATCGTTAGCATAACATCCATTAGCTGGTAGCAACTCGCAAACACAAGGTTTAAATTAATGGCAATCCCACGAGGAAATGAAACCATTTAGCATGCTGAAGAACCAATCTTATATGTCTTATGTCTATAGAGCTGCTTTCTAATCTTGCTTAAGAAATAATGACCAAGATCCCCTTTTATATGTTTGTTTATTTATTTATTTTTGCCAGCCCTCAAGCTTTGTAAAATATTGCTCTCTAAGCGCTTTCAGTAAGAGCCATTGTAATTATCTGCTCCATCTGTTTGTCCTGGGAAGTTTTATGAAACGCAACCTTAGATGAAGCAGAGTTAACAAGATGATGTATGCTTAGTGGATATGCTTGCTTATTCTTTTCTGTTGTTGTTTTTCTTTCAATGTTGCAGTTAAAAGGTACCAAGGACTTGGTGGAGACGAACGGCCACAGCCATGAGGATGCAAATGTAGGTACCACAGCCTGGTGTTTGCACTTCTTGTTGGATGATGGTTGAATCTCAGGGGCATGGCACTTTGTAACATAAAAGAAGTCAGAAGCCCTGGTCTCATTGGCTTGAGATTATTCAATAGATTTTTAATATCAGCTTTGGTAATACTATCATAGTGTATATATCCTATGATAGATGTTCACCGTTATTGTTACCTTTGCTTTACCAAAAAAACAAAAACCAAAAACAAACAAAAAACAGCTTAAACATCCATCCATCAAAAATTCTAATTGCAGTGGGTTCCCTCAAGACCTGTACTTTTCCAAAACAACATGTGTTGGGAGGCCAAATGGGGCAGCAGTCAGCACGCTAAGCCGTGTCTTGCATTCATATGCATGGCATTTGCTTGTCGGTGCAAAGGACAAATGACTGCCATGCTAAAGAGGACTCTTCATGCCCAGCCTGGCCATTAGGAGAGCTCCGACCTTTGCTTTCTGCCCAACCAGTGGCGTGGTGCACCTTGCGCATTCTTTGTGTAAGGAATAATGGTGCCAGATCCTGTTAGCACCATGGCTTCTCGGCTCTTACTGTTCCTTAGACACCCAAATTCCAGAGAGTGGCGCCCTAGGGGTTTCCTGCTCTCGGATGGAGTAACACATCTCGCTGAGAACCCTCCCTGTGCTTTGATGGCTTTGTTCTCGTCCTTTCCATCTCTCTTTTATATTTGATTAGCGTCCTCACAGGAAATGCCTACTAAGCAGGTCCTTCTCACAAAACACAGAATCGGACGTGGTAATGAATGCTTGATTAAGCCCGCACTAGAAGAAATGATATATTTCATGTTCACTCTTGTTTTAATTATATGCAGCACAAAGCCTAATAATCATATGCCCAAGTCTCCCTCATTGCGATTCCTCCCCAACGGCCTTTAAACATAGGGTACTAAAGGGAGGACTCGCTGTGTTGGTGAGCTCCCCTGAGTTAAGGGGGGAGGGGGACGCAGGAGCACAGGCTGTGACATGTCTGGGAGAGTGAGGCAGCTGGTGGGAGACACAGTTCAAATCGAAGACTTCTGTGACTTATTTCCTCACCGCTTGACAAGTCACGCGACCTTTGTGATCTTCACTGCCTCACCTGTGGGGTGGTGAGGCTACACCCTGCGTAAAAGCTCTCACCTCGGGGCAGGGGCGAGATGCCCAGTGGGTTAAGAGTGCTCCCTGCACAAGTGTGAGGACCCGAGCTCAGGTGGCCAGCACCCAAATGAAAACAAAACCAAAATCTAGGTGTGGCCATGTGTGCCCGTGACCCCAGCATTGGAGAATGAAGACAAGAAAGCCTGGAGGGGGCGGGGAGAACTAGCCAGATAGCCTAACCGAGACTTCAGATATAGTGAGAGACTAAGTCAGCAGGTGAAAAGGCTGGAGCTAGATAGAGGAAGGCAATTTCTCTGCCCTGTGCACATGAATAAGTAAGGCCATAAGTAAATCTATATTGCATATAACCTACCCCACTCCACCCCACCCCACCCCACCCCACGCACCTTCTCATGCCATCGTACTGAGCTAAGGCTCTAGACAGCCTTAACGTGTAGATGCTGAGATTTGCAGGTTTTACTTGCTTGCTTGCTTTTTATGCTGGCTAACGAGAGCAGGCTCTCTGCATGTGTGGGGTTTCCCTGGCTCTGATGAGTGGATTGGGTGGATAGTTGGTGAGCAAAGCTGCCACACGGCCCTGTCCCCACTGGCAGAATCAGGATACATGTACCGTTCGTCTCCCCATCCCCACAGTGCATCGCCCACATGTCTAACCCCAATGCTCCTTTTTAGAATCCTGTCCTGCAGGACTCCACATTCTCAACCCAAACCTCCACACCCAGCACTCTTAGAGCCAGGTCTTCTGTGCCTTGCAAGGAAGTTGCTGTCTAGAAGCTGAGCAAAGTGCAGTGGGCCTCAGTTTCCTGGTCTTGGAATCCCTTCCCTTGGAATTCCTCTGAGAAAGGAATGAAATCATGGATATGGGGATGCCTTGAAATCCTGAGATTCTGAATAGGAAGTCACACACTCAGGGGCTGACTGGATTGACCTCGATGATTCACATAAACTCCAGCCTATCGAAGACATTCAACCCTGAGGCCGCCTTGAGAAAGCTCACTTACTATCCACTGAACGTTGTAAACAGGGCAGGTTAGAGGTCATAGGATCTTTTGGAGGCAGGTTTTTAGACTTTACAGTTACGTGTGTAGGCCTCATGAGGTAGACTTTGTAATCAGCTCAGAAGCGACCCATGAGCATGGAGTTCCAGCCAAGTGGGAAAGCCACAGCTCATACCCAGAGTGAGTGATCTGAGATAGCCAGATGGCACATGCCAGTCACCACCCAGGCACCTCCCTGCCTGGCACACTTGGGCTCTTTCCATATCTACCAGGGCTTTGCCAGCTAGTGAGCTATCTGCTTCTCCTTCTCTTTTCCTGTCTGCAATTGTGCCTCCTCTGCGTGGCTTTCTGGAATGTTCATCTATTGCAGCTGTACAAAAACAAAGATGCCCGTCAGTTGTTCAGGCCATGCATTACAGAGTGGATCACCCAGAGCTATGTGCCTGGGGCTGGCTATTTGACCCTGGTGAACTTCACCTCTCCCATTTGAACTTATGGTAAAGGAACCAGCGAATACATCGTTGGGTCTCAACCTTCCTAATGCTGTGACCCTTTAATACAGCTTCTCCTGTTGTGGTGACTCCAACCATAAAATTACTTAAATTGCTACTTTATAACTGTAATTTTGCTACTGATGTGAATTGTAATATAAATATTTGATATGCAGGAGATCTGGTATGCGATCCCTGTGCATAGGGGGCTTGATCCCCAAGGAGTCGTGGTGGCCCACAGTCTGAGAACCACTGGAATACACGAACATCTGGCCTAGCACACATACTCAGCAGCTGGGAGTCCCTTCCCCCCTGCCTTGATGGTGTGCGACGTGGAAGGCAGGACATTGGCCGAATGGAGCTTAGTGCAGAGAACGAGATTGAATGCTGTGAACCAGAAGCGGTTCGTTAAGATGTATAGATTGTTTTCGCTGTAATTATTTATATCTGGGGTCAGGGTTTCACACATTATCATTCATTAACAATGGTTCGGCAGTGAGCTGACACAGGCTTTAATCGGTATTCTTGTGAGAAGTGACAGCTGCTTTGGTAAAAAGGACAGTGTATTTGGCCAGAGAGATAGATAATTCAGCAGTTAAAAGGGTTCGGTGCTCTCGTAGAAGACCTGGGTTCCATCTCCAGCGCTTACGTGGTGGCTCCCAGCTGTATGTAACTCCAGTTCCAGGGGATCTTATGACCTCTTCTGGCTTCCACAGACATTAGGCATATCTAAGGTGCAGGTTCGTGCAGTAAACACTTGTACATATAATAGAGTGTATATGCTACATGTCTGTGCTGGGCTTCACCTGCCTACATTGGGCTAATCGAACTCTGATTAACAGGCTCTTGAACCTGGCTTTCATCTCCCGTTTACTGTGTTTGTTGGTAGCTGCGTCATGACACATGACGAGACCTTTAGTCTGTGGCCCTGTTTGTCTTTGAGAGGTCAGTGTGAGGGCTTCCCTCAGTGTGAGGTGAGCCATATGAAGGGATCCATCCACTCAAAGGCTCCTCAGCCTTGTTTTTCCCTTAGCATCACCACCCGACTCGTGAGAAGCATGTGACTTTTTTCACTATGTTTGCATTTTATGGGACACCAGCTGAATCCGGCCTGGCATTTTTGATATCCTAAAGTGGATATTCCCTTAAAAAGACACACCTGAACCCATATCAGCTGCTCTAGTAGCATGTTCCCAGGATAAGTTAAAAACCACTTCAGCCCCCTACAGATCAGTCTCAAAGGCCTTGCTATCTGAGAGAACTTAATAGTTCTAGCACAATCACTAATAATCTATAGAATCTTTATATTCAGATATGGATATGTCCATGGGAGATGGACAGGCCAGTTTTTCATATGCACCCAATTTAACACCGGCCATAATTCTTGTGCCTTTGGGTATCTCATTTATTCCAGACCCCGTTTCCTCTCCTAGGAAGCAAAGCTAAGAATTTCTCTTTGATTCCCACTCTGAAGCTCTTTCATCCCCCTCAGCCTGCTGGGTGCCTGGCCTGCCTGGTTCCTGGCAATTATCTGTAACAGATACCAAGATCTTAAATTGAAAAGAAGGCATCTGTTCTCATCCTGTATCTTCTTCGTGACCCCTCCATGGCTGCATCCATGCCCACGAGTATCTGTGTTTGGGACGTGGGAAGGAGAAATGCAGGGGCAGTCAGAAGATGTGACACACAGCAGCTCCAGAGCCCTGCAGGGCACAGAGTGACTTGGGCTGTGTGCTTCCCGTGCACACGTTCTGGGAGATCCTCGTTTTCTGTTCCGGGAAAGCCACCACCCACATCCCTCTATTTACACAGTTCAGTTCCCTCCCGTGTGGAGGTTAAAGAAATCACGGGCAATCTATACGGAGGTTTAATAGGTAGTGCTGAAGGTTACTGCTGTCAAGCACAACACCATTCCCACCCAACTATAAAACAAAACACAAAAGAAAAAGGACCACTCGGTTTCTTACACTGTCTCCTTAAGGGAGTAAATCCCCGGAGCTGTCTTTAAACCTGTCAGAGCAAAGATGTGATGACGGTGTTGAAGAGATACAGCACAGGGAACGTTCCTCAGGGTTAGCACACAGTGGTAGGAGGCCACCATTAACCATGTATTCTAATGGTGTGTATGGGGAAGACCCTGAAAGTATCCAACCCATTGCCTAGTGTCAAAGTGTCTTGATTCAGGTAAAAGCCTGAGAAGTGTGTATATGCTGTACCCTAAACAATTAAGAATGAGCAGCTCCCTTGGAAGATGGGGTCATGTCTCAAGGGAAAGAACAACTCAGGTTTGCTCCTGTTCTTCCCAGAGTAGCCTACCCTCAGGGGAACTTGATCCTAAGCTGGGAAGAGAATAGTGGCATAGAGAGACTTTTCCCCTGCCCATCCCAACTCATCCCATCCCATCCATCCCATCCATCCCATCCATCCCATCCCATCCATCCCATCCATCCCATCCATCCCNCATCCATCCATCCCATCCCATCCCATCCATCCCATCCCATCCCATCCCATCCATCCCATCTATCCCATCCATCCCATCCATCCCATCCCATCCCATCACATCCCAAGTTCTGTCATATCCCAGTATGGACTGACCCTTGCAAAAACACTATGGCTCTGCTATACTCTTCCCCTGTTTTTCTCCTGGCATCTGCTTTCTGGCCATCTCGTGCTGCCCTTGGCCTGTAGAGCCCTCCTCATTTGTGTTCCCACACACCCTGCCATCCACTCTAATTCTGTAAACCCACAGATATTCGTGAGGACAAGCAGGGGGAAGCAGATACATGAGCTAGCATAAAGTCTGGGTGCTAAACTGCTTCAACCCTGGCTGGCTCTGCCACTGATCACCCTGACTCCACCAAGTGGTTCCCTGGGCCTGTTTGTCTTGCCTCTGAAATGGAATTAACATCTTACTGCAGCTGTGCTTTCCTGCCGTACTGACAGTCATTATATGTTAGGTGCCAACAGAGCTCAAGGTTCACATGCCATGTGCTGTGCTAGGCTCTGGAGTATGTAATGAAGATACACACATGCATGTATGTGCACATACATGCATACACACATATGCATACACACACACAAACACAGCAGGGGGAGAGAGAGAGTGCGCTGAATCCCTGTACATGTACCGGGCCCTTCCAAACTTGCCTGTCTCGTTGTACTCTATCAGCAGGCCTCTGTGTCTTCAGACCAATACCCCTATGGCAATGGTGGGCCCCAGGTAACTCTGAAAGGCCTTTGTTGGAAGGACCAGTCGCATGGGGGAAGGCAGTCACAGCACGATGTGATAAATGATGCACCGTTCTAAGACCCTAGAGAAGTAGCCACTCTCAGGGAGAGATGGAGCCAAGTCTGTATGTACCTAGATCACCCTGGCTCTTAGGATGCTGGCAAGAGAAGGGAGTCTGTTGATACACCACCCCTCCAAGTCATAGTGCACAGGTCCTAGAAAGGATTGGACTAGGTGCTAATGTTGAAGGTGGGCAGAGCCGACTTCTCAGCAATGGTCCTAGTTTACATAGAATAGCTTCTTGTCCATGCATGTCAGCTTCCCTGCTGGAGCTGGAAGCTGGAGTTCATAGTAAGTCGTTCCCCCTGGG
This sequence comes from Mus minutoides, assembly GCA_902729485.2. NCBI lineage: Eukaryota > Metazoa > Chordata > Mammalia > Rodentia > Muridae > Mus > Mus minutoides. The sequence goes on from LR749571.1 coordinate 386,150, forward strand.
CTGGGTAGGATCACTTCTTTTCAGCTCCGATGCTACTCAGGAACCATGGTTCTCTATAGAAGTTTACTTTCATTACTTAGAACATTAAGTATTCATAATGATTTCCACAGCCATGAGACCAGTGAGGGAGAGGTGTGGAATCTCACCACGTGCTGTGGGCCATGCACTGGATCTGGAACACAGCCAGATTCAGACATGTTTAGTGTCATTGGCAGGCTGAGTAAAGAGATTTCAAAGTACCTTCTTCTCCTTGACTGGGTTAGAGAAAACAGGGACGGGAATAAATTTCGCACGTATGAAATGGTCAGACATGCCGTAGATGCCTGTGCGTGTAAAGCCGGGAACAGAGCACAGGCTCTTTGAAGACAGAATGCGCTTCCCAGAAAAGGGTTGCTGGACTTCCTACTCATTGTAAAAGCAAATGTGACAACTAAAGATGGATAACGTTTATAGTCCACACACAAACATATACACAAACATAAACATGAAGGCTTCTATCATAAAGTGTCATCTTCTTAACAAATACTTGGGAATGCCAGAAACTATACAGCAGCAGATAATCATCTGCAACTATAGCACTCAAAAGTGAGTGTCTCCACTTTGTGTATTTTCTCCATTGGCAGCACATACATTTGTATTCATTTTAACAGGATTTACAGTATATCATGTAGATAATTTTTAGAGGTTTTTCTACACAAATCACAGGCATTTCTCCTATGTTATTAAATGTGGTTTCTTGATATGATTTTTAATGATGACCTAATATTTCATACTACCAATGCACTCCAGTTTATTTTATCTTCTCTGCTGTGGGACTTTAAAGTATGATTTGTTTTTGCTGTCACAGATAGTATGCAGTGAATGTCCTGGAACAATGTATTTGTTAATTCAGCCATCATCTAAGCACTTTATAAATGGAGGCTTTGGTGCTGGGTTGGGATTTAGGGATAAAAGAAGATCCATGGAGTCTTTAAAAAGATTAAAGATCACCCTTTTCTTGGCAAGTGATTAAATAAACAGCCCAAAATGCTATCTGGATATTACCTCATAGAGGGCTTGCCGAGTTCCTCAATGGGAGAGAAGGACCTTCTGAAGGAAGAATATTTGCACTTTGAAGGGAAAGGCAATCACATGTACAGCATAAATAATTCAGAAGAACAATGCTTAGATATGCTATTTGGAGTTGTGTACTGTAGGCTGGCCTTCTTCGTGGCCCGAAAGTGCAGAAGCCCATGTTCCATGTAGATTTTAGACCAAGGCTAATGGAATTGGGCCACCACCCCAGCAAAGCTTGTCCACTCTATCCAGAGAGTAAATGGAGCTGAGCTGACTGATTCACTGAGAGAATACCAATACCGAGTTCTAATCTCAAATAGAAAATACAGCATTTACTTAAGGCCTTCCCTGTAGGGGCTAAAGCATCAACAGGAGATGCATATACATTTCATATAGCCATGATCTGAATACAGGTAATGGGTTCTGAAGCCACACAAACATAGAGGGGCTCAGTCACAGCACCCTTCCCACCCATGCATTGTGGCGTGACACAGACCCAGTTGGGCAGAAACAGAGAATTACTCTAGGGTCTCATGGAGACTCTCTGGAGCTACCAGCATCAGTGTTCTAAGCACAGCATAGAGTAAGAGCTAGCACAGGGCGAGGCCACTTTCTCTAGCTCTGTGTGTTGTTCAGTATCGTAGGCTTTCTGGGTGTTGACATTTATTTATTACTTAGAGTGGTAAATGCTCTATAGCGAACTCCATTGCTCTCAGTTTCTTCTGACCACTTGAGACCAGGAAGGGGAAGGTATGAAAGGTGGCCACCATGATAGACCAGTTGAACTCCCACTCTAGAAGTTGGTCTTCCTATGGACTTCCTGCTCAGTGCTGCCTGACTGTCCTCAGATGGGTCTGTAACACAACACCTCAACTGGCGAATATTCGCTATATCTCTTCACTCAGCTCTGGCCTCATTCCTAGTATCACCAAATGACCTGGCAGATTGAGAAATCCCATCAGGAAATGTGTTGGAAGATAATAAAGAAGACAAGTGGCTACAGTGCTGGGAAGGACGGAAAAGGGAAGGTGGAAAGACCAGAGAGATCTGACAGACACTGTTCCCCATTTCACCATTTACCATCCCCCAGCCTTCCTGAATCCATCCTGGCAGGCGGCAGAGCCACAGTGGCTGCCATCTCTAGGCACTCTGCCAGCTCCAGCAACAAACTCCGTTTCCACCAAAGGTGCAACCATGGCTGCATCAACAGCCAAACTTCATGGGCAAAGGTAAACCAAAGAAAGGGCTAATGACTCAAGGCAAGAGGTCCGGCTGTCAGTGCACAAACGAAATCACCACTGAGTTTCATGGAAGAAACCATACAGCACCAAACGAAGCACGTACCACTCCTCCTTCCAGCCTCAAACTTGGTCTATGCTCAGTAGGACACTCCCCTCCCCCAGCCTTCCCCGAAAGGCCTATTTGGGGTGTGGGTTCGTAGCCACCTGCTGCAAATTCATCTCTCCTCCACCCCAAACATCCTGAGAGACCAGGAGAGCTTAAAGCCAGATGGAGTGTTTTCATCAAATCTTCAAGAAGGCTGTGAACCTCAGGCTAGCAGCCTTTAAGATTTTGAACCATAGCAAAGCACATCATGTCATGTGAATCCCCTGCAGGCCCCTGATGTGACCAGCGAAAGCCAGCTTCAGAAAGGCGATGGAAGAGACAGCAACATGCTTTGTTGCTTTTTAAAAAGTATGTCCATTGTGAGCCCAGAGGGGGCCCTGGCCTGTCACACTCTTAGAGCAGTGACCTCCTGTGACCATGGGAAGAGTCTTCAGGAGACTATCATCAGTCCCGTTGCCCAGTTACATGGTGGACCATCTCCCCAAACACGCAGTGATCTCATAAAGCATTTCACCAACCATGGAACATGGAATGCTCCATCGATTTATTTTTCTCCCTAGTTTCTGTTCTGTCTTATTCTACCTGCCCCCCTCCATCCCCTAATTCCTCCATGCCCCGGCCCCTCCGTCTCTGTAATTGCCCTTGTGGTGAGGTCCGTGGCCTGAGAACCAGCATCACGTCATTCCTATTATGTCAGCCTCTCTGGAGGATTGCAGAGTGGCTTTTTCTGTCTGGACAGCTTCCAGACTGTTCCATGTATGCTGATGAACCACTTATGTTTATGAGGCACGCAGAATCTAATTTGCACAGGCAATTCCTTACCACGCCAGCTTTCAGAATGATGATTTGAAACTATGAGAAAGATCTGTGAGTGCAAAATTTAAAACCTGATGTCCATGTAGGTCCAATACCCTGCCTCCTCCCCCACCATTTGCCCACGTACATGTCAGTCCTGAACCTTTTTATGTGGCAATACTCGAATTGGTTCCCTGCTAAAAGCAGAATTACCGTTGGCCTGCTAGCCTGAATAAATGGCTTTAATCAACAGGTCAAATTCAGCTAGGTGAACCATTCATTAAAAATTCTAAATAATTAGATTTTTTTATTGATAATTCAGCTTGCTCCATCTGTCATGTCATCCCTTTTTGCTTGCTTTGCAAATCCCACCTGCTTTCTGAGCCCAGTTCAATACCCTTTGCTTGGGGCCTTACCCTACATGATCATGCCAAATCAATGACAGCTTCTCAGAGTCTTCTCACACTCTTCCACCTCTGTTCCGAGCATTCTGAAGAGGCCAGATGTGATAGGCTGACCCCCAACTCAGGTGTCAGTTCCTCAAAGCATCTGCATGGACCCTCACCAGAACCAAGCACAACAGGAAGCCTGCAGACACTAGCGTGTCTGTAATACACATTGGTGGACTGACACGGCCATTCCACAGCCTCAGGCAGCACTGTTGTATCTGTTCAGCCTAGCTTGATGAGAGGGGCAAGCCCGTCTTTCTGTGTATTTCCTGCAGGTGATTATAAAGCTGTCCTTAACTTGAAGCCATATAGAGAAGGGCCAGGTAGACGATGAAAGTCAGAGTTGAGGTGGCAAGGATCGCCCCATTCACACATCTTCTTTTCTGGATTTTTTTTAACCCAGTCTCTTTTCTTAGTTAATTGCTGTATGCAAGTATTGCTGGGGCTGCTCTTGTCTCGTTTCTCTTGGTGTCAGTCTTGGTTTCTGTGATAGAAATCGAACTCAGGTTAGCAAGCTCATCCCCCATTCATTACTCCTGAACCCTGCATGTGAATTTTTTTCCTTCCAGGGCAGTAGTTGCCAGAAGCAACTGCCAGAAAAGCGATGGCACCAGAGAGCTATTTAAAGCAGAGGGGGCTGGGTCCCAACGTAGAGTTTCTGATCAGGTAGGTTCAGATCAGGGCCTGAGAAACTACATTATGTTTTGTTGTTTTCTTGTTTGTTTGGGGATGTTTTGTTTTTTAGTGCTGGGAATTAGACATAGGGCCCCATAGATGCTAAGCAAATGCTACCAGTCTGCAGGTCACACTTTGTGTAACAGCACCACATCCTATCAGCCAAGACCGGGCTAGATAGATTCGACTCTGGGCCTCTTTTTATCACGCTATGTTTTGACATATTTTACATGCCTGGCCCTCTTCTCCATTCTTACTCTGTGAGAGAGCAGGGACCACTCTTAATCATCTTTACACCTTGTTGTCTTAAGTCAAAACCTGCCATTATAATAGATTCCCAATAAATACCTGGTAAATAAAGAGTCGTGGAAGCTCAATAAATTCAAGCAAATGAAACTGAGGGCTCCAAATAAATGTCTCAGCAATACCCGTGTTTAAGCCCAAAGGCTCAGCTTTGCTGCTACATAACTCCAAAAAGGAAACATACAGTTAGGAATTACCAGAATCTGGTGCAGAAGAAATCAGCATCCGATGAGGTCATGCAAACCGTCGGCATTCCCAGAACTGGCCGCATGGAAGCAGCTCCATCTTAAGTCTGTGGGTCAAGCACTGGAGAACACAACCCAGTATCAAGACAGCAAGAGGTGGAAGAGAGCTGTGCCCCCACCACCAGGACATGGCACTCAGCCAAGGGTATTAACATACAGAGGAGAAGCTCCAGTTCCCAGGGAAGGAGAAGACAGGGCAAGTACATGAATAACCCCAGAGTCTGAGTATCTGGGCTGCATTCTGGCACCAGGTGTGTGAACAGCAGCTACTTATCTGATGAGTGCCTCAGTTTCTCGTGTGAAATGGAGATGTACCAGTCATACCACCTGTCATCCATCAGGCACCCTGTAACGGCAATTAGTAATACCATCGTGGCCAGTATTTGTACTGCTTTATCAAGTTTGACATCCTTCCCTTACCCCACAGTCGAATCCCCAAGTACTTGGCGCTGGAACCGTCTCATGTCTGACATCAGCAAGCAGGTAGCAAGGAGAGAGAGTTGGGTCTGGGCATATTGGAAGGTGGGGTATTTAATGTTGGCTGAGCCTTCACAGTATTCGAGGTAGTCAGGTTGAACTTTGATTTACTTTCAGAATAATTAAATGTTTTTCCTTCCCACCCATCAAATTGTATCCCATCTTTTCTTGTGACCTAATTTACCATGATAAAGGTCAAAAAAAATCCCTCTAAATTTTAATAATATCGTTAGTAATGTAAACTTAGCAGGTGAAAATTATGATAGTGAGTGCATTGTCGCAGGGAAAAATAAGAAGTGTCATACTGAGAAATGAACTGAGAAAATAACATGCCAGCAGCACCGTAATACGATTAATCTTTACCAGCAATAGAGTCAGTATCACGCAAGATAAATCAACCCGACTAATTCTGGTTGCACATACATACGTTAAAAAAATGCATTTCACTTTAGTTTCTTCTTTTCTGCTGCTCCATTCTTATGAGGAAGGGGATTTTTCATGTCAGCATCTATTCAGACTATGAAATATATGGACCCGTGTAAATGCAGCCGTGGGGGGCTTCTCACGCACTGGAGAGGAACGCACACCCGTTCTCCAGAAGGAGCATATTTTCACCTGGTGACATCTACCATTGTGACATCATTGTAAAAACTAAATAAAATGCTACAGCTTCATTTAAAGAATTTGTGGAGTTGTTGGAATAAAAAGGTAGGGGTCTTTGGGTTTTTTGTTGTTGTTGTTGTTGTTTGTTTTTTTGTTTTGTTTTTGTCAATATGACTGTCGCAAAGCTGTGCCAAAAGAAAGTGATTTAACTGACTGGAGACTACCACTTACGTATGTTGTGAACTGTGGTGGCCATAATTAAGCTCTGGCCCAAGCAGCAGTGATGCTTGTAGTATTTAATGAGAAATGTTGAGAGATGGAAATTGTTCTTTCCTATGAAAGTGTTGTCTTCTTTGTCGGAGATATTCTATTTCTGGGGTTCTTTCTTCCGCGTGGGAACTAGTCAGCAATAACGTCTGTCTGGCCACAGTGGGCCTTGTTTTTCTAGAGCACAGTACCTGCACTGTGACTTCCCACACTCCCAGCAGCCAGCTATATGCCGCCCACACTCTACTCTGGAGTTTGGAAGGACCTGGCTAGGCAGGGCCAACACCTACCTTTTAATTTTTCTCCAAATTGATATGGTTTCTTTCTAATCAATCGACATCTGTCAATTCCTAACCGTATTTTTGTCTAACTGGCAACAAAATCCAACAACATTTGGACTAAATATAGCACCAGATATTACACATGCACACACACATTCAGTTTCCTTTGGCTGGAAATTGATTGTACTTGCATAGTACTTTCATTCTTCCACTGTTTATTACGTATTTACCATGACAGCAGGCTTTGTGTTAGTCAGCAAGGAACCAAGATGGAAGATGACAGGTCCCCCTTTCAGAGTGTTAGTTAGAGAAATGGCCAAGCATATACTATATGTAGGAAGAAGGTTATATGTAAAATATAAAGAACATTCTTCAAGTTAATAGTGTTGTTATCTTGGTAGTGAAATTTCACTTACTTTTACTTTCTTTTAATGTGCATTTTATAAACTTTGCTCTATGTCATATTCATAAAGAGAAAGCTAATAGCTGTTATAAAGTGTAAAACTGAATGAAGAAACCTCTCCTGCCTTATATTTTTAAAAGCTTTATCTTGGTCCCCATAATATGAGTTAATATTTAAAAATCACTGAAAATATTAATAATGGATGCCAGCTAAAAAATTAGCTTCTTTATATCTGTCTAAAAAAGGAAAGAAACTTTGTTACTTTGCAGTCATGAGAACTGGATCTAAAGGATGGAAAAGATACAAAGTGATTGCCTCATGTTCTGCCGCTGTCATCTCTACCAGCTCCCTGCAGGCTTCAGATAGCTCACCTTGGCCCAGAAGGTGTTGACCAGATTTCTACAATGGCTGGTCTGTGTCTCCCACACAGTTTATCCTTTCTGTGTATATGGTATCACATTCAGTCAGTGTGATTCAACAAATATCAGTGCAGGGCCAGGTTTTCTTCTTTCCCAAAAACAATTGTCATGGCCATTCAGACATGGGCTTCCTACTAGACTGTCGCCGAAGTGGAGAGAAAGGACTATAAGCAAGCAGAGTGAGCAACCAGGGTCCTGGTAGTTCTGTGTTTGAGGCTGCTACTGTAGTCTGCTTCTGTCTCTACCGGACAGCAAGTGTGTGTTAGGACCCCGAGGGAGGTGGGGTGGGCTAGCAATATGAAAATGACCCAGGAGTAGGCATTTGTTACCCAAATGCTTCCCACAGGCATCGTTCATTTTCCCTGTGTCTAAGACCTCAAGTCTGCCTTCCCAAGGGTGCTGGTTTATCTGCTTCTCTGTGATTGCTCACTCTGGGGTTGTTATCTGCTAGCCACCGAGACTGGCTTAAATGTTAACTGGTTTCTCACTCCTCAGATTCCTCATCCCCGCATAGCATCTGCCCCTTCTTCTTCCATAGCAGCTTCCACGCCCTCCTTCCCTCTCTTGGCCATCAGAGATCCTGCTATTATATATAATGCTTGGGGTAAGGCTGGCTCTGAACCATGGGTCTCTCTGCTTTGTCATCTACCCAACTAATCCTGCACAGGGCTCTCTCCCTTGTTCTCTCTTAAGAGTTCACCTTGGAAAAAAAAAAAAAAAAAAAAAAAAAAAGAGTTCACCTTGACGTCAGCTTTCCTCTGGCTACCATCCAGAGTGTATGGAGAATATATGTGACTGACCTCTCCATCAGTGTTCACTGCCATGCTCACTGGAGTTAGAAGTCACACAGATCCACTGAAAGTCCTTCACTACTCAAGGACAATGGGCAGCCAGTCTGCTGAGCCTGCATCCTAGCCACCCTCCTGGCGGTCTCCTGCCTTGTGGCCTTTTTTGCCCCAGGACTATTCAGTATTCACTATTTGCTGAGCATTGCTGAAGACCATGCTGGCTCCCCAGTCATCCAGTACCAGATGGCTGCCCTCAGTAGGGGCCTGTCGCAGTGTTTCACCAGTACACTACATTTGTATCATAGAGAATTCTTCAGTTGGAAAAGATACTAATAGGTGCCTGGAGGGCTTTTTTGTAAAAGGCAGCAGCACACAGCACAGCGGTTCCGACCTAGAATGGGACAGTGCTGGTTCAAGTTCCAAGTTTGCTTCTTACTGATCATGTCACCTTAGTCAAGCCTGAGCTTTGTTATGCCTGATTTTCCTCCTCTGTGGTATAGAAATGTAGCCCCTGACCTCATATGTTAGCTTTGTTTGGTGTTAAGTCAAGGTCTCCCTGGACTCGAACTCCTGCTCCTCTTGTCTCAGCTTTTCATAGGGTTTTTAGTGAGAATTAGATGGGTTCGTATTTGTAGAGTGCTTATCACATTCCCTCCCTCTAATAAGTCCCATATAGTGTTTGTTGAACAAGTACAAATTGAGGTGGTCTTAAAGGGAAACTGCTGTATGTGGATGTCACGGACACCTCAGCCCCAGCCTTCACCTGCATGTCTCTAGATGGCTCTTCTCAGGCTGTAAAGCCAGTTCTCACCCACTGTCGTGGGTGTTATGGGAAATTGCAGAGAACACGGTTCCTGGAGCTGTCCCCAGACATAGCGCCTATGCTGTGGACCCAGCCAACCCCACCGAGGTACAATGTCTCAGAATATTAAATACAGTCACACCGTGATGAGTTGCTGTACTTTGGCTGAGGGCACAGCCCAGCTGCCTCCTTTCCAGCTGTCTCTCTGACACCAACACCTTTTGGGCCTCTGGGGCTTCCCCTTAGCTGACCCAGTACATCAAAGGCTGCAAGAGAAGGATGCAGATAAGAGAGCAGCCTTGACCTTCAGGACTGGCAATGCTGAGATCTAGAAACCAGTGAAATCTCGGAATTTCCTTTTCCCTTTCTTTTTAAATGACTATGCAAGTGATTTTATTTTTGTGTTTCCTAGAATTTTATATATAAATACTTGTATTTACATCATGTCCCCTCACTCTCTCATCCCTTAAACTCTTCCCACAGGGCCTGCCTCCAATTCCATCTTAAAGTCATAGCCTTTTATTCTTTAATTATCATTGTTACATATACACTTACATGTATAAATATACTATGCTAAGTTCATTTCATGTTGCTCATATTCATGTGTTTAGGGATGACTGACCATTTAAGACTGGATAACCCATCAAGGGCTCTTCCCGAGAGAAGATCAATAAAGAGCTACCATCAGTTAATGACTTCTGAGAGAGGAAGAATCCAGTTTTTTAGTATATTTTCCTCACTGAGAATTGCATACAATGAATTTTGACTCTACTCACTCCTTACTCTTCCAGCTGCCTCCTCCTAATCTACCCCCCTTTTCCTACTCCTTCCCAGTGTCATGAGTCCCATCTGCACTGCCCATATACTCCTTCCCAATGTCATGAGTCCCATCTGCACTGCCCATATACTCCTTCCCAGTGTCATGAGTCCCATCTGCACTGCCCATATACTCCTTCCCAATGTCATGAGTCCCATCTGCACTGCCCATATACTCCTGAGTATGGGGCCATCCAGTGTAGCATGGTTGACCTACCCGGGGTTATACCCTTAAAGAATACCAAATCTCTTTCCAGAAGCCATCAACTGTCAATAATACTCCTCAGCTGGGAGATGAGGACTATGAGCCCCTCCATGTTAGAATGTCAGCTGGCTTGATCTTCTACAGGCAGGTCCTTTTTCAGGGAACCACTGTTGTAAGTTCCCAAGAACACCAATCCTGTCATGTTGAGAAGACATGGTTCACTCCAACCCTTTCCACACTGTTGCTCTTAGAATTTTCTGCCATCTATTTCTTGATGGTCTTAGCTTCAGGATTTCTAAGCCATGAGAATCCCATATAATTCGTCTCTTTGGGGTGGATACCTTCTTCCCTTTCCTGGAACCATGGGGAATTCCCATGTCATCACTTGTCTGCATTAGAGTTCTTCTTGCCCATTGGGCAGTTTGCTTTTCTCCTCCTCCTCCTCCTCCTCCTCCTCCTCCTCCTCCTCCTCCTCCATAGTATCAGAAATGCAACATGCTGGCTGCATGGTTCGTGAAGTTTTAGAACCACCTTTAGAGATCATTCCCATCTAATCTCCCTTTCTATGAAGTGAAAGTTGAGACAGGCCAGCAGGTCCGTGACAATTACCTAGTGACTGGATCCTGGAGGAAGATGTGAAGGATGTGTGTCTACTCTCCTTCCTCCCCCAACCATAGCCCTGATCCTAGAAAGACTGGGTTTAAAGGGGTTAATGGAGACAGGCATGCACATGTGTGAGATTGCTTGTCCCACTTCCCATAGATTGGAGGAAAAGGTAAGGAAGTAGCTGATTAGCATCCTAACTCCTGTCCGCAGGGCCTCTGACTTCATGAAATGTGATATTTATGAGTGGGGAATACAAGTAAACAACACATGATCATAGGATGGGTAAGTCAGAGAAGGGGTAAACCTTGTGCAGCCATGCTGGCAGAGTCACTGGCAACCGTGAATTTCTACCATATACACCTTGTTGATTGGCCCATTCACCTTGCACAAGCAGCTGTTGAAGCATTCACCTTAGAGGGCTGTAGGAGAAGTCATGTAATGATGGTCTCTACTTTGAAGGTATGGGTATGTGGAATGTTACTCAGTATATTATCTACTGAAATATGTAGCTACTGGACGTGCTTACATGGAGTTCTTCAGGGTGAAATTTGAGTGTCTTTGCTTTCTTTTCATTTCCTCTTAAATAATAAGGATAAAAGTATAACAAAGTTGCCATAGATATTTTGAAAAACATTCTCTCTTCAAACTTAACAGTTAACATTTTTGCATATCTGTTTTGTAAGATTGCAGTAAAAGGTCTAACACTGTATTTTTGCATGGATTTAGATTAAATGCCTGTTCTATAGTGTGTCGGTTCCATAAAGAATAAATGTAAATAATGATACATTACAATGCACTCAGAAGTGTATAGTTTTCAAATATGGTTCTCACAGCAACCCTGGGGGATAGATGTATTGTCCTTGTTTTGTATCAGGGAAAGTTAAGGTTTCAAGCAATGCTCTGCCTGAAGCTATCCAGTGTGTAGATCATGGTGACAGAATTAGAACACAGCTCCACTCAACCAAGTGGGCTTGCTTGCTTAGATATGGGAACTGCACTAAAAGCTTTATTGGAGAAACAAATTGAGATGGAAGCCAATTCTCCGCGAATGTTCAAGTGGTCAATTGCCACATCAATGGTATAAAATAGTTTCCAGATAATGAAAGTTTGCAAGAAACAAGTTCCTTTGGGAGATATGGGACTTGTGCTGTGTAGAAAAGGGTTTAAGTTAGAAGTAGTAAGACAAAGAGAAGAGAACATTCTAAGAACCATAGGAAATGGAAAAATACCAAGTTGTTACCAACCTGAAAGCTTAATGTCTACTAGATAGCTTCCATAATGCTGGAATGTTCTATCAGTGGTACCGAGTAGGGAAAAGTCATCAGCAGTTTACCCACTTGTGTACTACAATAATGACCAGCCTAACAAGATATGACCACTGGTGTAATGGTAACACAAATTTTATGGCATTGACCAACCACTTTCTGATTGGCTCCACAAGATGAAACCTATGCCCAACCCTACTAACTGGCCACTGGGCCAGGAAGCCATGACTGGCTAGGTCATAGACCCTAGGGGAGAAACTAGTTCTTATCTTTATGCTTATATATTCTTACATCTCTCAACCATCATCAGAGAAATTTCTCTTTTCAGGAGATAGTGGTACCTCAAGCATACACTCTCTCACCCACAGAAGAAGAGATGGAAGATGGTAAAAACCAAATGGAGTAGATGTCCTTTTCAAAACAGTATCACCAGCCCTGACAGAACAGTCACACTCATGAACTCACAGTGGATAGCACTACATGAACGAGACTTGCACAAAATCAAGCCAGCCAAAATCCCAGCATGGATGAACAAAGGGCTCAGATAGCCCCACACCTGTGGAGCGACTGGAAGCTGCTGTGGGAGGGAGAGTCACCTTTCTTCAGGAACTATAGGATTTTTTAGAGGAGTATTAAGAAAGACTTCTTAATTTTTTTTATTAAGTACATGGTCAGATTCCATGAATCATAAAAATACCAGTTGTACCCAGCACCCACATTTTAGACAAGTAGCTTCCTAATCTTGAGACTTAGAGATGATCAGCAGTCTTCTAAGCTTCAACACATTGGTGAAAGAGCTAAGGTGTAAGCCTGAGTATGGAGTAACTCTTCCACCTCTTTATGGCTACCTCTTATTTTATATTTATTTGGTTTCTTGGTTGTTTGCTTGCATGTTTGTTTTTGAGGCAGGGTCTTGCATGTAGTCCTGTCTGTCCTGGAGCTTGCTATCTGGACCAGGCTGGCCTCCAACTCACAGAGATCTGCCAGCTTTTGCCTCCTAAATGCTAGGATTAAAGGCATGTGCCATCATGCCCAGCTCATTTTGAATTTGAATAAAGCAGTGATTGGTTCAAGAAGACAAACCCAGTGGTTAGTTGACAAGGAAGAACGGAGACTTAAGAGCATGAAATGGAAGGACTTTGGAGACAGGGAATGGAGAGAAAAAGAAATGAAAATGGAACTTTGGCAATGACCAGTATTAGGGTGTCAGGAGAAGAATGGGGGCAATAGATCAGCAGAGGAAAAGAATAAGCCGGTGAAGATGGAGTAAAAATTAGGACAAAGGCTGGGGCCTTATATGTAATACAAGTAGGTGTAAAAGAAGCAGTTGTCTTGGCGTTGCTAATGACTAATATGCCAGGATAAGAATGAGAAAATAACCATCAGAAAGGTGGCTAGAAACCCATGGGGGGTGGGTGTTTGCATGGGTACCAGCGAGAGCAAGTTACAACTGTAGGTATTAAGGCTGTCTATGCAGTTGGTAGACACCACATATACAGGAAGTTGTGCCGGAGAATGAAAATAGAAATAAAGGCACAGAGGCCACTGGACTACTTAAGTGAAGTAATCATAGAAAAGAGTGTATGTGCCAGTTACCCCATCTTCTCTGTCTGGGAGGCTAGAATACATGGAAGGGAATTAGAACAAAGGAAAGTAAGAGCACAGCTCTGACTCTGCAAGCTGTTGCTCTGTTGATGAACACCAAGACTGCTTTTGTAACTTAGCTATGATGCATAGTCTCTCGATAAACGTAAATGAGTGGGTCTCTGTGGTTTAGTAACTTCCATTCCTTTCGGTTTCATTACCAGGAGTTACAGTACAGGTGGATCATATGGTTGTTCTATTTTTAGTTTTTTGAGGACCCTTAATACTGATTTTTTTTTATAGTTTTTATATTAATTTACATGCCCACCGGCATTGTAAGAGGCTTTCTTCACTGACTTGGTGGGTTTTTTTGGGTTTTTTTTTTTTCAGTGTTGGCCATTATAACTGTAAGCTGGATTTTCATTTCCCTGATGGCTAAGGAGATTGAGCATTTTTATGTGCCTTTTTTTTCTAGTATCTTTTCATGTGTTCATTTGTTGATTGTATTATTCAGATTTTTCCCCATTGGGTTCTTTATATATTTTAGACAGTGTCCAGCAGATCACATTCTGTAATCTGTTTCTTTACTCTGTTAATTTTTCCTCTGGTCTGAAGAAACTTTGTAATGTTACATACTCCTAGCTGTTACTTCTTGTAATAGTGTCCTTAGTTGTAAGAACCCTTTTCAGAAAGTGCTTGTACCTGTATCTAAAGTGGTTTTGTTTGCTTTGTTTTCCTTTAGAAATTTCAGGTTTTCAGGGTTAACATCAAGGTCTTTGATACATTTCAAATTGATGTTTGTGTAGGATGAAAGATGTGGATCTAGTTTGATTTTTATCATGTAAATATCTGTGGTGGATTGAATAGATTTAGCCCCCCAGAGATTCATGCTTAGCCATAGGAAGTGGCACTATTAGGAGTTGTGGCCTTTTTGGAAGAAGTATATCATTGTATAAGTGGGCCTTGACTTCCTATGCCCAGTCCTCCTTTCCACTGCCTGTGGAAGAGAGTCTCCTCCTATCTACCTTTGGATCAGGATGTAGAACTCTTAACTCCTTCAGCACCACTGCCTGCTTCCCACTGTGATGATAATGGACTGAACCTGTGAATCTGTAAGCCAACTCTAGTTAAATGTTTGCCTTTATCCAGGCCCTTTCAGCACCATCTTGCTGGCATATGCTATAGTGTCTATGTTTGGTGGCTGATTGTGGGATGGATCCCTGGCAGCTGCAGTCATTGGGTCCATCCTTTGGATTCGGCTTCACACATGATCTCTGTAACTCCTTCAACATGTGCTTTGTTCTTAATTCTAGGAAGGGGTGACGTGTCCACAGCTGTCTCGTGGGAGACTATACCAGTGCCTGGCAAACATGGAGGTGGATGCTCACAGTCAGCTATTAGATGGAACACAGGGTTCCCAAGGAAGGAGCTAGAGAAAGTACACATGGAGCTGAAGGGGTCTTCAACCCTATAGGTGGAAGAACAACATGAACTAACTAGTACCCCCTGAGCTCATGTCTCTAGCTACATATATAGAAGAGGATGGCCTAGTTGGCCATCATTGGGAAGAGAGGCCCCTTGGTCATGCAGACTTTATATGCCCCAGTACAGGGGAACGCCAGGGCCAAGATGTGGGAGTGGGTGGGTAGGGGAGCAGGGCCGGGAGGGGGGAGGGTATAGGGAACTTTCTGGATAACACTTGAAATGTAAACGAAGAAAATATCTAATAAAAGTTGGAAAACAAAATGTTTGCCTTTGTAAGAGTTGCATTGGTCATGGTGTCTCTTTGCTGCAATGAAACCCTAAGTAAGACAATATTCAGTTTTCCCAGCACTTTCTGGAGAAGGGGCTGTCTTTTCTCCAATGTATGTTTTTGACACTTTTGTCAAGAAGTAGATGGAAATATCTATGGGAGTTTAGTTCTAGGCCATCAATTCAGTTTTATTGATCTCTTTGTCTGTTTTAGTGTCAGTAGCTTGCTCTGGCTCAGCAGGAGAATTTGAAACCAAGTATAGCCTCTCCCATTGTTCCTTTTGCTCAAAATTGCTTTGAGTCTTTGGGACATAGTGTGCTTTCATCTGTGATTGGCATTGTTGGTGTTTTAATAGTTGTCTTAGTTAGGGTTTTACTGCTGTGAATAAGTGACCATGACCAAGGCAACTCTTGTAAAGGCAAACATTTAATTGGAGCTGGCTTACTGTTTCAGAGGTTTAGTCCATTATCGTCATGGCAGGAAGCATGGCAGTATGCAGGTGGACATGTGCTAGAGAAGGAGCTGAGAGTCCTACAGGCAGCAGAAGGGGGAATGTCTTCCACAGGTAGCCAAGAGGAGACTGGAATTCCATACTGGGTGAAGCTTAAGTCTAGGAGACCTTGAAGCCCGCCCCACAGTGACACACACCCCCTCCAACAAGTCCATACCTACTCCAACAAGGTCACACCTTATAACGGTGCCATTTTCTGTGGGCCAAGCATTCAAGCACATGAGTTGATGGTGGCTAAACCTATTCAAACCACCGCAGTGGTGAATAAATTGAACCTGTCACCTGCAACAAAACATGCACTTTTACAGTGTGAACACAGAATGTCTTTCTACTCTCTAATGTCTTCTTATAGTTTTTCTTTTCCTTCAATATTTTCAGTTTTTATTGGATAAGCCTCTTTGGGTTTATTTCTATGTGGTTTTTGAGACATTTATGAATGGGATTGTTTTTCTGTTGTTGTTTTTTTCCCTCAGAATGTTTGTCATAGCTATGCATGATTTTTATTTGTTTATTGTGTGTCCTGCTGCTTTTATTCAACATGTTTATCAGATCTAACTAAGCAAAGAGTTTTCCAGTGGATTTTTAGAGGTCTTTTAAATATCAGATTAGAACATCCACAAATAGGGCCACTATGACATTTTCCTTTCCTATTTATTTCCTTTTGATTTATTTCTATTAGCCTGGTTAAAGCATCAATATTAAGATCTACCTACTTCTCCAGTTTCATCTACCAACATGACTGTCTCATAGACCTTTTGTAGCAGTTGCTTGTTGTGTCCTGAGTTCCATGTCCCTTTGTGCCCAGTGCCCCTAAAAGCTTAGAATTCCCTGGCATATAGAGTGAGCCTTTTGTACACGTATATGGCACAGACGATATTTTTTGAAGTGGTTGAAAGGGGAAAACTGAGTTCAACTGAGTCAGAATAGAAAGAACACCCTTGTCTGGTTTCTTACTTTAGAGCACATACTCTCTATTTCTATAACGTGGGATATAGTTGAGTTGTACACAGCCTACCGTCTGTCCACTCCTTTGGAGGTTGTAAAACTTTGTCCACCATTAGCAGTCTTCTCCCATTAGTCTCCTGCACTCTCCTGCTACCATTCATGATTATAAACTTCCACCCCCAGCTCTGAAATGTCCAGGATCTAGGATATCATTTCTAGAATGCCTGGTAGGCACATCATTCTTCATACTGCTTCTATTGAGCAAAAGGGGATAAACAGATAAAGGGTCTTCATTATTCTATGCTTCTAATATTAATTGCTCTCATTTGATAAGGTCTTTTCCATTGACTAGAGATTTATCCTAGCAATAAGGACAGTAACAATTTTAAGAAAAGATAACCATGTGTAATTTGTGATTCAGTGCCCTTGAAAAGAATGAATTCCCCCCAAATTACCCTAAGTAGACAGTGTAGACCTTATTGTATCTTTTAGAGCTATTAGATAGCTTCTATCTCTGTTGAAGCTCTTGACAGAAATTATTTAGTTCATCCAAAAAATAAAGAGATCTTTGTAGTACAATTCAAGTCTGTGTCCCACCTTAAGAAGCTTTGCAGACTTAGAGATTTCAATTTTACATTATCTGATACCCTTGGAATGGTCACCTTTAATGTTCAACATTATGGCTTGTCTCTGCGAGGAATTATTCCCATAGCGTTTTGGCATGTGTCCACTTGAGATTTATCACATGAGCCCTCTCACTCTAGCTTCACCAGACTTTGACCTCAGAAAGATGCTCAAACTTCGCACAGTGGAGCTGAAGGGATACTTGCCATGCTGTTGTAATGTGCTAAGTAACACTTGAGAGTGTGTGTGTTGTGGTGAGGGGGTGGTAAACCCTGGTTTTGGAAAATGTAAACCGGCCAGCTCTTTGTCTCAGAGAGTCAAGGTTCTTGCTGCAAATTCCTGAGAAATGCCCCACAGAAAGAAGGATGAGGGCTTTGCTTCTCAGGTAAAAGCTTGCACGTCCCATTTCCTTTCAACTATTTCAGCAAGATGCCATACAAACCCCGAGTTCAGAATTTCTGAAACTGGAAGCAGCATCTCCCAGAGTTATATATTTCTCTACTTTCCTGTTCACCAGGCAGCTAACTCATTCCCAGAATGTATCTATTTCCATCTCATAAATATTTCTTCTCCTGCACTCTGCACATTATTAACTTAGATTTGACCCTCATTAAGAGGTAAAAAATGATGACACTATTACCGTACACAACCACTTTGTGTCCCTGTGTCCCCTTTCGTTTGCCTCCAACTCAGTGTCCTAGAGTTCAGATCTGTTGGCATAAAGCCCTTCGCTGGTTAAGGCTTCCAGATAACATCTGAACTCTTGAAGATCCACCTGCTTCTGCAGTCCCTTCCATCAACAGTCAACATGTCTGCTTCACAGATGCTTTCTAACAATGGCTTGCCATACTCCAAGTGTCACCTCTCTGTCACTTTGTGCTCAGTTTCCCTAAAAGAATCCCTTGGTACAAAGTAGTCATTTGATATATGTATGTGTCACATATGATGTTTTTTGAGTCGTTAAAATCAAAAGCTCAACCGCAACAAGGTTCTAGTTTGGGGATTGCCTAGTTTTTTATTGTTTCTGCATGTTTAATTTACTTTAATCTTCTTGGTGGTGGAAATTTATGGTTTTTGTTTTGATGTGTTTTTAGATCTATATGTTTAGATACTAAGTAAAAGCTTACATGAGACGAAAATATTGCCTGTTTATATTTTTTAGACTACCACAAACTTGCAGACCACCACTAATTGTAATTATCTTTTTCAATTAAGCAGTAGTGTTATAAACACAGATTAATCAGATTATCCTGATTTTCCTCAGGAACCAATAATTTATGAGTCACTAACACAAGACCGCCAGCCCCTTTCTAGTACATGGAAAACGGTAGAAGCACAGCACATGAAATAGCTGTCTACTATCATTCTACTGTCTTTTAGTACTTAAACATATTACTAACTTTAAGGATAGCATTAGCAAAATATGTGACATACATGCTCACCAATCTGGAAAACGATGTGACCTTGAATTATACTTGTGACAGGCTTAAGTGTAGAGGCTCAGACGGGTAATTTTTGAGTGGTCACAAGTCTGTCTACTTCACTAAATGATAGTATAGAGTATCTAGTTATTAGGTTAGACATACTTTTGACTATAATGGAAAAGGTCATATTCACTCTCAGAGATTCTAGAGATAATTCATCATAGATGACAAGCGCTCCTTGGAGCCCATGTCATCAATGGGTCCTGTCCCACTTCCCAGCAAAGTTTGTCTCCCTTCTTGAAGACTTCAATAACACACCAACAAACAAAAACAAAACAAAACAAAACAAAAAACCCAGAAACACCCCAAAGCTGAATAATTTGCCAACCCCCAGCTCTCTGGTGGGCTCAGGTCCTCTGGACAGGTGTGGGCCCTATGTGGGGAGTTGGGTCTACCCTACAGCCACTGCCAGTAGAAACAAACCACAATATCCAATAGGAAGGTGTGTTTCCACAGGAGGGCGGTCCTATCTTTCATCTTCACTGGTTCACACTTATGGCATCATCAGAACAAGTCACAGCTCTATCTGGGCTCTAGCCGGTGTTATTCTATAGCATTTGTTGGGGCCCTATTCAAAGTCTGTTTCTTAATGACTCCAGCACTGGAGATGGGGACAGATACTGAACAATACCCATGGGTAGCATCGTCTGTGTGCATTAGCCATCTCCTGACAGCTCCTGACATGTTGGCGTCCTCCATCATCCACTCCTTACTAAAACTGAATCCTCCACTGTTTGCTGGCCTCAGGATACCACTCAGGCCTAGCAATTAATGTGGGCCTGTTGTCTGCTAAGCTCTTGTGTATAATTTCATTTGTCTTCAATTATTATTCAGGCTGTGAACAGATCACCCTCTCTCAAAGATAATATTTCCACTTAGCTCTGAGGTTCATTCCTGGTATTTTTTGATGATGTAACCATCTTCTTGGGTAATGTTCTTCTTTCTTCTCCCTGATCCTCTCCTGGGAGACTTCATAGAAACTCAGCCTGTATTCTGCTTACCATCCTTACATTTATTCCCAGGAATGGAAGCCCAGTACACATCCCTGTTTATCTTTAATGTAAACCAAGCACAAAACTCAGCAGATTCCTTGACCCTGTTAACCCAGAAAGATAAAATCTACATTGTATTTATTGGCTCTAATTGTGAAAGCTTGCTCTGGAAATACCACACATTACTACTTCTTGTAAGGATTTCCTGTTCGTATCCCCATCACTCTGCCAAATGCTCCATCCCCGCATAAACCTTACGGTTTGCTGTATTTTAAAGTTCATTGTGTGTAAATGAAAAATTATTAATATTTTGTATATATTAATGCTGGAAACAAATACAGAAGCAATTATTTCTTAACCAGCTAGTTTCCCAAATAACCACCTAGAAACCTTTTAATATTTCAAAGCTTGGGTAGAACTCTGGGCAGACTCTCAACTAGCTCATCTAAGTCAACAGACCACCTAGTCCCATCCATCCACGTGGCTAGCTAAACCTTCCAGGCCCATAGTCACATCTGTCTCCTCTTGTGTCTCCCAGTAAAAGGTCTCTTCCTCTTCTTCTTAGAGTTCCTTTTTCCCTCTCAGGAAATCCTGTCTTCCACCTCCTGCCCAGCTAATTTGCCATCAGATTTGTTATTAACAGGTACATAGAACACCCCTCCACCCACCCCCAAAAAACTCTGCCATCCAAGATTACTGTACCCAGTAATCAGTTAGGGAAAACCACAGAATTTATTGCTAGGAGACCAGCCTAATAGGATACTTACAGGAATACTAGAGACAAAAAGATAGTAGCTTTTCCATCCTTCAGACACAAGATATTCTCTCTATAATTTCTCTTTTTAGTCTAATAAAAGGCTCTTTTCTATTCTTATAAACTGAATACAGTAATAATTATGAAAAACTATCAACTATGGCTTACATTATAACATAATGCATAAGCATTTGTCAGGTTAGAGACAGTATTCTATTATCCATCCTATCTTACTGAGTTAGAGTTTTATATCCAAATCATTTTCTTTTCTAAGAATTGTATTACCATCCTAAAAAAGATTATCTTAACCTAAAACATCTCCTCAAATCCTGAAGAACTTAAGGTTAATTGTGAGATTATAACTTCCTAGTAATCAATACCATCGGAGATTTAAGAAGGAATAAATATCACCTGAGGATTGAGGATGCGCGGTACGCAGCTTCAAAATTTATAGAAGTGACAGAGATAGCTGATTGACCAGATAGCCCTCAGAATGTACTAAAACACTGGAGCATCCTCTTCAGCCTCTGGCCCAGAATGTCCATCACACCTTTTGTGAAGCATGAGCATCCTCTTCAGCCTCTGGCCCAGAATGTCCGTCACACCTTTTGTGAAGCATGAGCATCCTCTTCAGCCTCTGGCCCAGAATGTCTGTCACACCTTTTGTGAAGCATGATCTATCACAGGGAATTTTGACATAATGATAAGAACAGTACATACTCTGTGATTCTTGAATGGAATGTTCTCATGTGCCCTTTAGGCCCATTTGTTCTGTTGTGTGGCTCAAACCAGGTATTTCTTTGTTCCCTTCATGTCTGGATGATTGAGAAAATTTGATATTGAAGACCACCTTCTATTATTATATGTAGGCTGTTCTTAACCCCTCAGGTGTTCTGTGGTGGGTGCATATATGTTTAGTTGTTATGTCATCTGTTGAGTTGTTTTATTAATATATGATGGTCTTTTTGTGTCTTTTCTCTTTTTATTTAAATTCTCCCCTTTCTGGTGTATCATGGTCCTACCTTACGTTTGGTTTCCATTTGTGAGCAGCGTCCTTCTCTAGTCTTTCACAATGAGTCTACAAGCAGTGGCATGAGAATCTTTTGGATATTTTGGTTTGGGACAACATATAGTTAGATCTTGATTTTTTTTTTTTTTTGCTTTCATTTTGTTATTGTTGATCTATTTGGCCAGACTGCATATTTCAGGAGATGAATTTAATCCATTTATCCTCACTGTTATTGATACTTATGAACTCCCTCACTTGTTAGTCACCTCCTGCTTGTTGTGTGTATTGTTCGCGTTTCCTGATCATCACTTACCTTTGTGATTCAGTAGCTTTCCAGCAGGCTCTTGTTGGGTTCCCTCTTTAATCTTTTATACAACTGTTCTTCCAGTGAGTTTTGTGTGCCTGTGTGTATTCATGGTTGTAGATACTCTCCTTTTGTTTCTAGTATTCCTATAAGTATCCTTTAGGTTGGTCTCCTAGTGATAATTCTGTGGTTTTCCCTAATTACTGGGTACAGTAATCTTGGATGGTAGGGTTTTGGGGGTGGATGGGGGGATGCTCTACTGTTGCTTTTTCTTCTTTCAGGACTTTGGGTATCACACATTCTTCTAGCTTATAAAGTCTCTACAAAGAAACCTTTTAAAACTCTAATGGCGATTCCCTTATATGTGACCTGAAGCTTTTTGCTTGCTGCTTTTGGAATCTTTATTTGTACTTTTACCATCTTGTCTATAATGTTTTGGTGAAGGGTTTTGTTTTGTCAAATCTAGTTGAGTCCACTGAGTTTCTTATAGCTGCGTATCACTACCTCTTTGAGAATTCAAGAATGTTTCTGCTGAGCCGGGCGTGGTGGCGCATGCCTTTAATCCCAGCACTCGGGAGGCAGAGGCAGGCGGATTTCTGAGTTCGAGGCCAGCCTGGTCTACAAAGTGAGTTCCAGGACAGCCAGGGCTATACAGAGAAACCCTGTCTCGAAAAAAAAAAAAAGAATGTTTCTGCTGTTATTTCATGAAGAAGGTTTCTCATGTTCTTGTCCTTCTGGAGTGTCTGCTTTCTCATTTCTTCAGGTCACCTGTCTGGTACCTTGTGGAATTTCCTTAGCATAATTATTTTGTATTCTTTTCATAGATTTTGTTCAAATTTGGATCTATTTCTGGAGAACCCCTGAGCTCCTTTGGAGGCTCTGGACTTCTTTTTCTGTTTCTCATATCCCTATACCGATGCCTGCGCATCATGTGAAACGGTTGCCTCTTCTAATTTTATGAAGTAATTCATGTAGAAAATTATTTTGTTTTTTTATTTACATTGGATGTATAGTGCTGGTTGGGTAGATCTCTTGGATTTATTATGGGTGTTCTCAAAAGTTTAACCTGTGTGTTTGGCTATGTTGATATCAGCAATGTGTATTGGATCTCAGAGGCCTAGATTAAAGTGATTCATGAAAATAGTTTTATGACTTTGCAGTTCATATAGATTTCTAAAGGTATATATATCCTTGGGTGTCATAGTGTAAAACCCTTACAGCTGACCTGTGATGTCAGATGCCACAGTCTTGGTGATACAAGCAGTAGATTGGAAATCCTGTCCTAGATCCTAGAATAAGTACAAGTGACACTAAGAATGTAGGAAAAAGTCCCTGAGCCATAGAACATGAAGCATCCTTCCTTCTAGGGCCCTTGGGATGAATATAGGATATCCCTGAGCCTAGAGAAATGACTCTCATAGGTTTTGAGTAACTGGACGGGAAAGGACTTTCCATGTTTCCCATAGGATGAGCACAGTAATACTGGGGAGCGTGGCACTGGTCACCACAGCCTCGGGGTGTAATTGTCAGTTATTCTTGGGCTTGTCATGCAGTAGTTGGTCCTGAATTTCCCTCCCTCAAGACTCAGCTTCCCTGGTGATTACACATATGTACAAGCTATTAAGTTTCTATCATAGCACATCCTATCTCAAGGATATTATTGATATTATAAATTAATACTGGGAGCATATGAGTTAGATCTTTATCTTTAACTTTTTGTTTGTTTGTTTTTTTGAGACAGGGTTTCTCTGTGTAGCTCTGGCTGTCCTGGAACTCACTCTGTAGACCAGGCTGGCCTCAAACTCAGAAATCCGCCTGCCTCTGCCTCCCAAGTGCTGGGATTAAAAGCGTATGCCACCACTGCTCAGCGTTATCTTTAACTTTTTTTTTTTTAGAAGGCCATAAAAATAATTCTAAACAGGCCCAGGCTTGGCTTGGCATGTCATGTGTAAATATCTCCCAGGTTTGCCTTCCCTTCCCTACTTTCTTGTTCATAAGAATCCACTCTGACTCAAATACTCCACCATCAACTCTACCTCAGCTTCTCAGCCCATCTGAAGTTAATGCTCGTTCAGTTATTACATGATCAATCTTTTGTAAGCTTTTACACAGCCCCCAAAATTCCATGTTTAGAATAAAACATATTTTCATGGGCTACAGTCAAATACAGCCTTTGTGAATAGAGGTGTTTGGTATGGTTTAATTGATAAAAATCTAAGATAGTTTTGTCAAATTTATTATTCCTAAATAGTATCTTTTGTATGAGAGGGAAGTTAGGAACCTATTACTGTACAAATAACTTTAAGATTTTATCTCCACTTCTAAGAGGAAACAATGGCCTGTTTTATAGAGTTTAAGAAAAGGGTGGAGTCTGTTTGTTAGAATGCATGGGGTCTACATAAATACCTACATGGCTTTTTCATTTTAACTTTATAGGAAATCAATGTGTTGACGGTTGCATTGGTTAACCAGGAACGAGAGAACAACACTGAAAAAAGAAGCCAAGGTTTAAAGTCTGAGAAGGAGGCCCTGCTGATAGGTAAGAGAAATCTCTTATCATTTATTTACAGAAATCATCCCCTGAGAATCAACTTGGACAATAGTTTAGTAACTCACTTCCACTTATTTCATCAAGACTATGCAATGTACATCTCAACTGCATGTCATACAGACTGAAAAGAGGTTCCATCTCGTCTGGAACTGAAAACATTAGGTAGTTGTCAGACAGAAAATCGGGTTTAAGAAAATAGGTTAATTCACATCTCATGTGTCATAAATCTGAATTTTAAAATTTAAAAGGAGGTCCTGTTGGTTCTTGTTCAAAAGTTCCTAAGCCAAGCCAGGCGTTTAGGCAATTTTGAATCTGGAGATGAGCCTCTAAGCCCCTTAGTAGAGGATCCATTCCAAAGTCAGCTTCAAGGCCAGACCTATAACGCTGTTTATTAATCACCGTATCCAGAGTAATGTCATTAGGATAATTGGGAATGTCTAAACCAGATTTCCACATCATGTGGATTCATTTAGTAGAGATGAACAAGAGATGCTGGTCTCTAAGGAAGAGAAAGAGAAAATAAGTTACTGTTCACCTGCAACACCAGCAGTCCTGTCTGCGCCTTGGTAGAGAGCCCAGCATGGGGTCTCAGTCTCCTGGAACTACCCCTGGCTTCCCTGCAAGGTGGTACAGGTGAGGCCGACTTGTACCCCGGGTATACACGAAACAGACTGTTCCCACCCCCCAGGTACACACAAAACAGACTGTCCCACCCCCCAGGGACACACGAAACAAACCCACCCCCCCAGGTCAGTATCTGGCAGAAGCAACATCTTCTAAATATTGCACCAGCTCTCATCTTTAAAATGACAGGTTCACTGGGGCCTGCAGAAGCTGGCACAGGAGAAATTAAATTCAAAAGATAGTCCAAACTTCATCCATCACATATAGATTTTTCAACTACGGGGTTATTGAATGTGACACCAACTTAGAGATACTCCAAGGAAAACCAATTATTTTTTTTTCTGATGATATACAGCTGTAATAATATGTCATGCACACGTCTCAAAAGACATGCTGATGTGCGTCAGTTCCAGGAACCCAAAACGAGCCCACATGTAACTGCTAGCTGGCGTTTTCTCCCCTTAGAAAATATTTCCAACTCTGAAAACTGTTTATTTTATTCAGTGTGACTAAGATATGGTTACTGTCCCTACAATGCTTTGGGTATATAACAAATTTCATAATGATCTGTAGAAAACTTTCTAGAGGTGTGACTAATACCACTTACAAGCTTTGAAAATTTAGAACAGGCCAATATGTTATCTTCCTTTCCATTGGAGATTGCCTCCTACTTAATTTTACATTCTCCTTGGAGAATACATCTCATTTATGATGTCTTTTAAATAGTTCTGTGCATATATAGTATAAAATATGTGTATAGATTATACATGTGTTCATATATACACATTAGTCAATTTCCACAAAATTTTAAATATGTGCTTAATTATTGTAAATTCTTTATTATTTATGTGTATATATTTGTGCGAACATATGTGCAAGTGCCCATAGAGCCCAGAGGAACCAGATGCCTCTGAGGCTAGAGTCAGAGACCCTAGTGAGCGTACCTGACAGGGATGCTGGAAGCCAAACTTAAATCCTCTATAATAAACACTGTCACCTGCTGAGCTCTCTCTCCAGCCCCTAATTATTATCCATTAATGAGAGGAGACATAGCGGTGGCAAGGGGGTTGTTTATAACTCTCTACCTCTACTAATGCCTTTAGTATCAGAAAAAAGAAATTAGCTATCTCAGTGTAATAGAAAGACAGCTATGAGGACATCAGAATCTTCAATAAAAGTCTGCACAGCCGACGGAATGCTCCTCTCACAGTTCACCTTTGGAGCCAGCCTACCTGTAAACAGTTGATTGGAATAAGAGAAAACAAGGAATGTACTCAATCTTGAGTCGGTATGCAAGAACCTTCAACAAAGGAGGCTGGAGGCTTTAGTGTTGATCAACATAAACCAAGGACCAATCTTCCCTTTCAATTCTACCTTCCTCTAGTAATGGCTTAACAAAAGGCAGGAATTCCTCTCACAAACCCGCCCTCTGAATGGCCATACTTATATTCGTCTAAAAGAGAGCAATCCTTTTGACTCCCCAAAGAGTCCTGTGATGGAGAAGTATCTTCAAGCTGGGCAGCGGATCTGTGGAAGCGTCCGTTGCCTCTATTACTAAGGCTCCACTATCCTAGTTACCACATTGCCATGAGGTGTCCTGACAAAAGTGACTTAAGGGAGGAAGGATTTGAGTGGCTCACAGTTTTGAGGTTAGGGTCCACAGTGGGTGGTGGAGAAGTCACAGCAGAGGGACGGTGAGGCAGCTGGTCACATGATACTGACAGACTAGAAGGAGGGGGGAGAGAGGGGGGGAGAGAGAGGCATGTGTTCACCTCATTTTCTCCCTTTTTACTCGTATTTTTATAGACTCATAGAGAATTTCATACAATGTCTCTTGATCATATTCACCACCCATTCTCACCCCTAACTCCTTCCAGATTCTTCCCCGTGTTTGCATGTTCGAAGAATCTGTCTTGTGGCAGCTGTCTTGGTCCTCTAGTTCTTGCAGTATTTCCACACACACCCCTTCCATGATGTTCCTGGAGGGGAGGGGAGGGGAGGGGAGGGGAGGGGAGGGGAGGGAAGGGGAGGGAAGGGAAGGGAAGGGAAGGGGAGGGGAGGGGAGAGAGAGAGAGGAAGGAAGGAAGGAAGGAAGGAAGGAAGGAAGGAAGGAAGGAAGGAAGGAAGGAAGGAAAAGAAAGAAAGAAAGAAAGAAAGAAAGAAAGAAAGAAAGAAAGAAAATGAAAGAATATGAATGAATATGAATGTGTGTGTTGTTAATGTGTTAATTGGGGTAGTTATTCCACAGTCGGTCGACTTCTTCATTTTGACTTTCTCTAATAACTTTAGTCTACCGCAGAAAAGAAGCTTCTTTGATGAGGGGTGACAGCTACACTCAGCTGTGGTATAAGGACAAGAGTAGTTACAATGCAGTTAGAAATTATACTGGTTTTTTTAAAGT
The DNA here is from genome assembly GCA_902729485.2 of Mus minutoides. Taxonomy (NCBI): domain Eukaryota; kingdom Metazoa; phylum Chordata; class Mammalia; order Rodentia; family Muridae; genus Mus; species Mus minutoides. Next base: position 413,488 of record LR749571.1, read on the forward strand.
GGCAAATAGTGGATTCTTCTCTATGTCTCATGTCCTCGCCAGCTAATTTAGAAAGCCAAGCATGGGTTCCTCCCTTTGGGTGGGTGTTGAGTCCTAGTAAGTAGCTACTGCTTGACCCCCAGAAGACAGTGCCACTGTCGCCCCCCTCAGAGTATCTGGCTGTGCTGGCCATTGCTGTGCTATGCTGGCGTCACAGCTGGATAGGACTATTGCTCACCTTTCTCCTTGGATGCATGCATGGCTTCTCATGATTCTATGAGAACTGACCATCGGGGGAGGAGGCTCCCTGGTCCCATCTAGATTGATTTCTCCAGATCCCCAGTATGGAGCTTGCTGTGTCTTCAGCAGGAGGGTCTTATCTTGTTTTCCTGAGGGACCAAGGGCAACTACAATCGCTTTGGGAGTGTCTTGAATTCCCATGACCATTAACTTCAAAAGACATTTTCCCTACCTAGCATGGGGAGGGGGGGTTGTTAGTCTATGGGGGTGGGGGGCATTGTTACCCCAATTGTCATAGCTTCAATGAAATTGTGTGTGTGTGTGTGTGTGTGAGAGAGAGAGAGAGAGAGAGAGAGAGAGAGAGAGAGAGAGAGAGAGATTAGTAACCATGAAATAATACAATCCCCTATGGGTCTGTTTGTTTTTTGTTTTTGTTTTTTTTTTCAAATATCCTAGTGTTATTTATTCCTCTTCCTCCCCTCTCCCCCCACCCCCCAGGTAAATCTTTCCTATCAGTTTTTCCCATTTTCCCTTCATAGTAACTTCCTTCACAGGGGTTTCCTTAGCTTGCTCTCTAAATCTCAGAATACTCGCAGTCCATCTCAAGCTCCAGTTTTTGTTTCCTGAAACATTTAGAACCTATTTCAAGGTCCCTGCTGACAGTTAAGGTTCTGCTCCCACACACACCTCTAGATTCGAGTGACCATCCTCTCCAGATTCAAGCCATTGTGCTCTTCAGCTAGTGCTGGTCTTGCCTGACTGTTCCTAGCGCAGGGCCCTTGCACCCCAAGGATTGCATAGGCACACTGCAGACTTTGTAAAATAGGCTTCTTAATGCGTCCCTCTTGTCTCAGAGTCTCACTGTCTCAGAGAAGCCTGCGTTTGACCCCTCAGTGTAAAATAGCTCGCGCCAACCTCCAGGGCGCCCTGTGCTCTGCTGCTGGGCTTCTCTCTGTTATGCTTATCACCATCTGAAAATATTTCCTCCTGTCTTAATGTTTGCATTCACCATCTATGCTGTTCCTCGAGACTGAAAATCCACATAAATGGCCCCTTTTTTCTGTTTTTTAGTATGCCATACGAAGTGCTTTAAAGTAAAAACCTAACAGAACTGAATGATGGTGAGGGGAAGCTAGTGCTATTTGGTTAATCCGGACACCTACCAATTTGGTCTTGGTGAGGTTCAAAACAAGGATAAAATAGATGGCCCTGGTGGAATGCTTTTATGTGGCCTCCTAGAATGGGCCTTCCGAGCCGGAGCCAAGCCGGCTGCTCCTCAGCAGAGCTGGTTTGCATTTTTCTCAAGAAGCTTTTAGGGCTCTGAGACCCTTAAAAAGCCCAGCAGGGCAAGGTCTGCTCCTTTTATCCTACTTAGACTGTTGGCTTACAAAGACAATCCGCACTATTGGGAACATGCTCTTAAGTAGGGAGGCCTGCTACTGCTGCTCCACAGAAACAGGTCCAGCTACAGAGCCCTTCCATTTGCAGCCCACCTGTTCAGAGCCAGCTTCGCCTCGGTTCCAAGCTTGGAAGCTGCCCCCAGAGTGCCAGAAATGAGTCTCCATTTGGGAACGTGTTGGCATTACTCACCAACTTTGGAGTTAACACTATCAGCCTTTTTTTTTTTTTTCTTCATTAAGAAATGTTTTATTTTGCTTTCTTTTTGAGAATTTCAAAAATATATATACAATGAAATGTGATTATATCTACCATTGCCCATCTCTAACTCCCCCTATATATTCTCAGCACATCCTCCTCTTAATTTCATGTTTTGGGTTTTGTTTTGCATGCATACCCATCTAAGTTTATCCAGTTTGTGCTGCATATATATGTGGGGGATAGGGCCATGCACTGGAGCATGGGAAACCTATTTTTGAATGTGGTCACAACATCAAAAATCAGGATCCTCTGCAGATCCTACTCACATACACTGCTCATAGTTCCTTAGTAAGGGGTGGGACCCAGCAATCACCCACCTCATCTTTGCCAGGGTTTGGGCTGGTGGCAAAATATCTACACCCATAAACCTGGGCTGCTCTCAGCCTTGGTCAGAGAGGTTTCTTTTTGCAGTGATCAGCAGCCAATGGAGGGATACATAATTGGTCAGAACTTCGAGAACGAGAGATTGAGTTCTAGACCTAAATGGGATGTCTACATCCAACCTTCTCCCAAGATTCAGGGACACTGTAGGAGGCAGGGCACGTGTGGAGACAATGTAAGAGCCAGAGGATAGGGAGAAATACTGTGAAATGCTGTCTTCTAGAGAGGACATGGCTATCGTGTGCAAGAATTCACAGCAGCTATGGTTACCTGCACACCACCTACACAGCTGTCTCTTTTCCATTCCAGGGAACAACCTGGTTCCTTTCAAGAAGCCATAGAGAGTTAATTTACAAAGCTGAATCTGATTTTTTTGAAGAAATGAGAATGAAAAAAAAGAAAAAAATCAAGCTTACAGAACAGAGAAACTACATTTTCTCAAGTGGTCACTTAAAGATGTTAAAATTACCATCATCACCTATAGATGGTCCCCTATTATGCCATAAAACTGTAAATCAGAAAAAGATCTGCATAGACTCGAAATAAAAGGCGAGCTCTCTGTGTCGCAGAACAGACAGTCTCAGAATACAGATATTTCAGCTTGATGAAGATGTAACTGTTCCTACTATCCTCATGCAAACCTCAAAAGACAGTCATCAAGAGAACTCTTCCAGACCCTCCTTCTCTATCCTTGTCCTAAGATAAGCTAGGAACTTTTCTCTGAAACCTGGTTGGCACTCATTCATGTGCATCCCATACATCACAGAGGAAGACAGAGGGACAAACACCATCCCTAATCAGTTCAAGACCCCTGCAAGTGTAGGCTGGCCTGCTGCTTGGCCGGTGCCTGCCCTGACTGAATTTTAGATAGTCTCATAGTATGCAGTATGGGAGATGTAGTACAAATCAGACCTGACTAAAGACTTTAGCCTCCATCTAAGCTTGACCTTTCCACCAAGAGCAGCACACGGTCTGTGGAACTGACTGCCTCACGATTTTGCTTTTGGCCCCGGGAGCAGGGAGGATGGGAAAGGTGATCACGCTTTTCAGTTCGGTCCTGACACTGATAATCCTGCCATTTGTCAGTACAACCAAGATGGAAAAGATTTCTGCAGAGCACAGGTCCCCGGACCTTTACAAATGATGACCACCATGTGAGTTAGAGCGAAGGAGAGGAGAGTGCCCGGATCCCTTTCCCCGGCAGCCACAGCCTGCGGAAGTGGCACGAGTTGCATGGAGCCCGTGTCGGGATGTGAATTACTCCCGTTTCATAACCAGAGACTGTAATTATCAAGGACACTCGAGGCAATGTGATCCCTGACACAGCTGTCTAAGCTATTTTCAGACTACAAAGTCCATTGAGAGAAAATAGATCATTTTAACCTTCCAAAAAAAACTACAATTTCAGATCGGTAAATCGAGCATACACTTGGTAGTTGAGCTGCTTCCAGGTTCCCAGAGCCTTGCTTTAGAAAAACTTCTATCCTTCTATGCATCTTCCCAGAGCCTTGGTTTAGCCACACTAGCCGCCAGACATCCCCATTCCTCGAGGCAGCACATTTGTTCTCTTCCGTGTCTTATCTTCCGCCATATCACTGTTACTGTCTGCGGAGAGTGCTGTTAGCGGATGCTGGTTTAGAGGTGTTGGAAATGGTCAGATCACGTGACTCAGTCTCATGAGGGTTAGTGAGGTCAGATGGCATTATTTAACTGAGACTCCTCTGCACTCTCCTCCAAAGAACTTACGACGCTTATCTTTTTATTTTGTTTGTTTTAATGCAGGCATCATATCCACGTTTCTTCATGTTCATCCCTTTGGAGCTAATATAGAGTATCTGTGGTCATACATGCAGCAGCTGGACTCTAAGGTAAAGTGGGTTTTGGGTTTTGTTTTTTTTTTTTTTTTAATTGAACTTTCATTGCTGGAATTCAGCATGCTGCTTGCTGGCTGCAAGTGGACGCAGCGTGAGCTGCATTAGGATAAGGCCCCATCGCAGCCTCTCTCAAAGGACCCGGGGCTTTGGCAGACAGTTGTCATCCACTGGCTTTTCTTTATACCAAGGGGAAAAAATTGGTTATTTAAAGTGACAGTGACTTATCACGGTCTACAGATGTAAGAGTGCTTTGAAAAGCCTGTGAGAGGTTTGAAATTTCAGACTGGCCTGAAGGTTTCAGAGACAAGGAGGAAGACATTGTGAGGGTGGCTAATGAGGCAGGTTCCTCAGGTCACGTTCACACAAGATTCCATGCTCGAGATGTCACATGGAGAGACAGTCACCATCAATAGCCTAAATCTCTGATATGGTGCTCGAGAATGTCTGTCAATAGCTGTTTTTAACATTATTTTCTAAGTGTTAAAAGTGACAGCCGAGTTATCCTCAGCTGTGTTCCGTATGGGTCACACCCAGAGTCAGACCTTAGGATGTTTTTTTGAAGTTCGGCTCTCTCATCTGAAAATTAGCAATGCTTTTGCCAAATGCAAAGAGACTGGGGTGGGGGTGGGGTGAGTTCAGGTGAACAATTGAGAGGGGCTGCAGCTGGTAAAGCCATGTCCTTTAGAGGGGCTGTCTGTGAGAATCAGGAGAAGGCAGGTCTTTACAGCCAATGACCAGAGCAATCACACAAGCCAGGAAGAAAAACCTGCCTTAAAGGCAGCGGAAGTAAACAGAAGCGCCACCTCCAGGCAGAGAAAAGTACTGAGCCTTGTGTTCCCAGATGCTCAGCCTCCAGCTCTGTGACCCTACAGCTCGCTCTGATATCTAGGGCATCCTCTGTATTCGGTGGTTAGCACGGACTACAGGATTACATTACCACGCTGCATTCTCATTTGACGCCGGTGATTTTTACCAACTTGGGATCACAACGCTGCCTGCCTGAACTTCATTAAATAGACCTGACACTTCCCCTCTGAGAGGAACCATCTGGAACTGCAAGTGGTTTTTAGTCACAGACTTTTATGAAGGATAAAAGCAGTTAGGGAATGTAGCATGGCGTTTTCTCTCGTCACCCCCCCACCCCCAAGGGTTTGTTTCCAAATATGAGTGAAGACATATGAGTGAAGCCTGCCTTTCTGTGCCAGCTTATGTCACTTCACATGTCAAGATTTCACTCTTTATAGATGAGTGCTTTAATGCATACCTATTGATCTGTTGATCAACACCTAGGCTGACGATACAATATGGCTATTATAGATATTATAATAGGGTACTTGGGTTGGTAGCTCTCTATAGCCTAATTGAGATTTCTTTGGGTAAATACCCAGAGTGGTATAGCTGGATCGTATGATCTGCTTTTAATATTTTTGAAATTTATTTTTATTATATGTATACATTTTTTGAACTGCATGTATGGACACCATGAGTGTGCGGAGCCTGCAGAGTTCAGAAGAGGGCGGATCCCATGGAACTGGGCTTACAGACGGTTTATTAGCTCCCATGCAGGTGCTGGGAAAAAAAGAGGGTCCTCTGGGAGAACAGGGAGTGCTCTAGGTCACTAGGGCATCTCCCTCATCCAAGCATCTAATTTGTTTTATGGGAACCCCATGATGATTTTCACAATGGATGGACCAAATAAAGTAGATAAGGGTTCCTTTTCCCTACCTCCTAAGCAGCATCTGTTACCTGTTTGGAAAACAGGGTGAGGTAGAGTCTCCACGGTGTTCTCATTTATATTTCCATGGTGGCCAAGGATGCTAAACACTTTACATACTGACCATTCACACTTCTTCTTTTGACAGAGTTCTTTAGTTCAGTTCATCTGCCCATTTACCTACAGAACTATTTCTCTTTATTATTGTTACACATATACACAAATATAAATACAACAGTCTGAGTCCAGTTAGTGTTGCACCTATGAGTGTGTTTGTAGAAATGATAATTTCTAATGATATTGGATAATCAGTTAGGGGCTCATCCTTGGGAAAGACTAATTATTCCTTTCTCAGTAGTTATGAATTGCCTGTACTTCACCATCTAGGGGGTGGGTCCTTGTTCATTGTTCCCCATTCACCTTGGCATGGCCTGTCAACTGGTCCTGTCATTGTTCAGGTCTTGCTTAGGCCACCATATTGTTGAGATTCCATGGGTGAAGGTTCTCTGTCATATATAGAAGACACAATCTCATAGCAGGTGTCATCTGGTTCATAAAATATTTCCATAAAATACTTCTGCAATGTTCCGTGAGTCTTAAGTGTGAGGGGCTATGTTGTAGATGTTCCCCTTGGGGCAGAGCATGGGCACTTCTTCACATTTTGACCCTTGGTGGTGTTCTGTAATGGCCTCTGCTGTTAAAAGGAGCTCCTTAATGAGAAGCAGGAGCTACACTGCTGTGTGGGTAGAAGGTTAGCATTTCAAATGCACTTAGAAATTACAGTGGTTTAGGAAAGTTGCAGTAATATGCTGTCCTCTAGGGTACATGGCCTCAGAAATTGGTAGTTAGCTAAGCTTACAACAGCAGGCATGAATCCTATTGAGCAGGCTTTTTAATCCAGTGAGAGCTGTTCCTTATTCCCACGATGTAAGTGTCACACCGCACCTTTGTAGGCATCTTATTGTGATTCCTAGACTTGCTATCTGAGTAGGCTCTTGGCAGCTTGCATAGCACCTTCAGATACCATGGAGAGCTAGTCTTCTGTGAGGAGGTGTCCAGGTCAGTTCTGACTTGATTCCTGCTCCGAGTCCTAGGTTCAAAGTCTATGGCGTCTCCAGCAATAGGGACTCAGCTTCAAGTTCAGGGAGGCAATCAAGAGCGAGGGCAGCGAGTGGCCTATAATTGTTTATTTATTTATTTATTTACTTTTACTTTTAATGTGGGTCTATTGAACTCCCCTGACCAACCACTCAAAAGAAGGTTTCCCATGCCTGATACTGGAATTTTTGTTAGATCGTTTATGGCTCTTGGGGATAGCATTAACACCCCCAAGTGACATAACTACATATCCACATACACTTTGTGTGTATTATATGTAACTATAGGTAAGCATAAACTGCAATTCCATACGACTTTCTAAAACATTCCGAGTGCTAGTTATTCCTGTCCCCATCTCTTCCTCTGTATTTCCCTCCCTCCCTAGTTAAACTCTTTCCCCATTATAACACCAGTATCAACTATTCCCTTCCTACATGTGTGTGACACTATTTATGGGGACACATGAATAAACATCTATTTACCTATTCATCCCAGATAGGGAACATATTGAAGTAAAAATGCCACCAGGATCCAAATTGGTACATCAATAAGTTTTATTGGCATTACTTAACAGAGCAGAAATGACACAATGACAGCACCACCATCACCAGAAGCCCACCACAGTGTGGGAGACCCCTTCAGAAAGGCTGAAAACCTGGAGCGCACTGAGAACCTTTCAGGCTGCTCAGCAGGTTGGAGTTTGTCCTTTCCGGTAGCCCGGTGGGCCTGAGCCTTTCCAAGCTGCTGGGCTGGTCTCAGCTACTTCTATACAGTTTCCTGGACCTGGCTTTCTTCCAGGCAGCTCAGCTAGTGTGAGCATACTTTATAGCAGTCCTTACTGCTTACATGCACTTGGGGAGGGAAGAAGCTAGTGAATCCAGTCAGTTTCCGGGACTTCCTGGTTTTAGTGTTTTCCTCCTAAGCTTATCTTATTCCTGATCTTAAGATAGATGCTCTCAGCATTTCCCTATTTTGCATGATGTTAGCTGTGGGTTTGTCAGGTACAGCCTTTATTGTAATAAACAGTAATAATTTATTTATCAGGACTTTTAATATGAAGAGATGTTGACTTTTATCAAATGCGTTTTCTGCTTACTGGAATTTATCATTTGTTATAGTAATGTGATAAATTGCATTTGTTGATTTGCATATGCAGAATCACTCCATCACTATCATGGTACTGATCTTTTTTCTGTGTTGCTAAGTTCAATTTGATAGTATGTTGTCGAGACTTTTTTGCATTAGTATTTATCAGGTATACGTTCCCAGTAGTTTTCTTTTCCTTTCCTTTGTGTCCTTGGGAGGTTTTGGTAACTAGAAAATTCTGGCTACATGGAATGAGTTTGGCGAGGTCTTTGAATTTCAGATCTTCAGAAGAGTTCAGGATGAATTGGCATTAGTACCTCCGAAATTTTGTAAGATTCAGTAGTGAAGCCATGTGAACCCTGGTCTTTTTCTTCTTCTTAGACATTTTAGTATGGGTCCCATCTCATTACTTGTCATTTGGTTAGTGAGATTTATGTCTTTGTGGTACAATTTTGGTGGGCCACTTGTGACCGTTTTTTCTTCTTAATTTTATTTAATCCATCACTATTGTCTTGAACTTTGTGAGGTTTTGGGTTTCTTTTTTGTTTGTTTTTGTTTTTGCTTCTTATAAATCAGCTTTCAAATTCTTTAGTGGACATTGTTTAATTGCTTTGGAATGTGCTCCTAGAGAAACTGACTTTTCCATGGTTGTTGTGCCCCTCCACTGAGATTCCTGCATATGCTGGATCAGCCACTACTGTCATGGAGAGGTCTTCTCAGAACATGGCTTTCCCTGACGGTGGCATCAGCATCTCAGTTTGTCATGGGATACTGATTCTGATTTTTGTCTGGACACTTTAGAGTAGTCTGCTAATGGTTTTTTGGCTGCCTGGAGACTTTGGCCAGTTGCATTCTGGTAAGTACAGAGACTCACTTGTCACTGCAGGCCACACAATCAAGCACACAACACTTCAGTCATGTATATTGGAGACTGGAGCGGCCATGTAATGGTGCCCCTTATCAAGCTCTGGAGTTTATTGGGTAGCATCAGAAGTGATAAAAAGTCTTAAGCTATCTCCCTCTGACTGGTGATATAGACCCAGACCCTACATGAGGAGAGACAGTGGCAGCCCACACCCAGTCCTGACCCAGTCCAGTAGCTGGGAGTGGGAGCCATTTAAATGAAGTAACAGTAGAAACTGAGGTTCCTTCTGCTGCCACTGGGATTGCCCACCAGAAGTGAGACCTTGAAGGTCTCCATCTGTGTATGCCTATGGAGAGGATGTTTCTCCCTCTGGTCCCTTCTACTGTAATTCACCCCAGGTAATAGACAGAAGCTAGGCCTCTGCCAGTCTTCTCCAGACATCCTTCACCCCACTATGCGTAGGGTTGGGGTACAGCCTGGCTACAGTGTTCGAGGCCGCCTCAGACAGCCCAAGAGCCAGGTCTGAGCGATGGCTGAAGGAACCATGTGCACACCTGCTGTCGGTGGTGGGATGAGCCTTAATCTACATCATCTAGCTCTGGTGAAATCCCTGGGGCTCTAAGGGCAGTTCTAGCTTAGAAGACAACAGTGTGCTTCCCTCAGAAAGGAAACACACAGAGTGCTCTCCACTTCCATTTCTGCCTACACAGTCCTCCATCTCCTCAGGGAAATGTCCAGTAGTGCTGCCAGGTTTCGTCCTCATCCCTGAGGTGAATGTTACCACAAAGGACTCTAAAACTGCTGGGTGCCAGGGACTGGACCACATATTCTTTCTATCCCAGAAAGGCTATGAGGATATTTATGCTTTTTAATCCAGAGAGGAAATTCTTGCTGAATTCTGGAATCCCATCTCTTCAGGGCTTTACAAAGAAAACAAAATAGCAAGAGGTTGGCCTTCTTTAAGAGAATTCACCAGGGCCTTGTCCCCCACATCAGCTGCCAAAAGGCTCACAGTCCTGGATCTTCAGGCAGCCTGAGGACGCTGTCTCCAAGGTGAGCAGCCAGGCCCAGCTGCCTCTGCTTTAATCAGAATGATGGGGCGTTGTGGTCCTGTGCAGAGTTTTGGTTACTGTTTCATTGAGGCATCATGGCTCTATCCCACCCACCACTGCACAGCAAGTTTGCTGCTTCTAATAATAAAAGCAATATGTGACATTTTCACTCAGAACAGCACAGTTTCCTTAAGATTTGACACTACCACCACCGGTACAATTGTAAGCCAGCAAGCATTTAGATTCTGCTCACCCCTGTAATGACGAAAGCAAGAAAAGCAGGCCCTGTCCAGCCCTGTGATGTAACTGTTTTTTACTAGCATTCCCCCGAAGGCTGCACTTGGGAATGAGAGTGATTGGGAATGGAAGGGAGGGCGAGAATTAATTTAAATTATGCTGGGCATGTAAATTGTTCATGGCTCCTAAAACCATGTAGCCCCATAATAGGCCATTTTCCAGCTAAATATTACTCTTGTTCCTGATAATGATATTTGCATTTTGCTTTTTTTCCCCTCCTTGGCTTGTTTCCAGCTACCCACTCTTTATTTCTTCATCCACCTATCTTCTATCAGAAATGTGAGGCAGGCAGACAAGATGGTTCTTTCAGGGAGACAGGGCAAGGGCTTCAGGAGGCTTGGCTGAATCTTCAAAGCAGACAATTCCAAGTCTTCACTCACCTTGGAATGGAATCCCAGCTGTGAGCTGAGCACCTCCACCCTCCCACGATGCTACCCCCACTGACCCTGAAGTGCAGCTGTGGCATCTGATTGCTTCCTGCCTGCCTGCCTTTGCTCCATCTAACTGCTCAGACAGTCTAGGGCAGCAGTTCTCAATTTTCCTAATGCTGTGACCTTTTAAGACGGGTCCTCGTGGTGAGCTCCAACCATAAAATTATTTTCATTGCTGAGTTCATAACTGTAATTTTGCTACTGTTATGAATCATAATGTAAGTATCTGTGTTTCCCAGTGGTCTTAGGCAAACCCCATGAAAAGGGTTGTTCGACCCCCAAAGGGGTCATGAGCCTTAGATTGAGAACTGCTGGTCTAGAGGCTCTTCTCCAATCTATACACACACACACACACACACACACACACACACACACACGTGTATATAGTTTCTTTTGAGACAGAGTTTCATCTCTGACTGACCCAGAACTCTACATAGACCAAACCAGATACACCAAGCTAGCCTCAAACCTACATGCCTCTGACTCCCAAGCTCTGGAATTAAAGAAGGCAAATTTGCATCTTCAAAAGACTGTAATCCAGTCCTGTGTGTGTGTGTGTGTGTGTGTGTGTGTGTGTGTGTGTGTGTGGCAGGCCACCCACCTCTGCATAACCTGCAGCCTCTACTCAAAGCTCCTACAGTGTTTCCAAAACAACAGACCTGGTATGATCTGACAACAGATGCTGCTAGGCACAGGCAGACCCATCTCTGTGGCAGGACACCAAACAGCTTGGGTGCTCAGAGGTAGATGAGCATTTCCCACCAAGGAAAAAAAAAATCATCTGCATTTTTAAAACATTTTTCTGCACATGCACAGTATCGGCATCTTTTCAGTTTCCAGGAGATCCTGGCTTTGCCTTAATGGCCCGGCATGCTTTCCTGGGCTGTGGGGGATGGTGACGGTGGGTGAAGTGTTCCTAGTGGAATATTTAAATTTCCCACATGAATAATCCTCACTGTGATATATGTGCTGGTGTTAACAGCCAGCTGTCAGTGAGCATTAATGAACGATTGCTTAGACAGACTGTAATGAATGTGCTTTTTAGGTATCGTAGCACCTCCAGAAGGGAACAGACTCTCCACTTGACTGCAAAAAAGAATATGCTCACTCACAGAAAGGGAAGCCAAGAGGGCCCAGGAATGCGAGAATATGTCAGTCCTTTTCATGTGCCCAGGTTAGTCCTGTGGTCCAGAGGGGATCAGGACAGATGGCTAGCACACAGCAAAGATCTAAGAGAGAGAGAGAGAGAGAGAGAAATTAACTCACATGGACAAGGTCCCTGGGTCCAGTTCCAGGCAACACGCTCCCTCCCCCACTCCACCCAAAAAGAACATATTAAATAAACTTGAAAATCAGACATAAAGAAGTAAAGTACCAGATTGAGCAGGTTGGGGTCGCAGTCAGAGACTCGCAAGACCCAAGAGAGCAGAGCAGCCTGGAGCTCTGGCTGGGGCATCCCTCTGCACCGTGTGGGCCAGCGTGGCCTCCCATCCCTCTGCACTGTGCGGGCCAGCGTGGCCTCCCATCCCTCATCCCTTCCGCCCTTCTGTTGTTTTTTTTTCCCATGAAGTCCTCTTAATTCTCCCGTGTTTATCTTTTCCTCCTCTGAACTTCCCTCCCTCTTAATTTCTCTTCCTATTCCAAATCCTCTATTTTATCCTTCCTTCCTTCCTTCCTTCCTTCCTTCCTTCCTTCCTTCCTTCCTTCCTCACCTTCACTGAACACTTATCTTATGGCATCTGTGCTTGCTCATACCATGCTTAGCTCAGGGACACAGCAACAAGCAGGGTTCACACACACTCCAGAGGTCAAAACCCAGTGCATCATGTGCAAGAAATACGGCTTTGCGCTCAGCCTCGCTGGTGCCTCGCCCTATACTAGCATCTTTTCAGTGTCCCAACTCTTCAGCCCCCCTTACCTGACAGCGTGGCACATGGCAGCTCCATCACATCACATCTGCCTGCAGACCTGGCTAGGAGGCTGTGGGCTTGGGCTGGAACCAAAGGACCAGGACACAAACGCAGGACACAAACGCAGCAGGACTCATATTTCCTCTGGGACGTCAACACCACATAAGCCCTGGGGTTCTTATGGGGCCTTTTCATCTGTTTCCTTTTATAAAGCTCATCACAGCTCAATCTTCCTAAAGGATTAAGTATTAGAAGCCCTAGCCTGGTGGTGGTGATGGTGGTACACACCTTTAATCCCAGCACTCAGGAGGCAGAGGCAGGCTGATCTCTGAGTCCAAGGCCAGCCTGGTCTACAGAGAGAGTTCCAGGACAGCCAGGGCTACACAGAGAAACTCTGTCTGTTTTGGGGGGTTGGAGGGTTGTTGTTATTTTCTGGAGAATTTAAAACAAAAGCAGATGAAGAAGCAGCCCAAGAATATAATGGTAGGAAAAGGGAAGTTGTGAGAGGAAGATGGTAAGAGGTAGCCACCAGTCAGGGAGATGAGGCAGATAAAAATACTTGTAAAGCAAAACTGCTTTGGAGAACGTGGAGGGCAAAAAGCACAGAACACCGTAAACATGTCAGGAGATGGCAAAGGCCAGAAAACCATCACACTGGCCTAGAAGCAGCTTCTCACCATCTTCCCCGGGTTGCATGTGGTGACCATCCTTAGGAAGGGTTCTAGGTTACATGAAATCCCCCTAATGTGTACATATGCTGGGTAGGGTGTTGCATGAAATGCTTCATCCCACCGTGTGACAGACTACAGCTCTTGGCTGACTGCCACCAGAAACAATAGCTCACTACACTCGAGACGCTTAGGAACTTTAGAACTTGGGTTCATCCCTCCCGGGGTAACTCACTTCAGATCCTCCACCTCCATCCGTTTTGCTGTCTTCTATGTATTGAATATGTGGCCCTGTGGGAGGGCTCAGTGGGTAAAGGCACTTGCCATGGTAGCCTGATGACTTGGTTCAATCCCTTGATCCCACATAAGGTGGAAGGAGAGAGCAGAAGATGTAAAGATGTTTCACTGGTGTTTGTGCAACCACATACATACGCGCATATGAAAGAAAAGCATATAGCAAATACTACTTATATTTGCTTGCCATTAGCATTCGTTTAAAAGGGGCACAAAAGCTGTCTCCGTTTGAGCTCGGTGCCACAGCTGAGCACATAGGTACATTTTGAACAGCTCATCCTAAAACTCACATTTACACGAGATCCCAGCACAATCAGATCAAGTCCTTGAAGTATTTAGTAAATTTCTTCTGAGTTAATCCCCTAGTCTTGTGAATGAGAGAGGAAACAGGTCTGAAGAGATTACGGCACCTTGAAGTGAATGCTGGCCATGGCCACTACCAGTATGATGTCAGGGTGCTGGTCACAGACAGCATGGAAGTGCGCACACGAGCCTGATCCATCTGGAATCCTCGGGGTTCGGTTGCTGGTGTGGATGCTGTTAGCGTTGCCCGGGGAGTACAGAGGCCTGACCAGATTGCTGCTGCTAATCCCCTCCAAGCAGCCTCCTAATGAGACCATGGCTTCCCAGCTATAGTGCCAGGACCCAAGTCAGCCTTGCCTTACCCCTCAGTCTCTATATTTGTAAATGCTTCCCTATCTCATGAGAGCGTGGCTAGAATGACAGACCCTTCGGGTATTTTGTTTTGCTTTTTAAAAGCTTGTCTTACTGGTTAGACTTTCCCAGACAGAGCAAGCAGGCTACACGTATTTGCTACTCTGGCCCCACAGCCTCCAGAATAGATGATGTCTTCAGACACTTATTCGATCCCAAAAATGTAGATGTTTCCCTCCATTCTAACTCTTTTTCCTGTGCTTCCCGTTGGGGGTGGGGGGAGGATAGTTATCCTGGACACTAGCTACCAGCTAACCCCACTCTGTCATCCTGCTTGATCTGAGGGAAAACAGCTCATCCCAAGAATAACACTCCAGTTTGACTGGCAACGTTTTCTAAAAGTAAAAGAAAGGAGTTCTGGAAGGGGGCAACACGCCCTCATACAGCCTCGTGGAAGCGTCTCTTTCGTGGAATAAGGAGAAAAGATTTAGAGAGGGGGAAGAGAAGAGCGTGCAGAGGTGTAGCCTGGCCGCATAAAGAAAAGGTCTCCTGCATGAACTTAGGAAAAAGGATGTAGACAGTCTACTGGAAAGAAATAGCCAGCAGGGCTGGAGTGAAGGCTCAGCAGTCAGGACGACTTGCTGTTCTCTTCCAGAGGACCGAGGCACAGTTCCCAGCACCAGCACGAAGGCCACAGCCATCTGTGGCTCCAGTTCCAGAGGACCTGATGCCCTCTTCTGGCCTCTATGGGCACTGCATGCCATGTAGTGCACAGACTTAACAAGCAGGCAAAACACCCATGCACATAAAACTTGTTTGCCTGTTTGCTTTTTTAAAAGGAAGAACTGATCTCTGTGAGGATGTAGACCTACTTGGCCTGATTTTTAAAACTACACAAGCTGTACACCTATAGAAACAACACAGATTCCTCTGCTAAAATATACAACCTTCATACTTTTTGGTGTCAGTAAGAAAATGTCTAATGGGCCTAATACTGACTGAGTTCTACTACATAACCTCCTGTACTTGTCTCGTGTGACCTTTGACCACAGATCTTGACCCTTCTGCCCCAAAACTTTTACTACTACCGTTGTTGCCTTTCTGTGTACTGTATAGAGGCAAAGGGAAGATGGCTTGTGCTGGGCACTGAATTACCCCTCTCAACTGCACAGAGAGATGGTATTTCTATTACATGTGGAGGGTCTGAACATCATGGGTATTAAATTAGAGCTGCCCAAGACCAGGCTGCTTGAGGCTTAGCCCAGAGTTGAATCTGTGATGGTCTGACTGAAGCCTCGATTCTTAACCCATATGGAATTGCTGGGGAGCTTGTTAAAAATAGATTATCTGGGCTACATTCCCAGACTGCTAACCGAGGTCTCCAGAGAAGCAGCTAGGGAGGCCACCACTCTCAACAGGAGCCCCGGGTGCTTGGTGCTTCATAAAAATGCCCCTCTTGCCTGGCTGGCCACTCCAGCTGAAGAGGAAGCATATACAGCAGTTAGTCCCCAAGCCACATGCACAGGTCTTTACCAAGCTCTCTTTCCCCCATCAGTCACACATATCTCGTGGATAGAAATGAGAATCTTAAGAGAAGATAATCTATAGTATCTCATGGAAAGAGGGGGCACTTTGTAATGTCACTATGAAAACTACAACAATCTGTTTGGTAATATTTTATGGGTTGACTTAGGAATCTAATAATCCTTCTAACATAGTTTTATGGTACAGTGCATTCAGATTTCAAATTACACATACACACACATCAGAATAGAATCTATTAGGGAATAGAGAAATGGATCAATGGTTAATGAGTACTTACTGCTCTTCCAAAAGACCCAAGTTTAATTTCTAGTGCCCACATCAGGTGGTTCCCAACTACCTGTGGTTCAAGCTCCAAGATCA
This sequence comes from Mus minutoides, assembly GCA_902729485.2. Taxonomy (NCBI): domain Eukaryota; kingdom Metazoa; phylum Chordata; class Mammalia; order Rodentia; family Muridae; genus Mus; species Mus minutoides. The sequence goes on from LR749571.1 coordinate 429,595, forward strand.
GATTCCTTCCTCTGGCATCCCCCCACAAATGGTATAGACACACACATATAAACAATGCACATAAATACATATAAGTAAAAGTTAATTTTTAAAAAGAATATTATCTATTTTACCTTCCAGGAATGCTTCTTTTTTTTAAACTAAAATTTTATGCTATAGGTCTAGGAACATTGAATCTATATGGCATGTCCTCCCCATGAAAATTAAATACAGTTGATTTGACTTTCTCTCGAAGTACAAACCAAAAAGATAAACTTAATATTGTTAAGTGTAGTCTCTACAGTGGTCTCTCTGTAGCAATTACACCATGAAAAATGATAATCACTCCACGTCATATAGCATTTCTATGTGCCCAAATCTGCTAAGCAAGCCGCTTTGACACTACCCTTATTCAATTTTACTCCCATTTTCTAGGCTTAAAGAGGCTAATTATCTTTGTAAGGTTCATTTAACTCTTAACAATAGCAGATTGGGGTTTCAAACAGAATATCTGCCCCCAAATTGGCCATTTTATTGTATAGGTTCTTGCAATGAACCCAGATTGGGGTACAAACATGGTAAAACAAGGATAGCAGCTGTGGACAGAAAGATCAAAGTTAATTTTGTTTTAAATGAAGAACAAATAAATCATTAATGTAAGAAGTTCCTGGGGGGGGGCGGTTAAGGAAAAAAATTAACTGAAACATCTGTCTAGACATTGTGGCTTTCTTTATGACCTGCCTATCAAGATGTTTTACTGCTATAAGTCTGAGATTTAGTCTTCATTCCTAAACCTTTATCATCTCTAAGAAGAAAAAGCGTTTGAATGGCAAATAATCCAACCTTAGGGGCTTTCTGATGAGCTACATAAAGTTTCTGCCCTAGGCATGTGAGACTGAGCACAGCAGTGGTGGAGAACTGTGCTGCTGAGCCTTTCATGTCGGGAAGACTGTTAAGACATGGTTCTGCCCGTCAGGCATCGTTCTATCCATGAGAAAGGCAAGCTCAAGACCTCCTAGTCCCTCATCCCACACCCACCCTGCCAGCTGCTTACAGACGGGGTGATCCAGGGCAGTGCCTGCCAGCCACAGAGAAAACGGAATGTCTCCATGGAAAACAGAACTTACCTAGGTCTGGCCATTCCCGGCTTTCTGTTGGGCCGCTTTCCAAAAACTGACTTCTCTGTCTTCCTAACAGATATCCGCCAATGAAATTGAAATGCTCCTGATGAGGCTGCCACGGATGTTCAAACAGGAATTCACCGGTGTGGGAGCGACGCTCGAGAAGAGATGGAAGTTGTGTGCCTTTGAAGGAATCAAAACGACCTAACTGAGGACCAGGAAAGCTGGAAGCGAAACCGTCTGAAGCCAGCCAGGGCTGTACAGCACGGGAGCAGGAGGGCTGGGGTCTGCTAGCGTGGGACCTGTGCGGAGCCACCAAAGCTTTGTTCAGTGACATCTGTGGCGTTTTCATGTGTGTGGAAATGTAATTGTGTACCAGTTCCTTAAACTAGACCAAGCCTCACATTATGCCAGACCTGTCCCTATGAATACCAAGCAATGACCACAAAATCTCAAACTAGGCCTTGCTGCAGAATAGAACAAATGCTTACAGTTAATGGCGCTGTAGCCAGGCTACAGAGTTGTGTATGTAATGTATAGCTGACAACATTAAATGACATTTTCCTGATGGTCTTTCTGTTTTCGTTAATAAAAAAAACAAAACAACAACAAAAAGGTGATTTTGCAGTGGGGGAAAAATCATACCAAAAGAAAACTTGAATATGTGTTTGAACAGTTATTGTATTTTGTAAATTAAGTTATATGCTGTTCCAGGGACTTTTGCCTTATTGAAGAGGCAGAAAAACTATGATTGGACTCCTTGAGAATGCTTTATCAAGGATATTATTTTTCTAATGTAACGGTTCTCCATCACGTATTCTTTTCACATGGACTGCATAGCAATTTTCATAAAATGTAAATAGAAGGAACAACTGCTGCTGTCCCGTGCTTGGTATGTAACATTCAGGTTTATGCATTGAAAAACATTCGGAAAATATTCCTGTTACAAATTTTATAGCAAAGATATTAATTTTTTTCAATAAATCTTGACTTCTACCATATCGGTTTTGTGTAGTATTTTTGTTCATACATTTTCAGTCCTTCCTATGAAATCTTTTTCACATTCCTCAGATGTGTGCACAAGACTACCACTTTAGATGTATTTGATATGAGGCAAACGGCACTAAGGGGGAAGAAGCATTGCTAATATAGGAAATATACAGTCTGGCTTAGGAAGCACAGTGCAGGAGATGGCTCAGGACTGGGGTGGACACAGCTATAGTACCAAGAAGAAAACATCTAAATCCAGTCAACAACAGGTTGTCTGTTGCTCTCTGACCTCATGGCAGGTACTGAGTCCCCTGTCAGCTCAGCACACCACAACGGGACTTTCACATGCATATATTTCCTATAAAAAGGGAATGGAGTCACTCGTATAAAAGCCAGCAATTTAGACAACTCAGTCTCCCCTCTTCCTTTTACCATCGTGAGAGTAGAATGTGGCTTTAACTTCCCTTTCCTTCCTGCTTTATTACATAAAATCCCCCCCCCCAATACAAGTACTCAAGGTATTAATTTTAAATGATACGTTTTTTAGAAAGACAGCGGAACAATGAGCATTCTTGGAAACTATGAAAAGGCAGCCATAATTTCCTATTAGGCATTATTAGCCTCAGGGTCTTTTTATTGAACCCTAGAAAATGAAAGCCCTTAGTCATACCTCCCATAGCATCTACATATGTGTGTGGTTCAGGCTTGGAGCCAATGCTGTGTGTGTGGAGATGAATGAGGAAGACCCTCTCTCCTTAATGTGTTCAGATCTCAGTCTGAAAGAGATGTTTTCCCCCCAAGCTTGTATATGTGAGCTCTGAGGCAAGGAAGCTGTACTAGGAATACTGTAAACATCAAAGCGAGTGCTAGTGTCAACTGCACATGGTGGCACATGCCTGTAATCCTAACGCTCAAGAGTCTGAAGCAGTAGGATTAAAAACGGGAGGGCAGCCTACACCACAGACTAAGACCCCATCTCAAGAAAGCAAACAAATCAAATCCCACTATCCCATTAAACACTGTCAGCATTTGCTCCCATTGACTGATATCCATGGCCACTACCATCCTAACAGACTCCTAGACTGACAGTCAGAAAACAGAAGACATCATTCATAGGTAGCACTGTTACAAAGCAGACACATAAAAATGGGGGTGGGGTGGGGTTAAAGATTTGAAGATTCCATACAGATTCTACTCACAGTGATAAAACATTAGGGAGGGGTGAGGAGGAGGGACCACAGCCTTACTGGTTCTGCCTGCAAACATGGGGTGTTTTATGCGTGTCGCTTGCTTCCGAGTATTGCCAGGAACTGAATCCTACAATGAGGCTATACAGAGTGGAAACCAGAACTGCAGGTCTGACTCCTCACAAATGAGTCCAAACAGAATGACCACGAGTCGCAGCTTGCAGGAATGGACAGCCAGTTGGACTTTCGAACCTTCTTACATGGTTCCTAGATGATGAGCTTTGGTACCAGGATAATGTTTGCCTGAAATGGATTTTACCACTCATCCTATTACATTTCAGTTGTGTACTGGATATATGACATCCCTTCCAGCTGATCAGATCATGAGTGTTCTGAACAAATCATTGAGCCATTTCACTAACAGGGTCGTAAGTTGAAGCCCTGGAAACTAGGGCTTGGGCCCAACTAGGGAAGAATTCTCTAAGGTTGTGCCTTTGAGGACATAACTCATACCTGGCCTTTCCCTTTATCTCCCTGCTCCCTGGCTGCCACAGGTGAACAGCCTCCTCTACTTCATGCTCTTGCTGCCACGATGTTGTTCTTCACCCTTGGGGCCACAGCAATGGATGTGGTTTGTCATAGACTGAAACCTCTGCAGACATGAGCCAAAAGAAACCCTTCCTCCTTTACATTATTTTTCTAAAAACATCCTCTCGCAGCTATAGAAGGTTGACTAATAACAATGTGAATAGCTTGGCTTTGGAGGGAATAATCTTTAAATTAGTGTACAGGCGCTCAGATTCGAATGGGGAATGCACTCACACTGGCTCTGCAGGTGGTCTGGGGTTTCCATATGTCTGTCATCCCAACCTCTTTAACCCTCGTGGTAACACTATATGGAGAGATTGTTATTGTCCTCTTTTGTCATACGTGGATAATGAAAGCTCAAACATTTATATAACTTCACCTTCTTGGCAGTTTGCAATATTTGTCTGATGTTTAAACCCAAGGTAGACTCCACTACATTCTTTTTTTTTTTTTAATCATACTTCTTTCTAGCTCTGTCTGTTCCCAGACTGCCTGTGACACCTGTGCTTTCCTGGTGCCTTTTGATCATAGCGTTCATTCTATACCATCTCTTGTATAGGGGTTATAGATGAAGATTTTTGAGGTCTTTCCCTAAGTCTACCAGTGAAAAATCAGGGTTCTTGGCTCCAAAATTAAGCAGAATATAAAAGGCTTGAGATCCTCTTGACCTAGCTCAGAAAGCCCTCTGGCCCTTCTATCATTCCCTGAATAGCATCTTTTTTGCCTTTCTACTTCTGTCCGTTGTTATATTCTTTGACATTATGTTCTATGACCTGACTCATGTTGTTCTATCACAATTCTATGCAGCTGTAAGTAGGAGCATGCCAAGAACTGCCCTCACTGAAATTTTTCTTCATGCCCAGGAGAAGAAAGTCACTCCCCTGCCTCTGCACAGCCATCCCACACTGACTGCCTCCAAAGCATTTTCCACCTATCTTCTCTGAACTTGTCTCTATTAGGCTGCAGGCTCTCTGAGGGGCCCAGGCAGACCTAGGCACTGATTTTTGTCTCAAACTCTCTTCATTGATAATATTGGAAAACAGGACAGAATGAGCAGAGGTCTTCTCTGCCTCCCAGAACCCCTTTGCTTATGAACACCCAACAGTAGAATGTTAGAAAATGTTGCAAAATATCTTTAATCCAAAATTCCAAGGCCCCCAAATGTGAACAATAATGTATTTGTATTTGATATAATGCAAAACAGTCAACACAATTCCTACACAAACTGAGGTCAATCACTAACTTTTCTGTGAGGCTGTATCCCTGGGGACCACTCTCCTCTGACGCTTGTGTTTCTATTGGAACCTTTTATACTATGGTTTCATAGATTGTGAATGTGGCCATATCTCTCAGTCTAGGACAGGAAACCACTCTTGCTTCTTTGAGTCAGACATGATAGATAATTCTTGTAAATGATTATCAAGGGGGAAAAGGAGTCAAATAAATGAAAGAAAGGTCTACACAGGACATTTCTGGTGGCTGAGTAAGAACATGTTCAGGCTTTGGGTTCAACAAAAGAGGCTACAACTTTGCCCCTCTTCTCCTCTCAAAGGCAATGTCTTTGTACAATCTTATTTATCTTCTTGTTTACATTGCTCTTGTGATAAAAAAAATCTATACTATGCTTATTTTGAACATTCATAAGTATACAATTTGGCAACATTAAAAACATTCACAATATTAATCAATCGTACCCAGAACTTCTAATCTCCAACAAATGTCTCTTCTTAATGAACAATGTTTTACTCACTCCCCTCAAGCCCTTTGCTTTCTTCTGTCTCCCCAAGTCTGCCTATTGTGACAGCGTGTGTCCTATGTGTCCTCTTCTGTCTACCTACCGTTCAGCTTTTTGTCTTAAGGATTCACTTACACTGTAGTGAGTATCACAAAATAACTCTTTCTGTGAGGCTAAATAATTTTCCCTGCTTTGAGAAATCTTGCTGGTTCGGTTTGCCTTTATCTGCTTCTACTGCACACAAAAGCCACAAGCTATATTTGAAAATAATCAAAACCAGCTTTCAAATGTGTAGAAAAAAAATGGTTTCATGGATTTGATCAAAATAAGATGCATTCACATAAGGGAAAAAATGAAGGAGGAACAGAGGGCTTAGAGAGGGAAGATAGAAAATCCAGGCTAAGCAGCATCAGATTGTTTTGTTTACTTGTTTAAAAAGCTCCAAATCTACAGATGTGACTATAAACCTTGGAGTAACCACAGAAACTAGGAAAGTAAAGAGGATTATGGCATGGGGAAGGGGAGTCCCAGAGGGAGGACTAGCAGGAAATGGGACAAATGATGGGGATAAATACAGAAGAAGAGGTTGAGAGGGAGCAAGAGGGATAAATCACACTAAGAATGTTTGTAAAGGTCTTAAGGAATCATATCTTAATATTTGCCTAAAATAACATATAACACATATAACACCCTATTCTATTTGGGCTTACAGTGCTACTTACAAGAGCCATTGACCATCTAACAAAAACCTCAGTACCGGACATGAGAAATTTCCTTGTGAGGTTTTGGTCAGGGGAGTACAAGAGATGCCCTAAGCAGGATAAGGCACTACAGTTGCTCTTGGCTGCCTCCCAAGAATTAAAGATAAGACTCTATGGCTCCAGACACTATGTACTTCAGACACAAGACTCAGAAGATTTGAGCTAGATCTGACCCTGAAAGTCTGAGGACTAACTTTCATTATACCAGAAGATTATATACAAGTTTCCGGGGGAGAAAAGCAACCATATTCCTACGCATCTGTGATACCTATGAATATCAGCCATGACCAGCATAGCAAGATATTCCTAAAGGTACAGTAGTGACACTCATATCTTGGCAGTAGCCAACAACTATATAATTGAGCATAGGTCCACTCAACAGGAGGGAATCATGCATGGTACTAGAATCCTAGCCAACACTACCCATGGCTAATGAGGTCATGGATCTGAGGAACAGAAGCTACTGCCACCAATTTACTGGATCAGTATAATTCCTAATTGAATTTGAAACCATACTTACCTTCAAATGTATTAATTGCTTTTCTATTGTAATCCACAAATGCAAAGCAGAGAAACACACTGGGAATGGTACATAGTTTTGAAACATCAGTGTCTACCCCTAGTGACATTCTTCAGCAAGGCAATACCTGCTAATCTTACTCAAACAGTGCCACCAACCGAGGACCATGTAGTCAAGCATCTGAACCTGTGGGGGACATTCTCATTCAAACCACCACACCCCAGATAAGTGTAGATCTTACCCCTCATCAAAGAAGCTTCTCTTTGCAACACTCAAGAGTCCAATATAGTCAATCATACTTGGTCAAAATAAAGAGAACAACTGATTGCAGAGGCCTAGTGCTGATGGACACATCTACAATACAACTCCTATACTTAAGGCTCAGAGAACATTCCAGAAGGGCAGGGCAGGGAGACCAAAAGCACAGCAGAGACCCAGGAAGTGTTCAGTGAGAATGTATCTTCTTGAAATGTCAGGGAAGCTTCACCCATGAAACCACAACGATTTGGCTGCCCAAACAAGACCTGAACAAATATCACACCAATTGTCATGCTAACATGAAAGGGAGAAACCTCTGGTAAGCAGTCAGTAATGCTTCTAAATACAGCAGAACAACTATGTGACAGGCACAGTACCACTGCACATGGTAATCAGGGCCAAATGTATTCAAAGGAAAAGAAAGTGTGGCTCTGTCACCTTCTCAATGAAGGTCAACAAAGTGTACAATCTTCAAAGATTTAAAAAAAACTATTATGTATTTTTAACCCCAAGGAACCATTACTGGGAAAAATTATAGTAGTAACTGGAATATGTAATAGTGTTACTTTATAAACATACATGTTTATTATCATTGCTCAGACTTTCATAGTCAATGGCCCCAGTAAACATAGAAATAACAGACTGATTATGTTAATCAAATTGATGTCAACTTTTGCCTACCTCTGTAAAGATGCCCAGAGAAGCACAGATGTTCACGCTGTGTCAGTCACTTCTTAAATAATGTATTTTCACTGGGACCAGACTAAAATGGAATGTTCTTACTTTGCAGGGGGAAAAAAAAAAGAGGCCCACAAAAATAAATTGCATACAGTTTATAATAGAAAATAGTGTTTTACTATACAAAGCAGAAAAAGTGGTTAATGTACAATAGAAAGTGCATCACATGTAATGAAATGTATTTTTTTTGTCTAGCAAATATATTTATTGTACGATGAAAATTCTAATGTCTTTCCCTGCACAAAGAAATTTCTACTAGAAAGCTCATTTGCTATGTGAGGGGGAAAACTCTCTTTCTTGTTTACTGTCGCAGTCTATCTTCATATCAGCCTACAACACTTGTCAAGTTCACTTAAGAAGAGCTATATGTAGATAAGAAGGGGATAGAATTGGGGACCAGAACATTCTGTCTCATCTGCTTTCACATCCGAGGAAGTGCCATGTAAGACACGGATTCTAGAAGCAATCTCGTTTTTTGAGAGCATTTTTCTTTACAGATGAAAAGTCAAAAATTGGCCAATTTAAGGCTTTTACCAATAAATAAATCTTTACCTTTGAGTATATATACGCATAAGTGAGAGTTTCTTCCTCTTGTAGGCTTTGAGATAGAATATGACGTATGGGATTGGAAGTCAAACACCGTCGTTGAAAGAAGATGACAGATGAAAACTACTGTGGGCCATTTGTTAAACAGACATTGATTGTTATGTCAAACCAACATATCACAGATTACTTTTATAATTTATAATCACAGAAAGTGAAATTTCAAGTACAGAGTGCTATGAATCCTTAGTGAAAACAATTGCCATTCCCTAAGGCTGAGCAGAAACTGGTTAGGATTTTGTATCCTGTGACCTATTCCTCAAGCACATGATAGAAGTTTAGTTCAATGCATGTCAATGAAAGGCTGAGCCTGGTATGTCATCCGACTGAGGGACAGAAAACAGCAAAGATGGAGACAGCCTGCACTGAACATTTGGTATTGACAGTCTATGACTTAGGGCAGGTAAATGAAACATACAGCCTCTGAGTCTAGATGGGTAAACCTCAAATATCAAGTGGCCATGAGCACCCTTCTAGAAAAACCCTATCCATCTGGTGATGGGGACTTGATTAAGTCCCTGAGTTTTTCCCTTGAAATGGGATGACAGAAATCCCACCCATAGTCATGTTACAATGCTTTCTAGTCCCTGAGTCTTCCTATGTCATCAGGGATGGTGGTCTCTCTCCTGGCCTCACTGTTTACTACTTGACAAGATTTTCCCCTCCCTGGCTCCTACCAACACATATTAGAAAATCTGCCTCCAGATCTCTCTCTGTACCAACAGATGCTTACATTCAAAATAACAGGAAACTCTATCAGTCCCAAGAACTTTGAGGTGTGTTTGAAATAAGAATTCTAATTTCTCAAATAATCTAGATTCCTACAAGCCTCACTGGGAGGTTTCAGGTACTTAAGAAATACATGAGAAATTGGTCAAGTTTCTAACTCAAACCAGGCATCTTGGAAGAGAATCTTGGCAAAGGGAAACCTGGTGTGTTTTCTCAAACATATAGTACTTGCAAGAAAATAGAGTATCTCATATTTGAGACAATAGAACTAGATAATTTCTCGGTCCTTGTGCTGGCTAGATTTATGTCAACTTGACACAAACTATCGTCCTCCAAGAGGAGAAAACCTCAACTAAGAAAACGCTTCCATACGATTGGGCTGTGGGCCAGTTGGTCGAAAAGTGGCTCTCAACCTGTGCATTGTGACCCTTTTCACAGGGGTCACCTAAGACCATCAGACAACACAGAGATTTCATTGTGATGCATAACAGTAGCAAAATTACAGTTATAATAAAGGAGCAATTAAAAAATTTATCGTTTAGGGTCACCACAATATGAGGAACTATATTAAAGGGTCTTAGCATTAGGAAGGTTGAGAAGCACTACTGTAGAGCATTTTCTTAATTGATAACTAATGGGGGGAGAGGCCAGCCTATTGCAGGTGGTGCTACCTCTGGGCTAGTTTGCCTGGGTTCTATAAGAAATTAGGCTGAGCAAGCCATGGAGAGCAAACCAGTAAGCAGCACCCCTCCATGGCCTCTGCATCTGCTCCTGCCTCCAGGTCCCTACCCTGTCAGAGTTCCAGTCCTGGCTTCCTTCAGTGATAGATTACAATGTGGAAGTGTAAGCCAAATAAACCCTTTCCTCCCCAGTTTGTGTTTTGCTCATGGTGTTTTGTATCAACAACAGAAACCCTAACTAAGACAGTTCTCCATCTCAAATAGAGGGCCTTCTGTTTTGGTGGGAAAATTGGTAAGAGAAAAATCTGTCACGTGCTTCTTTGATTCATGCCAGTTTATAGAAAGGCAACTGGATGTTTTACTTTATAAAGACATCTAAGACCTAAAGAGATATAGAGGAGAAGGTGAGGGGATACTGGTCAGTACCTTTTCATAGTCTTCAGACTTGAGTGTTCAGGATCAGAGTCCTCACCTAATTCTTTATTCTTATAAACCTTTTGATTCCCATATGTCTTCTTTTTCCATAGGACCTTCCTCCATGAACATTCATTAAACTGGATCACTGATTGAAGTGGGTTTGGCCTAATGCTGCTTGTGTTATAATGTTAATTTTGGCTCCCCAAACTGCTTAAGTGTCTGCACTTAAGACACCGAGAGACTCTGTCCCCAAATGGCTCCAACTGATAAAGATGCCAGCAGCCAATGACTGGGCAGGACAGACAGAGGCAGGCCTTTTAGGATTCCCAGGCTTGGGAGAGGGAGAAAGAAGCAGAGTCACTGTGAGAGGGGCGTAGGACGGACCAGCCTTGTAAGAATTCAGACAAGTGGCTCTGGTGGCCATTTCCCCATTGTGCCTAGGGTAGCAGAGATGAAATCTAGATTTTAAAAGATGTTAACTCAGGAGTATCAGAGAGGAGTGTTAGCTAACAGAGAAAGGTTTGGAAGTGCCTAGCCATTAAGCTAGTCATGACATAACAAAATTAACTTATGTGCACATGTGTGTTTCATTTATGAATCCAGAGGGCTCTGGCAGGTGGTTGGGAACACAGAGAGGTTAACTACCACAACACCTGATCTATCAGGTCAAGTACAATGGTGGTTTTTTAATTAAGTAGGAAATAATACTCATGGACGTTGAGATGTGAACAATAGCATCTCCAGGCAGAACCTTGTAAGTATCTGTGGTTCTTGCCAGCCACATGTCTATAGGGTTCTAGTAGGAAGAAAAATGGTTATAAAAATAACCACCCAGGGCATAAGAAGATGTGGAGGGACTATTGAGGGGCCAGGCTACTTAGTAAGAAAAGTAAGGATTTCTCATCTCCAGCGTCTCCTGCCAGCAAGAGATTCTGAAAGTAAACTATAGCTAGAACAAGAAACCAATCAAGTGTCTGTCTCTAGGATGCTCTATTATGATGTGCAGGTATGGGGGTCAAGATGTGGGAAAAGAGGAACCCTTATGTGCTCCTGGTGGGGAATATACACTGATACAGGGTTGAGATCCAGCTGTGCCTTGTTCTAAACACCCCCATAGTGTGTGAAACAAAGGTTTTCAGGCTTCATTTTATTAGCAGCCTTTGACTCCATTTTGAGAAAAAAAAAAGATGACTAGGTAGACTCACAAACTATGCCACCTCTCAGACACCTCCCAGCCAACAGAGACTGACAGATGACATATTCATAAGTATGGAAGATAAACTTCTCAGGGTGAATTGAGCCTATAGGGGAAACATGGGTATATTAAAATCATGCCAGGGAAACCATGCCTAAGAACATATCAGACAAAACAAGAAAAGGACCCCATAAGATAATGACACTTACCTCTGACATTGTTCCACCTTAGTTTATTGTCTGATACCTGGTGTACGTGTGCCAAGGACTGGTAAGAGGCAGACTCCTGACTGTGCCCAGAGCTAGCTCAGCTTGGTCTCTCTGTAGGTGAAGCTTAATCAACTCCCTACTCATAGCTCTTCACCCATCCAGACTTGAACCTGAACCCTCCATTTCCTCCTCTTGGATCTCAATCCACCTTATAGATGCTCAAATTGTGCCTTAACAGTAGCTCCCTCTCAACAGCAGCCTGCTTCATTCTCAGGACAGACTCATTCTCAGCTCACTTCTGAGCTCTGCTATAACCTCTTTAACTCATATTTATTCTGTAAACCAGAGAGACATGTTCAATATGTGCTATGGACTATATGTTATGAGAGCTAATATTAGTCATCAACGTATCAATGGACCTGCATTCTCCTTACTCAGATTGCCAAGGTAGGTAGGATTATTTGGCAAAGTGCTGTCATGGAAGACTCTAAACTCTGTGAATGTATTTGTTATTCAATGAATTATAACACTGTCGAAAGACACAAATGTGCTCATCTATGTTTCTGGCATAACATACTTATGATGTATAGCCACTATAAAAATTAGTATAGAGATTTATCAAAAATAAAATCCAGCAATACCACTCCTACCTAAGGACCCTCAAGTAAACATATCATCATATCATAGGGATCTTAGCATGCCCATGTTTATTACTACACTATACACAAAACCCAGGAAATGAAACCAATCTAGGCATCTATCAATGCCTGGATAGGCAACAAAACTGTGGTACATATATACAGGGGACTTTTTTCTTCATCTTAAAGGAAAATGAAATCATGACATGTTCAGAAAAACAGGTGAGAAAGGAAGTCACTAAGTTAAGAAAAATATGAAAGACAGACACTGTGTATTTTCTCTCACACATAGGATACATATTTAAAATGTGTATGGAGGGACAATGAGTTTAGAAAGGGGACCATGAGGAGGAAGTGATCTTGTGTGGGAGGAGTGGGAAGAGAGGATAATGGAATACAGAATGAAAGCAGAAGGGAGACTAGCAAACGCTGGCCAGGGGAACAGGAGAGTGGAGTGGAGAGGGGATGAATCAGAATGATAGGTGTGGTAATATATGTACAAAAGTAGTATGCAAATTACTTCATGTTCTAACTTTAACAACAACAACAACAACAACAACACATGCAAATGGCCAATGAGGATATTGAAGTGAAAACATTCCAGATGGTGGGGCCTAAAGTTAGAAAACTGGAAATCACTTTCAGGGAGCAAATAGAGGCCTAACCAAGGGCCCTTTCTCTTTTCTGAAATAGAAGTTTCTGACATTTTATTTTTTAAGACAAGGATACTATGAATCTCAGGCTGTCCTCAAATGCCCAGTTTCCTTACTTCTGGCCCCAAGTGCTGAAATTACAGACATGAGCCACAACACTTGGCTTTTTTTTCCTGTATGTGTGTATGTACATATGTATGTATGTGTGTATGCATGTATGGTATTATGTATGTATGTGTGTATGCATGTATGGTATTATGTATGCATGCATGGTGTGTGTCGTATATATGACATCCTCAAATGTGATTGCATTTATAGCAAGTGTGTGGCGGCCTGAGATTGATGCATGTTATCCTTCTCATTTCCTCTCCAGTATATGTAATGAAACAAGGATCCTCACCAAAGCTGGGGTTCACCATTTCTGTTAGTCTAATAAACCAGCTTGCTCTAGGGGTCACCAAAACTGTGTCTGACTGCTACCTTCTGGGATTATAGGCAAACCACCATGCCTGTCCAGCTTTTACATAGACTCTGAACATCTAACCTCTGGTCTTCATAGTTGTTCAGTAAGTGCTCTACCCACTGAGCCATCATCCAGCCCTGACTCTTCCTTTTTGAATACAATGTCTGCAGCTACTCTGTCCTATTGTATATTCTGAGGGTACTACATAGATTGTCTTTTTTTTTTCCTTACTCAAAATGCTACATCTTAGAAGCCAAATTATATGAGATCCTAGCCCTTGAGCCTACTGCTATGATTAGACAAACTGTTTGTTTGTTTGTTTGTTTGTTTGTTTGTTTTGAGACAGGGTTTCTTTGTGTAGCCCTGTCTGTCCTGGAACTCACTCTGTAGACCAGGCTGGCCTCAAACTCAGAAATCCGCCTGCCTCTGCCTCCCAAGTGCTGGGATTAAAGGTGTGAGCCACCACTGCCCGGCTAGACAAGCCTTTTTAAGAGGGTGTGTCTTAGGAGGAGGGGTGTCTTTAAGTGTTTTAGAAGGAGGAGGTAATATATTTTTCAATCAATCATGAACATGAATAGTTGGGAGACCCTCGGCTTCTGTATCAATTTCCATTCTAGTTTCTTATCAGATGTCTATTGCTATACATAATGCGATAAAACCCAAGACATCTAAAAATCAGTGGCTTGTAACCATTTTACTTGTCTCCTGAACTCAGAAGTTGGTGATTTAATTTGGGGATACTTTTGATCTGTCCAGCCTCCCCTGCATGTATTTCAAGCCAATGGGTCACTGGCTGAGACTCATGTTTCTTTTTTTATTTTTTAAGATTTATTTATTATTTATATGTAAGTACACTGTATCTGTCTTCAGACACACCAGTAGAGGGCGTCAGATGTCATTACAGATGGTTGTCAGCCACCATGTGGTTTCTTGGATTTGAACTCAGGACTTTCATAAGAACAGTCAGTGCTCTTAACCACTGAGCCATCTCTCCAGACCCCAAGACTCACATTTCCAGTGGTACTTTGATGGTGGTTGGCACAGGCCAGGCTTAGCTATGATAATTCCACTGTCTTCCATGTGTGTTCCAGCAGGCCAGCTCCTGCATCATGCACTCATGATCATTATGAAGTAGCAATAGAAGATAATAATTGAGAATCGTGACTATAAAGAGAATCAAGAGCTAAATCTCAAGACAGAAGGACTTTGCAAGCCAAGGCCAGCTTTATCCTCACTGATAGTCCTAGAAACTAGGTGTAACTCTGTAAATATCATCAACATACCAAAATCCTTTTGATAGTTTGAATAAAATGGCACCCATAGGCTCATAAGGAGTGACACTATTAGGAGGCATGGCTTTGTTGGAGGAGGCGTGGCTTGTTGGAGTAGGTGTGACCTTGTTAGAGTAGGTGTGGCCACGATCGGGGAAGTAAGTCTGTTTACTTTCTGCTGCCTTCAGATCATCATGTAGAACTCTCAGCACTATGTCTACCTACATGCCACCTTGCTTCTTGCCATGATAATGGACTAAATTTTCTGCAACCGTAAGCCAGCCTCAATGAAATGTTTTCGAGTTGTTTTGGTCTCTTCATTACAACAGAAACCCTAACTAAGACAATCCCCAAATTATGTTCTATGGAAACTAGTGGTAATAAGATACCATCAAGTGATTGTATATGTGCGTGTATGTATTTAAACTTCTTTGATCATACAAATAAGCATAATACTCATAAGTAAGCATAGGACACATTAACATGTTGCAAGCTCCAGATTCTGGACTTCTTTACCTGGATTTAATTGGTATCTTCTGTACTTATTTGCACATAAAACACATTAATTATAGAAAATTATGAAGACATCGTAGGAACAAGTGTTCCTTAAATCACGGTCTGAAAAACACCAGTCTAAATTATAAAAAAAAAAACATGTAATGACTGCATAACAATAAGAAAGGAGCTGAGAGAGACCTGGAAGCTTTCATAGCACAGATAAAGAAAACACTCACAGTAATTATTGCCTTGAGTTCCAGATGAGAACACCAAGAGGCAGAAAAGTTACACAAGCCCACAGAAGAGGGGCAGCAATGCTGGAAGGAATGCACCTGCCTGCTTCCAAGCATCTATCTCCCTCCACGATGGAGTAGAAGGCCAGATACATGATGAGCAGTAGCTCAATGAGAGACTGAGAGACAGACAGACAGACAGACAGACAGACAGACAGACAGACACTGATAGTTGAAAACCGGCTGTGGTTCTGGCTTGTCCACCAGCTAGATCTCAAGGTGGCTGAAGCATCGTTCAACAGTGGACTAGAAACACCATTCTCCCTGAAGTTCAGAGAAGCAGGAAAATATTTTAGGGACAGCTTTGGGACACAGGAATTCCCCAAGGCTTTCCCATCAACCATAATAACAATGACACAAAACTTACTCCCTTGTCATAAATCTGGTCATTTAAAAAATATTTCAATTGCTTAATACTTTAAAGATCCTCTTTCCCCTGCTCTTTCCTAATTTTCCAGTGAAATCTCAGTGATGTATTCCGGTATGGGTATATTAATATTCTGAGGAAATATAACACAGGCCCTTACAGTCTAATTTTGGAACACTCATCACAGAACTAGTTTGCTTCCTCCTGTCCTATTTTTCTTTCCAATTGTCAGCCTGTTGGGCTACATTAAGCTAGGTGACGGCTTTTCTCTATGAAACATTTCTTTCTTAAGAGCCTTTCCTTTGTCAGGGATGGTGGGAGGCCGCAGAAATGGGGAAGCCACAGCCCTCAGCTTTGCTTGAACTAGGGAGATGAAACACAGAGCCATAGAGGCTACAGGAGAAAGCACCAGCAGGAGAGAAGGGACAAAAGTACTTTGTTAGGGAAGCTTTTCCCTGTCATAGTAGCCTCTCGGCTTTATATCTCATCATGGTAAGACACTGAGATGGACCCGTTCCAGAATTGCTTTCAAGCCATAACTCCATATTCAAGGAGATCACTCTCTTGAAGAAAACATCTTAAATACCTATGTGATCCTACAATAAAAAATGGTGTGGCTCCAATGTTTCTAGGGCCATCACCAAATTCCATGCATACTTGACTACTCATCCTTCCCAAGTGCAGCACGGCTCCAGTGTTTAATTTCAGCATCGTTGGAATTCTGAGCCGTGCCCTTTGCTAGGATGCAGTCACTCATACTAGAGGATGCTCAGGAGCTCCAGTTACCCACCAGATGATGGTGGTATTCCCTACCTCCATCATGACCATCCAAAATGGCCCTCAGATAGTACTAAATATCTGTAGGAGGTCAACACAGTCTCCACTAACTCAGAATTGGTGTCCAAGGGTATTAGAAAGCCATCCCCCAAATCTTAGTCTTGTTCATGGCCATTTCTACCAATTCACATCTGTGGGTGCCCAGCTTCCAAGCCCCATCCCAGTGTACATTTGGGATTTCCCCTGCTATTGTTTGCATTAAAGCTTTCTTTTAGCAACTATTCTTTTTCACCCTTCCTAGACCACCACCTTTTTGTTGTCCTGCTCACCAGCTTCTAGAGGTTTCCATTAAGCTTCTAACCATGAGTACCTTCCCCCAAGATTGTAGAACCATTATTCTGGAGAATCTGGAAGCAACTTAGTATCAAATTAAGCAAGAATCGCCAGTCATGTGACATTGGGCTCATTCAGTCATTTTCTTGTTGTGATCAATTCCTGTAGCACACCTTGGGATGTCTCCTCAAGCTCTTCTCTCTTCAGGCTGAAGTCTCTGCCTTTCCCCAGACTCCCAGCCTTCCACAACTAGAAGCAGACTAAGTATATTATCATGTTTAAAAGTTCAGAGTAATATCACAGATTTTAAGTCATATAGTGGTAAGATGAAAACAAGATTTTTTTTTTCTGAGACAAGATTTTCTTGTGTAGCCCTGCCTGTCCTGGAACTTACTCATAGACCAAGCTGGCCTTGAAAAGACTCACCTCACAAAGATCCACCTGCCTCTGTCTCCCAAGGGCCGAATTAAAGGCATGTGCTTCCACCACCCAATGAGAATAAGAAATTTAAAAAATATTTTACTTAAAATTTTTATACAATATATATCAACCATTATTTTCCCTCCCCCATCTCCTCCTAGATCCTCCCATCTCCCTTCCACCCAGCTTCATAGTCAGTCTGTCTCTCTGTCTCTGTCTCTGTCTCTGTGTCTGTCTGTCTGTCTGTCTGTCTGTCTCTCTCTCTCTCTCTCTCTCCCTCCCTCCCTCTCAAACAAAGCAAACAAAACGCACATAAAAAAACAACCATGAAATCTGTTTTGTGCTGACTAACCATTGCTGGGCATGTGGCCTGCCCTGGAGTGTTGTGGTAAATCTCCTCCCAAATATGCCCCGGCAATGAAAACACAACAGTTAATATGATTACATTATGATTACATGTTGTGCGCCTAGATTGGGCAGATCTACCGCACACTACCTTCTTCCACATCTATGAGACCCATTAGAACTTGCGGTTTCTCCAGGCCACGTGCTTCTGCTCAGTTTTTCTTCTTCTTCCTCCTCCTTTGTGTCCTCTCCCTCTTCCATTTTCTTCTTCTTCTCTCTCCCTCACCTTCTGCTCCACCTTTCCTTTTATCTGCCCAATCATCAGCTCTTCTTTATTTTACAAATTAAGGTGGGAAGCAGGTTTACAGGAAATCACCTGAGTACTGACTCTTTCCTTGTTTGCAACTACTCACAGGAGAATAGATTTAACATCAAGTATAACTAGCCCCAGGGCTGTCCCCAACACTGGTGTGTGGTTGATATTCTCAATGACAGAAGAAGGACTTGAAGGTAAGTTTGGCTACTGTTAGCACCCATGTGTTTCCCTTCATATCCATCCCATGATTCTTCAGAAAAACTAGTGACTTTGGAACATTGTCAAGCAAGGGCTTTCCAGTTTCCCACCAACTCCTTTCCTCACACAACAACACACACACACACACACACACACACACACACACACACTGTAGTATCATAAAAATCACAAGTCAATAGTCTACACTTAATACCATAATATTAAGCCAGACATGATGGCATCTTCCTATAATTCTAGCACTTAGGATATATAGGTAGGAGGGTCCAGGAGTTCCAGACTACCTTGGTTGACATGAGAGCTTGCCTTAGACAAACAAACAAACAAACATTAACCCATGTTGTTTACTCTGTTAAGCATACCCTTACTTAAGCAACAACTCAAAGGCTCCCTTTATTCCTACTTAACAGTTGAGTAAATAAAGACATATGGAAACTTGTTCTAGATAACACACTAAGGCGACAACTAAGATGGAACTAAGATGGTTCCACATTTACAGTGCTTGTTAAATGGTTAGATTCCCAGACCCCACATAAACATTGGGTAGGTGTGGTGGCTCATCTGTAATTCTAACCTCCAAAGATGAAGATGGAGACAGGGGTTAGGAAAACTAGCTGCCTCGGCAAACCCTGGGTGTAACTGAGAGACCCAGCCTCAAAGGAGATGAAAGAGCTATCAAAGAAAATTCCTGAAATCAACCTCATACATGTAAATAGGCACATACTTAGATTCACAACTGCATATGCACATGCATGCAAACCACATATACAAGAAAGGAAGAAGAAAGACCACATAGCCAATAAAATCTAGGGCTGGGATAGCTTTAAAATTCTCTAATTATCTTCCAATCCTTCCATTCCTTCTCGAGAGAGAAGATAATATTTACAGTTAACAAATATATGAGTCAGGGTTCCCTGGGGGAAAAGGACAATTGGATGTCTGAATATTATTAGATAGATGGTAAAAAAAAATCCATAGACATTCTAAAGTATGGCTCATGGCATTATCAGGGCTGGCAAGACGGGAATTTGTCAGACAGATCAGCAGGTTGGAAACTTGGGGAAGAGTTGATGCTGCCCTAGCAGAATCAAGGAAGAAGAGCAAGCTCGAACCAATGTGTTGATCCTGAAGTCAGATTGCACATCCTTTGGGAAATGTAACTTTGTTCTGGAACCCTTCAACAGATTGTATGGTAGCCTATTTGTATTATGGAGGGTGATCTACTTTGTCCAATCTTCTTTTTTAATGCTGAATAAACTTTTAAAATACGTAAACAGCCACATCTAGTCTAGTATTTGACCACACACAAGGGTGTCACCGCCAACCATGAAATTGCTGCAAAAAATGTAGAGGAGTCGTGCTATTCAGAAGAAGCCTAGGAGGTAGAGGACAGGGAAATAGCAAAACACTGCAGCCTCTACACAAAAGAAGGACACTTAAAGCAATGTAGCCATCACCCAGAGGATAAGAACAAGGTGCCCATCATCCCAAGCACCCACCGGTCCCTTTCTCTACCAACGAGAAGGAAGTGTAATGTTCATCCCACCAGAACAAAAACAAAGCCTTGACAGAACCACAGAGAATGAGGAAAACCTTCCAGACGAGCTCATTCCTCGAAGGAGGGAAGGAGTGGATGATAAAGGCTGGGACAGCCTGTCTCTGGACACTATCTACCTGCAAATTAGAGCAAACCCTTGATGGGGAGGGGGGATCTCCATGTTAACAGATAGAATGTTACACAGTGATTGACCGAAGGGAATTCTGAAGGACTTCAAAAATTCCTTTCTACCCAGACTACCCATCTACCACCTACCATCTAAAATGGTGTTCAGGGCATTCACTGGCACAAGAAAGCATGATTTGAATTCTTACAAATAGCTGCATCCAGACACAAGCATATGGTGATGGCTTCCTTTGCAAAGGAGTCATTTCTATTGCCCATGGTGTCTTTGGGGTGATGTCTGCATCCCTGGCTTACTTTCAGAGGTTTTGTGTGATTGACACTTCTGGTTTTTACCTTGTCTCCCTCCTAATAAAAAGTGATTACTTGGAAGAGGTTCACAATGGAAGATGTTTTGTATTAAAATCTGGCATGGGATCCAAGAGACAGTCTCTTCTTTTGACTTGGCTCAGAGTTGGCTATGGTTCTTTCTGCTATGCCTCTAGCCTTTGGGGAGAAAGGGCCTTGTGTGTAGACAGCTTGTGGAATGATTACAAGATATAAAAAGATATTTGAGGGTTAGCAATATAACTCAGTTAAGTGCTCTCCCAGCATGGACAGAGTCTTGGGTTCAGTCCCCCAGACAGTCTTGGATTGGGTTCCCACAAGCTGGGCACAGTGCCACATACCAGCAATTCCAACTCTCAGAAGGTAGAGGCGAGGATATAAGGAACTCAAAGACATTCTTAGCTAAATAGCAAGTTCAAGGGCAGCCTGAGATTTAAGAGACCATGCTTCCACCCCCCAAAAAGGGATACAGATGACTCGGTCCCTGAAGAGAGACACCATGGCTCTATAAGTCCCTTTATCGCTACTCTTTGCTATCTGACCTTCAGCACTTATTCTGTGCCTAAATTTACTTATCAGCAACACTTAAATAGTTTTAAAGAGCTGGCCTGCCCTCTTCCGACCTCCTATGTAATAAATCAGGATGTTGGAACATTCTGTAATTTCAGAGTCTATAAATCAAGCAGATCAAAATACAGAAACCATCAATATCATCACCCTAGGTCAAAAACAAGATTTCAATTCCAGGCTCTGATGCCAGACCAGTGGGTGTAAATGCCGGTGGCTCTTGTCGCCGCATTCAATGTATTCGCCATCCGATCAAGGAGTCATTAGAGAAAGACAGCTTCACTGTACAGTGGCACAGTCCTAACAGCAGACTGACTAACATGGAGACAGCTGGCGGCTCAGCAGCAGATTTTAAAATGAATTTACGGTTTATGAAATGTGCAAGATTGATGACCTCAGTGACAGAGTCCTTGCTTAAAGGAACAGATCAAGGGAGACAAGGACGGTGACCTGGATATCCTTCGCTTGCTTCTCCACTCCTGCCAATACTCAGGCAAGAAGACACTAGGGCTGGCTGCCAAGTCCCCACAAGGGAATCAGAATCTGAACTCATGGGGACATGCTCAAAACAGATTCAGCTCGTTGGTTCTTCATGTTGGCAGAGAATGTGCCAGCTGTGGGTAGGCAGGAGAAAGGGCGAGCCTTCCCTTCAGGTCTCTGTCTTTGAAACTGTGTAAGCATGAGGAAAGCAGCTCACCATGGAGCCGATGGCACCCAGCACAGGAGTGAGGCACACGGTAACTGTGACACAATCCCACAGAGAGGGTGATGATCCTCATCAAATCTCACATTTGACAGCCTTAGTTATTATCTCTTCCAAGTCTCTGCAATTATCAGACAGCCCACCAGGTCTGCACAGAGTTTTACAAGGTCCATCTTTCACAGTGTCAAAGATTTCAGCCCATCTCTACTGGCCTGTTTCCTTGACATTTTCTCTAAGACATCGCAAACATGTTTTATTCGATTTAAATAAAAACAAAAACCACTCGGTGTGACACATTCTTTGGTACTTTTCGACTACCTCTAATGACTTTCTCAATGAGTCAATGACACTGAAAGAAACGCAGCTGAGTCCAGCACCCAGGAACTGGGTGAGTGCCATGATGACATGCCCTCGCACTAGCCCATCTGGTTCCTTCCCTTTTCAGTGGTGTGTTTCGGAGTCATGATATATTTGTTTGTAGCATAGAGCTCTTATTCCCTGGGCTAGGTAAAGTGCTTGCTGTGCAAGCCTGAAGACCCGAGTTCAATGCCTAATACCAACAGACCAAAAGAAGGGCACTGCACTACATACCTATAATCCCAGTGGTACAAAGACAGAAGGGTTTCTGGCACAAAAGCCAATTGCTGAGTTCAAGATTAAGTGAGAGACTGTCTCAAAACATAAGGTAGATACTGATTGAGGAAAATGCCTAATATTAACATCTGGCTTCCACTTGACAACTCCAATTTGATATTTAAAAGACAGAAGAGAGTAAATCATGGATTCTGACCACTTCTAGCAAGTCTCAGATGCCTGCTCATTTTGGTCCCAGTCTAAGGAGCTGACTATAGAAAGGACTCTGGGCCTGATGTCACTAGGACCAATGGTGAGAGGCCACTGCTAACCATAGTTAGCCTATCCAGTCTCAGTCTGCTTGAAAGCCATAGAGAAACCTACCAGAGTTATCTACACTGAGAGGATCCCTATGACCAGGCACCACACAGAGGTATAGGTAGGAGGAGAGTAGATGTCAGCCAAGCAAACAGAGAGGCGGACAGAAGGCTCAGCAGGGGACAAACCATCCCTTCTACTTTCTGATCACCAGACCTCTTTTCCTGGTACTACTCTGCTTTCCAGCCTCTCTGTTCCTTGTTGTTCTTCATGTCTTGTGGCTTGGTTAACTTTGGGTGTGTTCTTGTTTCTTGTAGCTCACAGGAGCCTATCATAGATAAGGCATGCCTGTCTGCAACCTGGGTTAGCTGAATATCCATCAGTTGGTGCTTATCTTGAACTGAAGCAATGGCTACTTTTAATACTAAGTGGAGGTCCCTGAATATCCTTATTCACTTACCTATTTATTTAGGGATTTGATACTCTTAAAGTTTATCTTTAAAAAAATATACATACATGGCAACTCACTTTTGGCACATAATAAATTAATATATAACATATAACACATAATATATAACACAATATATAACACAATATATATTATACTATGTTATATAATATATATTATATGCTAAAAGTGAGATGCCACTGATGTAGTAGAAAATCAGAAATGCTCCCCAATTTCAAAAGCATTTCTGGAACTTCAACATCCCAGCCTCCTCTTCTCTGACTGCCAGAGAGCTGGCAGATGCAGAGTCCTTTCCCTTCAGTATTCACAGACAGAGATTACTGGACAAACACCACTGTTAGGTAAATACTGCGTTCACTACCAGTGGATCAACAAGCTTAGGGGAATTTAGTTGTTTTAAGACAACCGAGAACATTCGAGTTAAACGTCCAAGAGCAATGGCTGAAAGGTTAGCGCTCCTATTCAAAAGAGGCACGAGCGAAGGAAACAATCAGCAGAAGTGAGAACCATAGAATCCCACAGCAGTCCGAGAACCATAGAATCCCACAGCAGTCTGAGAACCATAGAATCCCACAGCAGTCCAAGAACCATAGAATCCCACAGCAGTCCGAGAACCATAGAATCCCACAGCAGTCCGAGAACCATAGAATCCCACAGCAGTCCGAGAACCATAGAATCCCACAGCAGTCCAAGAACCATAGAATCCCACAGCAGTCTGAGAACCATAGAATCCCACAGCAATCCTTTTTAAAATGGCCTGCTACTAGCCGGGCGTGGTGGCGCACGCCTTTAATCCCAGCACTTGGGAGGCAGAGGCAGGTAGATTTCTGAGTTCGAGGACAGCCTGGTCTACAAAGCGAGTTCCAGGACAGCCAGGGCTACACAGTGTCTCAAAAAAAAAAAAAAAAAACAAACAAAAAAAAACAACAACAAAGCAAACAAAAATAAATAAATAAATAAATAAACAAACAAATAAAATTGCCTGCTCCTGATAGTGTTGCCTGAGTGGCTCTAGCCTGCACAGACGGGTCAGTATGCAAAGGAGGTTCCAACAGAGTTTCAGATGAAACACAAGAAAAAAAATTAAAAATGATTGTTTATCCTGAGAACTGAATTTTAGGGAGCAAGGATGCCCCTAAAAGGTTTCTGTGGGGGTTAGAAAAAGATGCTTCCTCTGGAAAGATGAAACCCCACAGCAGTGCACACAGCTCCTATGGCAGAGTTCAGGCTGGACTTCTGCCCTCATGGCCCTCTGGGCAAGGTGTCTGTGTGCAGCTAACAACCCGGACATCTTGATTACAGAAGGGAGGGAGGGAAGAAAGGAGAGGGAAACAGACAAAGAGGAGACAAGGAGGACAAAGGGATGAAGGAGTCCTTAGAAAAAGAAACCTTGAGGTAACAACAGAGGAAGGGGCAAGAGGGAGGAGAAAACTAAAATAAAAAGGAAAGAAGCAAAAAGAAAGGGCCTTAGACTTGTTTCCCATCAGCCTGCCACACTTGGCTGTGATGGTGAAGCCAGAAGCCAGGCCAGATGACACCTGTGAGGATTCAGTTGACATTAAATGAGTTCATCTGTATAAGGACTGATTCTCAGGAGGCTCCACAACTGAACTGGATGAAGATCTCGGAGACCTCATGCTAACGCACCTATGCCTGTGAAAGCCTAGAATGAAATTAACTAAAATGTAGATGCTGTGCCGGGGGCATCAAATACGTGTGATTTATTATGACCCAAATAAGCCCTTTCAGGCAAGAAATGTACGACTTTATTAGACATCTCAAAAGTCAAAATAAAATAGAAGGAAACAACTAATCAACCAAATAACCAACCAACCACGAGCCAACCCTGCAAGGCCCTTAGTTGCACAACACATACTTTTGAGATATGTAATTGCATACACCACAGTTTTCTGTTAAAAAAAAATTCTGATCCACCCCCTCTCTATTCACAGTACAGCAAAAATTTTCTTTCCACTCACCCACCACCATCTTGCATGTGACCCCAGTTTTGGAGGTTCCTAGATAGAAATTTCTTGTAGACTGTGTCATTTCCAGTATCAGTACCCATGAGTACTCTTCTAAATAACTGGAGCGTAGACACTTCCATCCAGGGGGTAACTCAGAAGAGCCCAGTCATTGTTAAGCCAGTTGCTTATCTGAGGAGATAGTAACTAAGAGTCTACTGAAAATTGAGTCGTGACCCAGGATGTGTGAAGACCCAGGATGGGAGAAGACATGAGCCAAGAGATAGGAGGTTTGCTAAGAATAAAGTAGACCCATACGCTCTTATCACAGCCAGGTCGAGTGAAGAGGTCCTACAATTCTGTTTCTTGCAGTCTTTCAGACAACACACATTTGCTGTTTGGGGTGTTAGATACTGAGCCAGGTCATGCAGATATAGGAAGAAAACACTGTAATCTTGCTCTTAAGGATTTTATAGTCCCATTTAAAATAAATACTAGTATAGTTAATTATTTAATTGATCTGACACATGAATAGGAATGATCCACACGAAGATGTGGGAAAGAGCAGACCACAGGGAAATCTGGGCCTCTGCAGACTGGCTTGAGGCCAGCATTTCCACTCAGATCATAAGGAACGATGGAGGCGTAAGACAGTGGCAGGTCACTAAAGTGTCACCTCTATTTCTGCATGTTACAGGGAGTCACGGCTTCTCCCCAGAGCTCAGCTGTCTGGTGAGACATTAGCAATCTTTCTT
This sequence comes from Mus minutoides, assembly GCA_902729485.2. Lineage (NCBI taxonomy): Eukaryota > Metazoa > Chordata > Mammalia > Rodentia > Muridae > Mus > Mus minutoides. The sequence goes on from LR749571.1 coordinate 455,252, forward strand.
GTAAACTAGGTGCTACAGGAGTCTGCGCTAGAGAAAACAAGAGTCAGTTACCCCTGATTCATTTAACATGATTATCTCAGAAAGACCGATGGAATGTCTCTCCTTCATAGCTCCTTGATTTTATAGAAACACAGAAGCTCATGTATGGCTAGAACATAGAAAATAAAACTCTCTAGGGACAAGAGGACTCACAGAAAGACATATGAGAAGGGTGACAAAAGGGTATGAAGGGGCGCAGACGCAATACAACAGACAGGTTTAGAACTTTAATTAGCTGATTAATTTAAAATAAAAAAGACGCTACAGTTAGCTTTTCAAATCACAGGACCACCCCAGGCTCCTGCAGTGTCCTTTCTAACTTCCCATCGCCAATCAGAGGTGCTGAGCCTCTTGAGAAACCGCTTAGCCTCCCTTGGCAATGGATTATGAAGCTTCTAGTTATTTCCATCAGCTTTGGATTCCTGATAGCTTGTCTAAGGCTGCCCTGTTCCTTTGTGGGTATGGAGCACAACTTCTTAATGTTAACACCATCAGTTCTTTTTAAGATGGTTAAATAGCTCAAATGGTTTTATTATATCTTTGAAAACATATGTAGGTCTCCCATTTAACTGTTTTAATTTCTTTTCTATTCATCTTAATCAATGAAACGTAGGGGATGGGGGAAGAGTGGTGGTGGTAGGGTGGTGCTTGAAGAGGAGAATCCCAGAATTATGTTTGAGTAATAATCCTAAAAGAAAATGCATGAAAAATTCCAATCCCTTTTCACTCCCCTTTCTTGAGTATAGAGTTGAGATGTTGAGGTGTTCCTCTGAAAATGCAGTATAGAATGTTACAGTTAGCATAAGACATGGGTAGTGCTGAGATGGAGAGCCCTTAGTCTAATATTAGAGCTGACACTACTCCAGAAGGTGAGCAAGGAAGAAAGAAGCCACACATTAGGTCAGTGGAGCCTTAGGCTAGATCACATAGGATTACATAGGATACTGAGGAACTTTGAAGTTGGACCTGAAGGATATGGAAAATACTAGAGGAGTTAATGGAAAAGTTTCTCATTCACATTTGAATTTCTTTGGCAGAGGAACTAGAGAAGGCCATGGGGAAGGGAGCTTCTAGCCAGACAGGGAAATTGTCCACCACAATGACTTTTTGGAAAGGTGCTAATGGATGCTAATGAGAGGATGTTGTTCTGACTACATTAGAAGGTGTGTGATAGTTTAGATAGTGTCCTCAGTGGGTTCATATATCAGAACACTTGTTCCCTGTTGATGGTGCTGTCTACAAAGGTTATAGAACTTTAGATGGTGGCATCTTAATGGAGAAAGTACACTATTGGAAGAAAGTCTTCATTCTTCTTAGTTTCATGTGTTTTGCAAATTGTATCTTGGGTAATCTAAGTTTCTGGGCTAATATCCACTTATCAGTAAGTACATGATATGTGAGTTCTTTTGTGATTGGGTTACCTCACTCAGGATGATACCCTCCAGATCCATCCATTTGCCTAGGAAATTCATAAATTCATTGTTTTTAATAGCTGAGTAGTACTCCATTGTGTAAATGTACCACATTTTCTGTATCCATTCCTCTGTTGAGGGACATCTAGGTTCTTTCCAACTTCTAGCTGTTATAAATAAGGCTGCTATGAACATAGTGGAGCATATGTCCTTATTACCAGTTGGAGCATCTTCTGGATATATGCCCAGGAGAGGTATTGCAGGATCCTCCGGTAGTACTATGTCCAATTTTCTGAGGAACCGCCAGACTGATTTCCAGAATGGTTGTACAAGCTTGCAATCCCACCAACAATGGAGGAGTGTTCCTCTTTCTCCACATCCATGCCAGCATCTGCTGTCACCTGAATTTTTGATCTTAGCCATTCTGACTGGTTTGAGGTGGAATCTCAGGGTTGTTTTGATTTGCATTTCCCTGATGATTAAGGATGTTGAACATTTTTTCAGGTGCTTCTCAGCCATTCGGTATTTCTCAGTTGAGAATTCTTTGTTTAGCTCTGTGCCCCATTTTTTAATGGGGTTAAGTACATTATTGGAAGTACTTTGGGTTTTATAGCATGGGCCCATGTCCTGATCTCTTTTTCTGTTCCCTACATGTGCGTGAAATTTGATCTCCCTGCCTCCTGACCCACCTCACACTCCTACTTCCACACATTCACTGCCGTGATCTACTGCATCCCTTCTGGAACGATAAACTCAAATAAATAGTTTTTCTTCTCTAATTTGGATATGTTTTTGTTTTGCTTTCTTTTTTTAACCATAGAATCGGAAAAGTAATGGAAACAAGGTGGTATTGAGATTCACCTATTGTTTAGATCTAAAATGTTTAAGAATAATCCACACATCTGTCTGAATCGCACATGGCTTGAGTTCTTCCTTCAGAGATACTAAGAACAGCCAGGTCTGGTCCTTCCAGCTCTCCAGAGCGACCTGACATTCCCCAAGCCCAGCAGTGAGGTCCAAGCTTAACCTGAGGTCTGACTTGATGCATCAAATTCTGGACACAGACAAGTTTCTGCCTGGAGCCTTTTCTGGTAAGAGCACAAGTATTCCAAACAACAAGGTCCCTTAGTCTGTCTCATTGTTGAGGATCAAACGATATAATAAAGCATGCCGTCACCCCCAAAGTAGGGTTCCCCAGCTCTGAAAGACTTACACATCTTTATCTAACGCGAGAATCACTGTAAAGTCTGAGTATGAACATAAGAAGTGAGTCATCAGAGTGCCAGCTGGATAACTCATCCAGACAGCACTTCACAGGTGCTGTAGCATCGCAATCCAATTGTTGCTTTTCTACATGAGCAGAGAACAAATCTTGGAATTTTTCTGGCATGAACATCACATATGGCTTCTGAATGTAAGGTGTCATTTTATAAATAGGAAGAGAAGTTTAAAAAAAACAATAAAAAAAAACATTTCATACTGTGTAGCTAAAAAGGGCCAGTGTGAGCAAGATGGTTGACATGTGCTGTGCTAAGCTGGTGGAAACCTGGGAACGTACAGCATAAACTAACGAGCAGTTGGTGTTAAGGAGGCCAGTTGGTGTGTGACTCCAGAATTGGAAGAACACCACAAAAGAAAAGAATGTGTCTTCTCTCCTTACCCAACAGAGGGGCATACAGATTTAGAACAAATGAATCCCTAAGCTAGTAGTAGTAGGCTGGTTTCCCTGGGCTGTTCTTCCCCTGGAAAGACCACAGGACCTATAACAAGGGGAAACCAGTCAAGAGTCCCTCCAGAAACTGCCAGGCAGATGCTTTCCTGCCCACAGGCCTCACTTGTGGATGGTCTCTGCAAACACTACAGCCAGAAGAGTGTCAATCCATGTGAAGCAAGACATTCAACATGCCTCATTGTATGGTGTTGGTTCAAACTTCGAGAGTCTGACACTAGGCTTGTTGGTTTGTTGATTAGTTTTATTTATTTATTTTTTTAGTACAGTGCAATTTGGAAAAAAGTTGCCTGGTGTAACACAATACCATGTGCACCATAAAGCTTAGGCATAATTACACTGAAACATTTTTCAAAGTGCATGTCACCTCTTCCATAAAGATGAGTTCTATAGATAGTCTACATGAGACGTCTTCAGGGCCAAGGGGAAGATCTGGTATGGTTTTGGTGTTACAGATAGTGCTAAGGTCACCAAGCTATAACCACTTCTTACCCTGTTTGTAAGAGTCTGAGGGAGCCAGATATACCCTAACCCTACAGATAGTGCAAATGTCACCACAATATTAACTACATCCGATCCCAGCCTACTGGGTAGAAAAGAGGTTATACATCTCTTCCTTTGAAAAGACCACTAGGTGTCCTTACCATTCCTGATTGCCCTAGTGTTTATCTGTGAGTTCAAGGAGCTTGTGCTTTCTACATTCACTGCTCTCCTCTTCCTCTGAGACACAGGCAGAGAGGTAGACTGAACCCCAAGAAGCAAGAGGCAGCGGCTCCAAGCAGCTGTTCCTAAAGGCTCTTGGTCTCCATGGTTTTGAGATACTGGAGCAGGAAAGAATCCCAGAAACCAAGCCAGCCCAAGTAATTCCACAAAGGTTCAGAAAATTAAAAAGCTAGAGCATAAATGATTCTTGAGTCTGTCTTCAGCCTGGTATTATACTGGTATATGAGGCAGGGGTGAGCAGTGGGGCCAATAAAACATTTTCTGTGAAAGGTTTTATCTAGAAATGGAGATGCCTAGGTAGGGTTGCTATCAGCAAAAGCCTTAACCTTAGCTTTATGTTTTAAACACAGGCAGATTGAGGTTAAATCGAAATACATGATTTTATTGGTATACTGGAAGCAGGAGACATCAGCCCGTGCATAAAGCTCTAACATGGAATGTGGTTTCAGTTAAGGTGCTTTGGGGGAATACACATAAAAAGAGCTTTCAACTAAAATTGAAATATGCTTTTGAACTACATTTCAGGGTAGCAGATATCCCCCTCCCCAGATGTATTAAGAAGGCCTACTTTTGCAGGTCAATGCTTAAATATGAAAACAGACCATTTTACTGCATTATAGTAGAATTTAGGGTTCCAGGGATATCAGGAGAAGGAGTATCTAAGAGGAAAAATGAAAAACTCTACAAAGGTCCCAGAACATCCATCTCTAAAGCAATAAACAAAATAAGCTTGCAGCTTTTAGAAACAAAGCTCAGAAAGAAAGAAGAACGTGGAGGTGGATTCAGCTGGTAGCAAAGTGACGTCATCAACATTTCAGAGACAATGTATTCATGTGTAGGACAAGGTAACAATCAATTCAAGGTGAATAAGACAACCCATGTGGCAATGCCACCTCAGTCACATACTCCTAAGTGACTTGCCACCTTATACACAGGAGGATGGAAATATTGGTTCTTGTTAAAACCAATTTGAAATTCGAGAAAAGAATTTTCCTAATATTGTCCAGATCTTTTTTCTCAAACTGAATTGTTAATAAAATCTGGTTGTAGGCATTCTTTTCACTTTGAGAAATAATTCATATATATATATATATATATAGAGAGAGAGAGAGAGAGAGACAGAGAGAGAGAGAGAGAGAGAGAGAGAGAGAGAGAGAGAGAGAGAGAGAGAGAGAGAGAGAGAGAGAGATTGATTTAAGACATGAAATCAAACTCTAGTGGATGAATGGACAAATAGACAAGTAAAATGTAGTGTGGATGAACAAAAGAGAATTCTTCATCCCTAGAGAAAATGAAGTCTGTCGTTTGCAACAAAATGAATGGATTGGAGGGCACTGCATTATGTGAAATTTTACACATACAGAAAGACTCATATTGTATGGTCTCCCTCACATACAGAACCTCAGAACCATACAACTGAGTGTGACTGAGTGACTCCTGGACAGTAGAAGGAAGGGAGCATAGGTTAAAAAAAAAAAAAAAAAAAAAAGAAGGAAGAGGAGGAGGAGGGATTTCGTTAGGCTGTGCTACATGCATGTGTGAAAATATCACACTGAACCCCGTCAGTAAAACAGCTCATGTATGTCAATCAAAAACATATACATTTACAAACATTTATTTAAACATATAGAGGATTGAAATTAGTGCCCCAAGCATGAGAGGCAAGCCCTCTACCATTGAGCTATATCAACCTTCAAATAAAATGATTTTTGTTCTTTAGGAAAAGTATTGTTTCAATCAATAAATATCTGAAGAGCACTAACTGAGCAATGTTTAAAGCCTTCACCAACCATGAAAGACAACTGGAATCATGCGCCTTAGAAAACAATGAAGATGCGGAGATTGCCGAGGAGTCTTCTATCCTTTAGGTTCTATGTGGTTCCCTACATTCATTCATGTCTTACTCTTTAATGTAAAATATAGAAAGTTAGTCTTCTGTAAGTAGACTTCTGCTTTCCACATTGGCTTATTAGATTGTTTCAGAGAGACTTTCTACCTGAGAAGAAGTTTGAAAGGCATAAAACCTGATAAGAAAATATTTGATGGATGCAAAGATTCAGAAAAGAAAAGAACAAAAATATATAAATGCAGCATTTAGAGCCTTATATTTTATGACATATATCTGGTTCTTCCTGGTGTCAAAATGAACATGGAAGTGAAGAGTCTAAAATGCCAGGAGAAATATCAGCAGGTTCATGAGAGGTCAAAGCTAGGAGGAGGTACCCTGGGAACTGCCCTAGACTTTCAAAGCTGAGAACCAAGAGTATAGTAAAACAGAAACACACCACACATTACAATACTTACAAATACTTTTAGACTGCTTGACTGGGTTAATAAGACCAGCTCCTTTAGTCTAAGTGCCTTCCAGAAGCAAAGGATCATCTTTGTAAGAAGGTAATGCAACCCAGAGCCACAACTTATGCCCGCCATTTTTAATAAAAACATTTGACACTAGAGCCAGTGCAAATGGTTCAGTGGGTGCTTCCCATACACGCCCGACAACCAGAGTATAATCCCTGGGACCCAGAGTAGAAGGAGAAAACTGACTCCTATAAGTTGCCTTTTGACTTCCAAGTGCACCCAATAACATGTGTGTCCACATGCATGCACACACACTCAAATAAAATATAAAATTTTAAAAAGCAACAAATGCTGGCAAGAATGTGGAGAAAGAGCAACTTTTACTCACTTCAAGTAGAAGTGTAAACTGCTGTATCCACAGTGGAGACCAGAGTGGATGTTGCTAAGAAACTAAAAATAGAGCAAGCATATGTCCTAGCTGTGCCACTCCTGGCCATACACCCAGAAAATTCTAAATGAGCATACCACAGAGATACTTACAGAAAGAAAATTATTTGCCAATGTGCATCAAGCCTTCTGCTAAACACAACATACATTAGTCCATAAAAAATCAATCACAATATACTTAGGAGGACTGAAATCAGACAAAGTATATTCTCTGACCACAGTGGAGTAAAACTAAAAATCTATAGGGGAATTCAGGATATTCATAAGCATGGAGAGATAAAACATCATAGTCCCAAATAACGAATGGGACAAGGAAAAGGGCATTAAAACATTAGAAAATATTTAGAGTTGTTTGAAAATAAGACAAGCTAAAACCCAAGATATTAAAACCTAGAGAAGGTCTTGTGAATTGTGCTCAAAGGAAAATGGCAAAACTAAAAAGAAGAAAGATTGCAGCTCAATAGCCAAAACATTCCCTTTAAGAAAATAGACAAAGAAAACCAAATTTATCCCAAAGCAAACACATGGCAGCACACAATATATCAGAGAGTACACAAATGACATGAAATCACTCAGTGGGAAAATGGTCTTTTCAACAAATGGTGAGCTGAAGATGCACAGGCACAAAGGGAAACTTGGACCTCATACCATGCTCTGACTCAAAACATGTTCTTTCAAAAGAAAGTAAAGGCTTAAGTGCTTGGCTATGAAAAGCTTTTTAAATTAACTCATCATGGCCTTGCATTGGAGACCTAGAACATGAGAACCCAAGAAAGAGATATGTCAAGCTTCATCAAAATTCAAAATGTTTGTAAATCCAAAGACATCGCTGTGCATTGGATATAGTTTGTCCCTAAAGGTTTCTATGTTGGAAGCTCAGCCTACAATATGGCTCCATGAGAAGAGATGGAGTGTGAAAGAGGTACGACCTAGAGGGTGGTAATTAGGTCATTGAAATACTGCACTCTGAAGAGATCATTGCCAGTCATGAAGTGGCAGTATAAATTGAGGTAGCTGACATGGTTGGTTTTTTCAGCACAGACCCATTTCCTTTTGACTCCTCTAGCCTGTTGCAAATGGACACAATCTGCCAGATAGTTCTCCATTAAAGAAGACACTCAGACAGCCAGTAGGCACATCAAAGGATGCTCAACATCATTAATCACTAAACTAATGAAAATTACATCAGAATGAGATCCCAGTCTGTCCTCCCTGGGAGACTATAAGCAAAGATACAAACAGCAACAACTCTCCAGCACTTTGTGGGAAACTGGAACCTTTGCCACTATTGGTGAGATTTCAGGAGGGGGAAGCCAGGCATGAGTATGCATGGGGTTTCTTCTTGAGCAAAGCAAGCACTCTTAGTGAGGATTATTACCATACCTTACACACTGGAATACACTAGAATACACTAGAATACACTAGAATACCCTAGAAATCAAATTACATAATTTGTATAATTTCTAAAGTGAACTTCATGGCATCTCAACTACATCTCATGCTCCTGTGTGTGTGTGTGTGTGTGTGTGTGTGTAAGATTGCAAGGACCCTGCACGTTTTCACTAGAGCAAGTATAGCCAGGGCTTTCAATCATTCCTCAGACCATTAATCGAAAGCCCTACACAGCAGTGACTGTTTTTCTATTTGACATACATAACATTAAAGCTGAAGCAAATAGAGAGCAGAGCATTGGTCTAATCACGGTGGGATGGAATGGGTCTGATGTCTCTGTGTCTATTAACAAGCTGAAGACAGAGCCTTATAAATGCAGCACGTTAACACAGTGATTTTACTACCATGCTAAACTTTGAAGACACCTTTCATATCTCATTGATTTTGAACCTGTAAGACTGGATTTGAGATACATATGTAGGAGTTTTCATTAGCCCTAGAGTTTACACCTGTGCTTTTAGCCCACAGTTCTCTTGTTTATCTTAGATTTCTGTGTGTACTGGTTCAGCCTGACAGGCTGCACCCATTTTGAGTTGTACTCATCATGTGTTCCACAAAATTTACATGCAGTGCAACGATGTATATGTGAATGTACATGTTTGTGGATATGTACACATGTTCTAGTACACATGCATGTGTCACTCTGTGTGTGTGTGTGTGTGTGTGCGAGTGTAGATGTGTGGATCAGAGGTCAACATTGAGTGTCTTTTCAATCACTCTCTATTCCTTGAGACTGGTTTTTCATGCTGAACTCAGAGATGCACTGAGTTAGCTAGACAAGCTGATTGAGAAGGGCCTCTTGTCTCTAGCTCCCCAAAACTGAGATTATAGCCCATGTAGCCTATACGGGTGTTGGAGAGCTAAACTCAGACCTCATGCTTGTGAAGGAAACACTTTATGGATGAAGCATCTTTCCAGACCCTTCCATGAGTTTTTGCTGCATATTTACCCGACAATGTTTAAAGAAAAAAAGACCAACAAAGGGCATGTGAATCTGTACAGCCATTTATACCTACCTTCATGGTTGCATCCAACTCTTTAATATTACCTTAAGATAAACCAAGTACATTCTAGCCAGGATGGAGTCACTTTTCTCTTAATTATACATACGCTATGCTCTCTTCTTTCTGGTCTAAATTGCAAGATGATTGGCCTTCCTCATGCCCATGACCACATTTCCATCCATAAGTCCCTCATGAATTGTACTCTATACAACCCTAAATCAGGTTTCCCTCTGGTCCCACAACAACTTGGCTACTCTTTACAATCTAGACCTGCATTGTCCTGGAGCACTGTTACCAGGCACATGGGGTAAGCCCTTTTCATTTCCTATCAGTTTCCAATTTGATAACACCACTATTGGTGTCTACCTCGGGTCATTAAGAGGCCAGAAACAGAACCTGGTCAGATACCACTACAGCTTTTTCTTTAGGTAATCAGCCAGTTTACTAATTATAACCTCTTCACAGTTCTTCTATATGAGCTAAGCTATCATCATCATCAATAAACTCATATATCTCTATGTCTTAAACAATGGAAGTTTAATCTTCACTCGGTGTTTGCATAGGGTGACTGCATCCCATATGTAGTCATAGAATAAAGAGAAGTAGCTACAAATCCCCTAGGAGACTTATGAAGTCAGGTCTGAAATGACACATATCACTTCTACCTACATCATTGGGGCCTCACCAGTCACATAGACCCAAGACAAGTACTTCATAATATAGTCTTCCTATGTGTCCAGGAAGATTACTAACATTGGTTAGCATCTAACCATAGCTTTGTTTAAATAACAAAAATCCAATCTTCCAAAGTTTGGCCATGGCAAAATGTGGTGACTGAACTTTGAAAATTTATTCCTTGGTGTGTGTGTTCGTGTGTATGCATGCATGTGTGTGTGTGGTATGTGTGTGTGTGTGTGTGTGTGTGTGTGCATGTGCAGTCAAATTACATGCTGGTACACAGAATCCTGTGTGCACAAAGAGGCCAAAGGATCTCAGTCATCAGGTGTTCTTCCCCATCAAGCTTCTCTTTAGTCACTTGAGACATGCTCTCTCACTGAACCTGGAGGTAGGATGGTGACCAACAATCCCTAGAGATCTTTCTCTCTCTGCCTGCCACAGCTACAACTAGGTTGATAATTTGAAACTGGGTCCTTATGTATAGTAAGTGCTCCTACCTGCCAAGCCACGCCCCCAGTCTTGTGTAGATTTATACTCTCTACCCTCCAGATTTTGTGTTTCTTCCTTTGGATTGCTTTCATTACATCTCATTGTCAACAACAAGGCACTAGAGTCTTCTGAAGGCACTTAAATGCACTCCTCAAAGGGAGAATGAAATTTTCATTGGCATAACAATGTGGAAAAGATGGTATTCACTGGTGGAGTTAAACAGAGTAGACCAATTTGCTCCCAAAGGGATTCTGTGATAATTTAGCTTTTACCTGCTGAGGATGCTTGAGTCCTCTAACCAGCTACGTGTAATATCCCTTTTGGGTCCTCTCTCCTTAATATTCTTACATCTGCTTTGAGAATAATAGTCTTGGATATTGTAGAACAAACTGTGAGAGATTTTGCTTTATAAACAAACCATTGTCCAGAAATATGATACTTAGGAAGCATTTCTTTGAAAGAGATTCCATCCATAACCTTTAATCTTGGGAGCAAAGTTCTTTATGTTGGTAACAAGAAAATCACTACAGAGTACAACATGTGCCACCTCAGGGGTTGAGAATTCTTTGGCAAGTCTTTGTTCCATGAACCTGTCCTAACAACTAATATGCATTCACTAACCCAAAGCCTTTGTGTCAAACACGAATGACTACCCCATATCCACACTGAGACTCACCAGCCTTCATAGGGAAACTCATCTGAATCTAACCCTTCAAAGGCAGAGAGAGTTCATCTCAGTCAATTCCAGGCATTTTCAAAGGAGATAGTTTATTCATTCATTTACTTATTGCAAAGAAAGAACTAACACTTAATAATGATCCTACTTCTCCCCTCTGCTTTCAAAGTAGAATCCATTCGGCTGGTGACAGATGAGGTAAGTGACCACTTTTGAAGCAAAATTTGATGATTCTCTGCTTTCAGCTTTTGCTTAGTTGCCTGTTTTGTTTTGTTTTAGGGGAAATAATAGAGTCAAGAGTTGGCTTCTGCTGAACAGACTGTTCCACAACATTCCCTAAGAAGCCCCTTCCTGCCTTGCTACCCCAGGATGACTCTTCTTGGATCACATCCCTCTGGTTCTTCTTTCAGCCACTCGTCATCCTGACAAAGCCTTCTCAAAGCTTCTTTATCTTTATTCAGTTGACTGATTGGGTCAGGCCAGTGAGATGACTCACCAATTGAAAACACTTGCAGGCAAGACTGATAAGCTGAGTTTGATCTCCAGCACCCATATGATGGAAGGAGAGAACCAAATCCCACACATTGTTCTCTGACCACTACATGTGGCCCATGTGTCTGCTGCTGCCAAATTAATGTAATTTTAATGTTTTATGTTCAATTGGTGATAGTTACCATTTAGTAGTTATCTTAGTAATTTGAAGTGAAATCATTCTTGCAACCAATGGAAGAAGCTAGAAAAATGTATCTAATTCATGTATCTCTAAATATTCTCCTAGACCCAAATTATTTTAATATGACTTTCAGTTTTGCTCTTTCCTAGGTGAGATCAGCATGATAGCCAGGGCACTATGATAAGCTATAGCAGGATGAAATACTATGAAGACTACTTTTCATCCTGTACCAATCGCTACTCATGTGACTATATCAAAATTCCTTGTTCTACCGGGCTGATGTACATATGAAATCACAGAGACTGCCACAACAGTCACAAAACCAGTTCAAGCCAGACAGAATGCCAGCATGATGGAAGAGGAGTAAGGGCAAAGCCACTCCCAACCAAAAAGCTGTTGGCAAGTGATGCCTACTGGGGGAGGGAACATCAGTTTTCTCTATTAGGAAATATCAGCCACACTCCAGGGGAGACCCCGTGGCTTATGAGAGCAGGCCAGCACAATGGAGTGTGTGTGTGTGTGTGTGTATTGTTTGTTTGTTTGTTTGTTTTGTTTGACTTTTTACTTTGTTGTTGTTTTTAGAAGGAGAGAAAGAACCTGAAGTTGAATGTGTAGGGAGGTGTAAAGGATCTGGGAGATGCTACAGGAGGGAAAGAATACAGTCAAAATATATTGCATAAAAATGTAAAAAACAAACAAACAAACAAACAAAACCTGTGACTCTTACAGGATAAGCAAATTTATCACATGTTCTGCTGACATCCATTTGTGCCTGTGTGGCATTCTCTTCAGGTCACTCATACATGAACTTTTCCTAAGAACAATGAAACAAAAGTCACATGACAGATATTAGAGCTCCTTCAAATGTGGATGTGCACAGGAAAGAGCTATAGCCCCACAAAGCTTCCAACTGATCTTGAAAAGACTTCGTATTCACATATCACTAAGTGAGGGGGGCACCGTGAGAAATGTACCAATAGGTGATTTCAATATTACGCAAAGATTATAGAGTACATTAGCAGAAAACTAGACAGTATATCTAGGATATATAGGATATATATATATCTGTCATATCTAGGTTAAATAGTAGCTATAGATGAAAGGCAGTCAGGTAGATAATAGGTAGACAGACAGACAGCTATGTCATTACACATAGGTTCTTATTCCTAGAGCTGTGATGAGCAAAGCAACTTGGAATTAATTTAAGCTCAAGAGACCCAGGAAGTAGGTGTGAAGGCTGCAACTAGCATGATAGGGTTTGTTGCTTTATAGAAAAATAAGTAGAAGGAAGATGCTATAATACAAAATAAAATACATTTAATGCATTAACTAGTACCATGTATAAGTTACTAGTATCCAGTACTAAATCCTGTATATAATTGCATGTGCTATAATTATACATGTGCTGGTAGCCATGTTTCAACAGCATCGCCACAAACACATGAATAATAAGTTACACTGTGATGTCACTAGGCAATAAACATTTGTCCTGCTCCAATATAATCTATGAGACCACCATAGCGTATGTGGTCCCATGCTGAGCAAAATGCTATTATGTGGCACACAACTGAAACACATTTTTATTACTACTGTCTCTCTGGAAGTGCAAAGCAGCCCAGCTTTGGCGTCAGGAGATAGTTGCAGGCTCTGCCTCTTACCATTGGTTGACCTTGGCAAAGTTATTTAACTGTCTCCTTATCTCTAAAATGGCTAAGAATAAAGCTTCCATTCTTCTTAGGTTCTAAGTAGAAAAATAAAATCCCCTCAAATGATCACCACACATGGACCTTAATATGAAAGATTAATCACTGTGGTAATGAAGACTCTGAGAGTCAAAGGGATGGAGGCAAAGCAGATGTTTAGCAGCAGAAAGCCATACCACCCCTCAGAAAGAAAGCAAGAAGAGGAGGTGGAGATACTAGAGAATATGGGCATAGGGTCTGTAGGGTCAAGAGGTTAGCAATAGGTGATGGCCACTCTTGGTTGTCAACTCGACTATATCTGGAATTAACCCAAGTGGCTGGGAACACCTATGAGAGATGTTTCTTAATTCAATCTTTTGAAGTAGAAAGATCCACCTTTAATCTGTGTGATACCTTCTGGTGGCAGCCTACATAAAGGACATGGAAGAAGGAAGCTTTGTTCTGTGTCTGCTTACCCTTACTCTTGCTGGTATTAGAGCCTACTTCTTCAGGATAGTGGTATATACTGAAGACCAGCTGAGACATCCAAACCTTGTGGGCTGAACAATGACTGAACTCTTTGACTAAACAACTACTATATTCTTGGACTTTCCATTGGTAGAGGTATTGGTTGACTAGCTACACCACACTATAAGCCACGCTAATAAGTCCCCTTTATCTGTATGTGTGTGTGTGTGTGTGTGTGTGTGTGTGTTTGTTTGTGTGTGTGTATACATATATATGCATACATGCATATATGGGACTTATAAATAAAGTATTATATATTATTACATATAATTGGTATTTATTACATATATTTATATTTTATTAGTATGTTAGATGTATAAATATATTATATATAAAGAGAGAGATGGGGAGGGAGAGTCATTCTATCATTTCTGTTCCTCTAGAGAACTCTGACTAATACACAATACAAAGCAGAAAACCAGTAAGGAACAGAGCTGAGAGCACAAAGTTACTTTCATAGGGTTACTATAAAGATTAATATAAACCACAAAATACATTCGAACAGCCTTTGTAGACTTCAGAGCTCTTGAAAGCATCAGCAGGTACTAATTTATAAGATGCATTTTGTCAGAAGCACCAGGGACTTTCTCCCATCCTCAGACCTAATGTTTTACCTTCCTTCTTCAGGTTTCGCTGTCTGCCTGCTCTCTGTTGTGTAAGCACAGGCCAGGGGGTTCCCTGCGAAGCTTTGTTCCCCAAGGTCAAGTCCATCTCTGATTTATCTTCTTCATCCCCTTTCACATACACTCTGTATTACTGTATCCAATTAATATTGAGTAGAAGAAAGAAAGCAAGTAAGGAAAGAAAGGCAGAAGGGAAAGAGAAAGAATAAAAAAGTGGAGGGAAAGACATGGCTTCTCTTGCACTTAAACCAACATGTCATATAAAATGTGGCTCCAGTCTTAAGCCATAAAGGCAACTGAGATAAAATGCTTCTCCCTAGCAGGGCGTGGTGGCGCACGCCTTTAATCCCAGCACTGAGGAGGCAGAGGCAGGCAGATTTCTGAGTTCGAGGCCAGCCTGGTCTACAAAGTGAGTTCCAGGACAGCCAGGGCTATACAGAGAAACCCTGTCTCGAAAAACCACAAAAAAAAAGCTTCTCCCTACATGGTGAATTCAAGTGTTCCATAAGGTGGAGAGGCCCTAAACCAAATTTTTTATGGACACCAGTTTCTTCTGACAGGTAGGACACAGCCACCCACATTTCACATTGCCAGGATGGTGGCTGGCATTCTCTCTCAGCTGAGGATGCTAATACACCTCATTAGGCAGCTCTAGGAAAGGCATCCCTTTCCCCAGGGTCCATCTGTAACAGTTGCTTTTCTTGTCTTACGTGGTTTTATGATGATCTTTTTTGTCATGTCTTTTTAGGAAAAGAATTGCTAAATAAAGTGTAAATGCTCTCAATATTCATCACTGACATGCAATTCAAGAGACATAAATTGATCCAAAGGAAATTAGAAGAGATGAACGTTGTCATGAGGGAACCATTTGCCTTGAACTTAGAAACAAAAAATCCCTTATTTCTATCAAGACAAGGGCTCTCATCGATTCAATCAACAAACACATAGGCTAGTTACCACAGTGTTCATGTGGCTATAAGTCTCTGTCTTTGTAGAGTTTGTGTTCTAATGGGGGATTCTGAGATGTGACCAGTCTAATGGGGATCAGGACACACTATTCCGAAATTAAGAAAACCTCAGACCTGGAGAGGTGACTGCTAGTAGAATCACTTGACATCAAGCCTGAGGACCTTAGCTGGATCATTGGGACCTACATAATGGATGGAGAGAACCAACTCCCACGGGTTTTCTTCTGACTTCTCTCATGTATTGAGGCATGAGTGAGTGTATGTGTGCATATACATGCACACACAGGAAGGAAGGAAGGAAGGAAGGAAGGAAGGAAGGAAGAAAGGAAGGAAAGAAGGAAGGAAGGAAGGAAGGAAGGAAGGAAGGAAGGAAGGGAGGGAGGGAGGGAGGGAGGGAGGGAGGGAGGGAGGGAGGAAGGGAGGGACGTAGGTAGGAAGGGAGGAAGGGAGGAAGGGAGGAAGGAAGGAAGGAAGGAAGGAAAGAAAGAGGATGTTTGCTGTGAGTTAGTGTCTCCTAGAAATGTCAGGGAAGCTACCACACACCTTTGAGGTTGCACTAACATGGCTATATAGACAAGACCTGAATAATGCCAAAGGAGGCAATAAATGGAAGGGAGAAATCTCACAGGGCCCCAATCCTAGAACAGAACTACAGGCAACAAAGGAAGCATCAGAGTGGGAGAAAATAGTCTTCCCAGGGAAGAATTCCCCTACTCGCTATCCACTGCCAAGTTGTCAGTCCTGAAACTACATACATACAAGTAATGTTATATAGACTGAGCCTATTGTAATCACAACAATTGAAGAAAAAAGGCCAAGAATGAGAGAGAGAGAGAGAGAGAGAGAGAGAGAGCGCATACATCATGGTGATGGTGGTGGTTATCTGGGAGGAGTTGGAGGGAGGAAAGGGGAAATGATGTAATATTTTAATTTCAAAAACTTGAAATGAAATAAAGCTTCAGAATCAGAATGGTTCCTGCTACCTTCCCCCACCTTCACCCCCACCCCCAAAGCAGGTCAGCTGACCCAGGAAGTATTTCCTATTCTTCCTGTGAAAGTTGTCACAAGAACCTCCTGGGAGAGACAACCTTCTTATCATAACTCCAAGAAAATAACATCTGTACCTTCAAAGACATAGAAACGTGAATACCTTAAACACATGGGTCTTGCTAACCACCCTCCTAGGGTACTAACACTAGGCCATACATTTTATCCTCTTGCATGCCTCCATGAATCTCTACTCCAAACAAGCCTGCCATAAAAAATAAATTAGGTTTAACCAATCCTTTGAGTCCCTATTTCCTTAGGGAAGCTCCTATGTCATATTAAACTTCTAAATTTGCTTCCTGGTCTTTTGTTAGTCTGTCTTTCATTACAGGGGCCTCAACCATGAGTCCAGTCTACAAGAAAATACATTTTCTTTCTCTATAAAGCAGGGAGCTTGGCATGAAGCTCGGTGAGATGGCAGTTGCTGAGCATGTGTAAGGCCCCGAGTTTAATCTCCAGCGCGGAAAAGAAATGCAAGGACACTGTTGTGTTAAAAGTTGACAGCGGTGGGATTCTTGAGGTCATTCCTGAGTGTGTTCCCTTTCAATGACTTTTCCGGGCCAGCCTGAGAAGTGTGGGTTATAACCGGTCCATGACCTGGACTTCTGGTGACTTCCCACCACAGTTAAGGCAGGATGCCCCAGGAACTGAAGACCCATGCAATGGTGAGCTGGTGATGCTCGCTGCCATGAGCGCAGGCTTAGCTCAAGCCCTAGACCTGAGCCGCCTGCAGCTGCAGGTAGCTGCTGCTAAAGAAAAATCCATTTAATGACTTCACACAATGATCCTTCTTAGTCTTCCTCAACAGGCCAGCTGACCCATTAGCCTCTGCATGGCTCTAGTGATCCTGTTGTTATTGGCTGGTTTGTAATATCAAATGGATGTACAGGCATATGTGCACAAGATATGAATGGCTTCTCCTGGTGACGTGGGTGAAGCAAGCCCTTCCACTGAGTGCATTTACTCCTGTCACTGGACCTTTGATTTACTAAGATATAAAGTGTTCAGGGAAGGAAAGATGAGCCTTGGAAGGTGTATGGAAATGTGTACCACGAATTAGTTCCTTAAAAAGCAAAAGGCTGTGTACTTAAAGGTAGTTGATTCTTTGTTTAGACTTGCCCTGCTTGGGCTGTGGAGGTTCAGTGTGATTCGTCAGAGGCTCAGTTCTGCTTAACTGTGGACATGCTGAGAAATTACTCAATGATCCCAGAGGAAGACAAGCCTCTCCTTTCTCTGAATTTTCAGAAATCCAATACTTGTCTTCACTGAGACAAGACAACTGTAATATCTTGTCATGGTGGCCCCATGTCACGAGCTTCCAGCCCAGGGCTCAGGATCAATACGAGCAATGCCAATGACCTTGTCTACAAATTGATCCTGGCCGTGTCTCTTGTGGAGCCTTAGGGAGCACCACAGAGCCACACAAAGCAGCATCATGTACACACTGCAAACCTTCCGAGTGGAAACAGAAGGGGAAATCGCCTTTTGATGGAATAATAAGAACTTTGAAAATACCTTATAAACTATAAGTAAAACAGGCCAATGGCAATTGTTAGCCATTTTGTTATTAGCATCCATTTTAATGTTTTGATTGGGTCTAGAGAGATGGATCTGTGGTTCAGAGTGCCTGTTGCTTTTGCAGAGGACCTGGGTTTGATTCCCAGCACCCACATGATGGCTCACAACCATTCATAATTCCAGTTTCCATGGCTCTGATGACCTCTTCTGACCTCTAGGGTCACCAGGCATACACATAGTACACAGACATACATACAGTCGAAACATACATATAGATAAAGAAAATGAAAGAAATTATGAGTCCCTGATGATGGTGACCCCTTCTAATCCAGGGTGGGGAGGCAAGGGCCAGTGCAACAGCAGAAGTTCAAGGTCAGCCTGAGTGTCACAGTAAGGGCCAGGCCAGCTAGGTCAATGCAGAGAGACCCTTTCTCAAATAGATGGAAAAACATTTCTGATTGTTGCAATTGATTATCATCAACATAAACAGGGGAGGCTTCACTGGAGAAAGCTGCAAACTGAGTTCATGTTAGAACCATCTTTTTTAAAACAATGTATGTAGGGGCTGGAGGGATGGCAGTGGTTAGGAGCACTTGCTGCACTTACAACGAGTTGGGTTTGATTCCCAGCACACCCATGATGGCTCATGACCATCTGCAGCTCCAGATTCAAAGGACCCAACACCCTTTTATGAGTTCCTTTAGTACCAGTCATTCATGTGATACACGTACATACATGTAGGCAAATCATTCAAATAAATGCTATACTTGATATTTTTGATGCAGAAGAAAACTCCAAAGACTAGCATGGTGGGGCATACTTGTAGTCCCAATTCTTGGGAGGCAGAGGTAAGAGGATCAGTGTAAATTTGAGACCAGTCTGGTCTGTATAATGAGTTCTGGGCCAATCAGAACTATATAGCAAGCAAGATTCTGACTCAAAGCAGTAACAGTAACAATTACGTCATCTCAAGGACTTTTCCCTAAAGAGACAGAGGAAAGGTAAAGAAACTGGCAATTAGGGAGAGGTTGGGAGGGTAGGAACTCTGGATTCCAAAGATGAGATGCCTTGAATGTAAAGCTTCATTGTGTAACACCAAATTATAAACTCCCCTCATTGATGCAAAGATGGTTCAGTGTACACGAGTCAGTAAATGCAATTTAACATATAGGGAGACCCAGACAAAAATCACATGATCAGCTCAATAGAAAGAAAAGATCTATGACAAATCTCAATATCCGTTCATGATCAAATCTCTGAGGAAACAAAGACAAGCATGAACAATCCTTAGCACAATCCATATAAACTCAGCATCTAAAATCAATAATTTTTATATTCGATTAAAAAGTCATACTGAGAAAGAAGTCAAGAAAATAATCTCATCGAGTAATACAGTGAATAGGAAAATCTTAGCCAGGAGGGAAATGGCATACAGCGAAAATTCTATAGTACCGAAGAAAGATGAAGGTTCTAGAAGACACAAAGACCTCTTGGGCTTATGCATTGGTGTGATGGTTTGAATAGGAATGACCATCACACACTCATGTGTTTGAACGCTTGGCCGATAGGGGTTGGCACTATTAGGAGGTGTGGACTTGTTAGAGTAGGTGTGGTCTTGTTGGAGGAGGTGTGTCACAGTGGGAGCAGCCCTTGAGGTCTCCTATGCTCAAGATATGCCCAGTGTAGTACACAGTCTCCTTCTGTTGCTGAGAATCAAGATGTAGAACTCTCAGCACCTTGCCTACCTGCACACTGCCATGCTATCCACCATGATGATAATGGACTCAACCTCTGAACTGTAGGCAAGCCTAATTAAATATTTTCCTTTATAAGAATTGCCATGGTCATGGTGTCTCTGCACAGCAATAAAAGTAACAATGTAAAAATGGCTTTTGTACATATACGTATACATTCAATGTAATCCCCATCCAAATTCCATGAAATTATACAGAGAAAAAAGAAGAAAAAAACCCTGAAAATTTATAGAGACACAAAAAAGAGTACAAATAGATAAAGCTAATGAGAAAAAGCAATCCTGGCTGAATCAAAGCACCTGATTTCAAACCGTATCACAGAGCCCAGGTTAAAAAGTTACACGACAACAACAACAACAACAACAGTAAAAACAAAACAAAAACAAACAAACAAAAAACCCAGCTCGATAAAAAACAAGAAACAGAACCACAGAATAAGGGCACAGAAAGAAACCCACATAGCTGTAGCATCTGGCTTGTTTTTACAAAGATATTTCTTAAATGGGCATTGGAGAAAAGACAGAATCTTGAGCTAATGTTGCAAGGAAAACAGGATCTTCATATGTAGAATGAAACTACATCTCTACCTGCACAAAAATCAAAGTGGCTGACAGCTTTAATGGAAGACATGACACTTGGAAACCACTAGGTGGAAATGCTATATATAAGATAAAGGCTTAGAAAAGGACTTTTTTTTTTTTTTTTTTAAGATTTATTTTATTTATTATATGTAAGTACACTGTAGCTGTCTTCAGACAACCCAGAAGAGGGCGCCAGATCTCGTTACGGATGGTTGTGAGCCACCATGTGGATGCTGGGATTTGAACTTATCACCTTCGGAAGAGCAGTCGGGTGCTCTTACCGGCTGAGCCATCTCACCAGCCCCAGAAAAGGACTTTTTAAGAAGGACTCCAGTAGCTTAGGGCATAACACTAAGAAAACACACAGGCGATCACATGGAATTTAAAGTTTCTATTCAGCAAAGAAAACAGACTGAAGACATAGCCAGCAGGGTGAAGAAAATCATTGCCATCTATACATTGGACAGGTGATTAAGGTTTAGAAATCATTAGGAACTGAAAAATTAAAAGAACTCAAATGCTTAAAAAATGTTTAAATTCATATAGACACAGAAAAGACTGCAAATAGACAAAGAAAAAGGGACAAATCAATGCTGGTGGAATCAGAACACCTGACTTCAAACCACCTTACAGAGCCCTGGTAACAAATAAGTAACAACGCGGTAAGGGCACAAATATATAGAACAGGTAGTTCTCAAAAGGAAAAATACAAATAGCCAAAAGATATCTATGTATATATGTATATGCATATGTATACACATACATATACACACATGCATATACATATATGTTCAGCATAGTTAGCTATCAGGGAAATACAAATCAAAACTAAATTAAGATTCTACTTCACCCCAATTAGAAGGGCTATCATCAGAAAATCAAACAACAACAATACTGGTACAACCTGTTTGGAGGTTTCTCAAAAGCAAGCAAGCAAGCAAGCAAACAAACAAACAAACAAATAAATAGCAGAAATATCACATGATCCACTACTTCTGTATATATAGCTTTAAAAAAAAGCATTCAGCATATAATAATATACAGAGCCATCTTCACTACACTACTGTCCACAACAGCCATGGTATAGAATCAACCCAAATGCCCATCAGTGAATACAGATAATGTGGCATATTGATACATCAGGGTTTTATTCAGCTGTTAAGAGCAAAACTTTAATATTTAGATAAGGAAATTGATGTAACCAGAAATCAGTATATTAAACAAAATAAGCCAGAGTTGGAAACATAAATGTTACATATGTGCTCATAGACACCACCACAAAAAGTTGGAAGCCAGATCCAGAACACCCAAGAATTCAGGTCACATTTAGAACCTCACAAGTTTAAAGGAGTAACTTTCAGTGATAGGTTTGGCTTCCAGGAATAGTCAGTGGGGGCCTCTGTGTATATCTCAAGCATGAGGAAGCAAGCAAGAAACTATTTCAACTATTTCAGAGAAAGTGGAATAGCAGAACCATGATGGCAAAGCAAGGGGAACCCAAGGAAGGAAGATGAAAGCAAGAATCTTGGGGCAGGATTGACTGAGGAGGCAGAGATCCAAATTGCTGCTTGCACTTGCATGCCTACTCACTGACCTACAAGGTTCAGAACAGGGTGCAAACATGGCCCTTGGTCCTCAATGTACGCTGATAAGATTTCTGATTTAGACCAGCCAGCCAAAAATCAGGCCCAGAAAGGTTCCTGTCCAAAGGAAAGATAGGGACAAAAAATGGAACTGAGACTGAAGGAAAGGAAAGGCCAACCAGAAACCACCCCATCTAGGGATCCATCCCATCTGCAGACACCAAACCCCATCCTATTAAAAGTGCTTGCCGACAGGAGCCTGGTTTGGCTGTTCCCTGAGAGGTTCTACCAGCACCTGACCAATACAGACAGAGATACTCACAGGCAAACATCAGACTGAGCCCATGGACTCCAATGGAAGAGATAAGGGAAGGACTGAAGAAGCTGAAGAAGATTGCAACAATCTCAGCTAACTGGACCACCCAGAGCTCCCAGGGACTAAACCACAAACTGAAGAGTGCACATTGAGGGACTCATGGCTCCAGCCACATATGTAGCAGAGGATGGCCTTGTCTGACAGCAATGGAAGGCGAGGCCTTTGATCCTGTGGAGGTTTGATGCCCCAGCATAGGGGGACACTAGAACAGTGAGGGGAGTGTAGGTGAGTGGGTGGAGGAGCACCCTCATAGAGGAAAAGGGGAGGGGAAAGAGGGAGGATGGGATGGGGGGGTTGTGGAAGGGGGATATCATTTGAAACATAAATGAATAAAATGATTAAGAAAAAGCAGGCCTGTTTCTGAGACACATAGAATTAGACAGACTCCCTTGTAGGCAGACAGACAGGGAGATGGGCCATGGCTAAGAAACAAGGGTAGATAGTGATTTTCCAAGATGGTCAACTTCTTCCTCACCATCTTTATTAAAGAGAAAAGCTAGCTTAAAACAAGGGCCTTACAGACCTCATCTCCTGCCAGCAGGCCCCCTGCTGATGGACTGGCTCAACAAGGTAGAGGCTGGATCAGGACAGGTTACACAACAGTTGTGGGCCAATCAGCCATTCATTCTATCCTTCTTCAAACTGACCAACCCTCAGTTAGGGGAGGAAAACTCTGCAGAAACCTTCAATGCCAGCTCTCAAGAGGAGACTAGGTTTTTATTGGCTTCCTGGGTTCCCCTTCCGCTTTCCAGAGGGTCTTTTTCTCTCTGTGTGTCTGCTGCAGGGTCGTTTCCTCACTTCCGACAAACGCCTCTCTTCCGACGCTGCTTTTGTCTGTTCCTCGTTGTGGCGTTTGAGATTTCTCCACTACTGGCTGTTGTGCTTGAGATTTGTTCCGGCATTTTAATTCTTCAACCGGCGGAGGAAACCAAACCCAATAAAGACTTTATCACTTCCAGAGAAGGGGCTTCAGGAAACAATTTCTTAAGAAGACTTTAGACTTTAGTCTTTAAGAAGACTGCAAGTTTGGGTAGTAGTTCTGTAGCGGGACCTCTTGCTTAGCAGGCACAAGGCCTGGATTGGAGTCCCAGCAACACAGAAAAGCCGAGGAGGAAAGAGGAAGAAGTGGGGTCGCGGGGAAGAGGAGAAGGAAGGTAGGTGTGGTGGTTATTCTCCATGGTCAGCTTTACTACATTTGGCATTAACTAAAACCACAAAATGGAGGGGACACATTTTGTTCAAGATTCTTGCTTAATTTGAACTGGGGAAGATGCATTTCTAATCTGGATCTTTGAGGTAGGAAGACACACCTTTTATCCAGACCATTAGAGCTGGGGAAACCCACCTCTATAATCTAGGCCATGCCTTCTGCTGGAAGCCTACATGTAGACATGGAAGAAGGAAGCCTTGGCCTTTGCCAGCTTGCTTTTGCCTTGCTAGCAA
This sequence comes from Mus minutoides, assembly GCA_902729485.2. Lineage (NCBI taxonomy): Eukaryota > Metazoa > Chordata > Mammalia > Rodentia > Muridae > Mus > Mus minutoides. Next base: position 478,978 of record LR749571.1, read on the forward strand.
GTCCACTCCTTCAGGGGCATTAGAACCTACTTTGGGGGGATTCTAGCATATACAGAAGATGAGTTGAGACGTCCACCCTCCTAGACTGGATGAGAAACTACTGGATTCTATACATTTTTATTCTAGAGGACCCTAACTAAGAAGGAAACAGCGGAAGGGGGAGGAGGAGGGGGAAGGAAGAAGAAAGGAGGGGAGAGAAAAAGAAAAACATGAAAGAAAGGAAAGTTATAGCAAGCTAAGAATGACACGTTGGGCAGGAAGGTGGCCAGTTGCTGGGGAACGTTTCTGTGCACTCTGCATTTAGATGCTGATTTCTGCATCCAGTTCTAGGTGTAGTCCAGACTTGGTGTTGTCATTAGGAAACATGTCCCAACTCAATGCTTTATACAACATTGTTCTCATCGTCTTCTGATTGGTCAATAAAGAGCTGAACAGCCTATAGCTGGGCAAGAGAGGATTATTTGAGACGTCTATGCTCTGAGAGAGAAAGAAAGGCACTCCTGTGGATTCAGGACATGATGGAGATAGCGGCCAGGGTGAGACCAGGATGTCAGGTAACACCACATAGCCAGGAAATGGCTGGGAAGTAGGCCAGGCCAGCACAGTTGCTGGGTTAGAATGGATCAGAACCCTTCCCAGCTTAGTGATTGAAGCTTTTAATAAATATACCAGGTCTCCCTGTCATTATTCAGGGAAAAGGGTGGCCATAGAAAAGGCTGTACTTTTATAACCAATAGCTTCACAAAGGCAAAACTTTGGGGGTTGTGAAGGTACTGTGCTCCCAGATAGTGTCCAGCTTCCACATTTGTTACTGAATTCACACAACCATGATGTGTCTTCCCATTCCAGCAGTCTCTGGATTCTAGCCGTTTTCTGGAGCATATCAGTTCCCAAGACTTGGACTAGTTCACTCAGCTCACTGGTTTCTCCAGATATAACTGGGATCCCTGGAGCCTCTCATGATTATTCAGCACTGGGAGAAGGGGGTGGTAAGGCAGACTTGGGGTGAGTTAATCTCTCTCCCATCTTCACAGTATTTCCCATGCTGGGGAGCCATCCAATGCTATCAAATGAGCCATAGAAACTAATATGGCTTTAATGAAATGAGGGCCGTGGACTGGCAGTACTTTATTTTAAGGACTCTCTGGGCTGAGGAAACATAATTTATTCATATCCCGTTATTCCCCAGGAAGAGAAAGCAGATGGTTTATCTATTTCCAAGTTGGAGGTTTAAGGACTAAGATCAATAGGTATGATCCCATGGTGAACATACTTCCTGGCTGAACTCCAGTCACCCTCCTCCAGCTAGCTACAAGGACTGAAAGTGCTAGAGGCTCCTGTTCCTTTACAAGTGACAGTGGAGCAACAGAAAGATGGTGTACACTTCCAGGATCTATACTCCCTGATCAAAGAAGGGAGACACATAATGAGAATTCTCTCATTAGGAAGCTAGACAGATGTCAGAGGGCTTGGAGGCCTTTGGGCAGGACCCTGCCTCCTGTTTCCTTGGAAACACAGAAAAGGAAAATCCTTAGTATTTAAATGAGCATAGGACAAGCTGGAGGAACCTGGGGTTTCCCTGAGGCTCTTTAAGGCAAAGCTCTCTTCCTGCTAAGAAGAGCAATTCTAAGATCTACCTCTGGCCATGGGTGTAGACCTGATATCCCAAGGTGCCCCAACCATTACACGCTATCATTTTTTTCTCCTTTTAAAAGTACATGACTAAATGAGGCCATGACTGCTCCTAGGTATGGTTGAGGAGAAGATATATTGTAGATATGAGATATCTGGAAGAATCCAGCCTGAACTGGGTCATCAGACTGAACTGGGTCATAAAAGGACAGGGGTTAGGGGCAGGAGAGTGAGAGAAGAGAAAGAGAGAAAGAGAGAAAGAGAGAGAGAAGAAGAGAGGACGAGAGGACGAGGGAAAGAGAAAGAGAAAGAGAGAGAGAGAGAGAGAGAGAGAGAGAGAAAGAGAGAGAGAGAGAGAAAGAGAAAGAGAAAGAGAAAAAGAGAAAAAGAGAAAGAGAAAGCAAAAGATAGGATTAGAAGCTAAGAGGCCAGGTGTGAGTCAGGCCAAAAGACTGACTGACCAAAAATGCTGACGTTATGCAGAGATCAGAGACTGGAGGAAGGGAAGCCCAGACATTTAGAGGGAGAGGTTTAGGCTAGAGGGTGTTGAGAAATCTGGAAGGAGTCACAGGTATCAAGTGAGACTTGTCCCTGGCTTCTCTGGGCCTTGGCAAAAAGTTGATTCAGTTTTGCCTGTCAATCAATCATCTGACTAGGATTCCAACTCTCCCTACCTCAACGCCAATAAATCCTATCCTCCTGAAGATGTGAGATAATGGAGGACTAATTACTTCCTTAATAAAATCGTGCACTTCTTCCCAGAAGCCCTCCCTCAGTATAGACACTTGTGGATATTTGTAGAACTTCCCATCAGGCAGTGCTGAAGAGCTTTCTTGATCTGAATTCTCACTCAGAAAAGAAGTCCTTTTTCTTTCAGTTACTGACTAAAGCCTGGACACGCTTCGAATTCTCTCACGTGCATCCCTCCCCAGCCTGACCCATGTGGCTGGTTCCTGAGTCCAAGGCAGACAGCCTGGGTTTCTTCTACTTTTTCCATCTCCCTCCTCCGAGCAGCTGCCAAGATTTACAATTTGCCTGCCCGGTTGTTTTCCTCTCACATTCTAGTAAAATTGTCCTCTAGTTTCTTCCAAGTCAACTTTAAATACTTGTATCGAAGAGGTCAGTAACCCAAAAGAGGGATCTTGAATTATCTTTGTAACCAAGGATGCCGGATGGTGTATTCCCAAATATCCATGGCAACATTTTTATATACTGTGACTTTTTGTCTTTGGACATGATTAAATGAAATACAGTGCTTATAGCAGTGGTAGCATTTTTATGTGCATAAGGAATGCAGACAAAAATTCCTAAAATAAAGAAGCTGTCTGAGTAGGCCAGTTGTGTTGGCTAGTTTTACGTCAACTTAACAGAACTTAGAGTCATTTGGGAAGAAGGAACCTCAATTGAGAAAATAACCCCCTACATACACAAACATACACACACACACACACACACACACACACACACACACACATACACACGAGCTTGTTGGCAAGCTTCTGGTGAATTTTCTTAATTAAGGATTGCTGTGTGAGGAGCCAGTTGACTGTGGGTCATGCCACCTCTGGGCTGGTGGTCCTGGTGCTATAAGAAAGCAAGATAAATGAGGTGTGAGGATCACACCAGTACACAGTACCCCTCATGGCTTCCTGCATCACCTCCTGCCTCTAGATTCCTTCCTACCCTGACCTCCATGATGAACTGTGATCTGGATATGTAAGCTGAAATTTGATCAGAATGCTCTATCACAGCATCAGAAACTCTAAGGCACTGATCACCTGAGGGAAAGTGGGGGTGGGGGGCTTCAATGACTATGGAGAATATTGCTGATCCAATAACCTAATTATAAATTCTTTGGGACCATTTTTAACTTCCCAGACAACCATTCCTTGCCCCTCTCTGTATCAGACCTAACATCTCAATAAATGGATAAAAGCCTTTGGAATGTACTAACTTATTTAAAAGCCTGTTCTCCACCATTGGAATGGTTGAATGCTATCAGATAGCATCTGAGGCCTATAGCTAAGATTCCTCTACTGATGTAACTGCCCACTTAATGTCTTCACTAATGTATTTTTAAAAATGCTTTGATTTACAACTTTCTTTGTTCTGTTATTATAAAAACTCCATGAAAGTGCTTCCACATTGGACCCGGGGAAACCTACCTGTGTTCCTCGGTCATGGTCACTCAAATTTGGCCCCAGAATAAACCATCTCATTCCCTTTGAAGTGAGACCTGTGGTTTTTCATTATTCTTTTTAATTTAGTTGTGGTAAACAGAACAGCATAGACAGTAAGAGCTATGTGCCTAGGTGATGTGGGGAAGAGGGCAATAAAGGTTCATTTGTTAAAAGGTCATGCACTCGGGAGGCAGAGGGGCTTGGACTTGAAACTAGCCTGGACTGCACAGGGAGGCCCTGGATCAAAAACTGAAAGGAAATATCTAAGAAGACCTGAAAACTATAGGTTTGTATGTTAGCAACATCTGCAGGATGGATTGCTTTGAGCAAGGGAGTATTTGAGATCTTTGCTTGTCATGCTTCCTCCGTTGAGGTTTCGAGCCTTCTGAGGCTGCAGTATCAGGGAAAATGCCAAAAAGTTTCAGAATGAGTTGTGAGGGATACTTTTTGCAAGCCCTGACAGTAACAGACAAACATGGGTCAGAGAAGATCAAGGAAGGAGAGAGAGTTTCCTGAGATACTCTGTAGTTGAGAAAAACTTTCTATCCAAGGTAGTTTACCTTCCAAGGGACTGTTGTCCCATAAAGCTCGCCCACTCTGTAAAACCTTCATGCAAACACTTTAATTTCCTCCACCTAAGAAAAATGTATTTTTGCACCAAGAACTTGCTTCATTCTGGGAACTTAGTGGACTGAAATGACAACTCTTCCCTTGTTCCTTCATTTACTTCAAGCAATGGTTCTCTGTGAGCCACCTGGGGCCATGTGAACTGGGTTCTCATGAAAGGTAGGCTGGGACTGAAAGAGATTATATGGCAAGAGAAATAACGAGGCCAAGACAAACTTCTCTGATCAAGGCCCCTGACGTTCACTGAGAGTCTGTGCTTATAAAGAGGGTAGGACCATCCCCCGTCAGTCCATTCTTGGTGCCTGGATCCAGCCTGAAGACTGGATCCACATGTGCAATGTGCAGGATGTGTCTCCAGAATGTCTCAAGGGTATCTCCGCAGGCAGCAGGATTTTGGAGCAGTACAGTGGCAGTTGACATAACAATAGAGCCTTCTAAGTCAGAAGGCTACACTGCCCATGATCTCAACCTTCCTATGCTGTGATCCTTTAACACAGTTCCTCATGGTGTGCTGACCACCAACCATAAAACTATTTTGTTGCACAAAGACGGATATATCCTGCTAAGTCTGTCTCTCCTTTGTGTGGCCAAATAGCGGCGCCACACGCTGTGTTAGCATTCTCATAAGCCAATTGCATAATGAAAGGAATTCCCGTTTGAGAATCTTCAAGAATTCTACTAGCTGCTTTTAATAGCCTATCCACAAAGTCCTGGTAAAGCTCATCAGGACCCTGCCAAATACAGGCTAAACTTCCACCAAGATCCCCTTTAGTTGGTAACTGATTCCAAGAGCAGCGGGCAGCCATAGCAACCTGCGCATACACTCCAACAGGAAACCCAATCTGATTAGCATTTCTTACTTCATAAGAAAAGGTCAGCTTAGGAACTTTGGGAAGGTCATGGAACACTTGCCCCTCTGAGAGAGGCCAATTATCATTTCTCAGACCACAGGGTGGTAACCAACCTGCGGGTGGGGACACATTTCGCAGGACTGACTGTTGCCCACCTTCAGACAAGGGAAGTCCTTGTCACCTCATTCCCTAGAGACCAATCTGTTTAAAGGGTGCACTGATTTGCCAATCATATTGTGCCTAGTTGCTGATGCTCTATTCTGCCCCTGGAAACCATATAAAAATGGGTGCTGGGGGTCTCTGCCTCTCCTTCAGGTCTGAGACGACCCCAGTGCACTGGAACAATAAATTCCACTTGCTTTTTGCATAGATCCTGGCTCCACATGGTTCACTCAGGGGGTCCCTGGTAAGCTAAGGCTCCCCAGAGTCTTACAATAACTGTAATTTTGCCACTGTTATGAATCATAATGTAAGTATCTGATAATACATGATATCCCTGATATGTGACCCCCAAAGGGTTGAGAACCACTGCTTTATGGTGATCCTTCTAGAACCTGCCAATCATGAAAGACTATGAAGTTAGACTCTAGCTAGTAGGGAAAAGACCGAGTTACCACCTGCATTAAAATAAAACCAAGTGAACTTCCTGCGCCCACCTGCTTCCTAGCTATGCTCCTGTTCAGGTGCATGTGTTTGCAGAAAAAGAAATCCTTTGCTCAGCTACTTTGACTCTGTTCATATGTTCCTTTTGTGTGACATCAAGGTTACTCTTTGTTTGATTACAACACATGGATAGTTCAATGTCTGAGGTGGCTCAAACTTCTGGAGACCAGAAAGAGTCTTGAGCAGAGAAGTGTAGACTCGGCAAGAAGAGATAAACCTGCCAACTAGAAACCACACTCCCATATTCCTCCACTCAGCATTCATCCTCAGCAAAGCTGATGAGCCTGAGAGAAAAGATCTAGTGTGATGGTGCCTCTCCACCCAGGGCACCAGCATTAAACTCATAAAGAAGACAACTTTGGCCACGACAACCAGGAAGTACCCCAGGAAGATCTTTTAAGAATGAACTTGTTGCCAGGTGTGGTGGTACCCACACCTTTAATCTGAGCACTTGGGAGGCAAAGATTGGAGGATCTCTGTGGGTTTGAGGTCAGCTTGATCTACATAGTGAGATCCAGGCCAATCAGGGATCTGAAGAAGAATGATTTCTTCAGATTAACAGGATTAGGCTCATGTTAATAGCTGTGAGTCTGGTGCATTTCCTTTCATCCACTTTGCCAAGTGTGAGTCTTATGAAAGGTGCCTTCCCTCTGCATGGCTGCATGTGTAGCCGGAAGCGTGTCACTAGCAGTTGTGCACTAGACTTGTGCACTGCTGGAGTCCTAATGGTAAATCACTCAGAAGCGCAGGCTTTTGTTTAGGCTACAGACTGGATGAGCTTGGGCAGTGCACTCTTCCCTAGTACAATGGAAAAATCATCCTACCACAGGTGGTGGGGTGGGGTGGTGTCTGGAGCTGGTGAACACCCCAGGGGATGACTTCCAGCTAGTCCTTTGGCAATTCAGCCACAGACATGCCCAATATTGTTGTAGTTTGTATAACTTCTTCAGTGGAAGGTGAAACAAATGTTTGATTCACCTTTGAAGATGGGGGTGCAGATAGGGTAAGTGGGGGCCGGAAGTGGGCTGGCAAGGCTTCTAGAAGAGGCTTATCCTTCCGTAAATGGGGAGAGCTGAGCAGGGGAAGTTCTGCTCTGCCACACTGGATACCCTGAGCCACAGGCTTCCAAGCACTTGCTGGGTAAACAATTTTTTGGCTTCAGTCATTGCTAACTAGATTTTCAGCTGCCTGGGGCAGTGTGGCTCAGTGATTGGACTGCCGTGTCCCTGAAAGGGGATTCAGCTCCCGCAGTTACCTGGTTTTCTATAGACAGTCACTTAGATTTTTAAATATAAATATTCCAAGTAAAATGTTTGTGTGTAAATAAAGATCCTAACATTGAGAGCTTTTGTTTCTATGAAACCGAATCTTCATTACTTCCTTAATTCCCGGAGTCTGTGCAGTCCCATGCTGACAAATTTCAAGTCACCGGTTCATTGGAAATGTAAGCACACTATCCACTTGAGATCCAAAATAGTGTGCTTGGCCCCCCTGAGTGATGGACATACAAGAGCTCTGTAGAAGGACTGCACCCCTGGTATTGAGAGGGGATCACTGCCCACATGCTTGCCCTACAAGAAGGGTGAAGCTTTACAGATTTGAGAGCTGATCTGGCACCTCTGTGTTACACAGCCCCAGTCAATGGGGAGGACATTCTAAACAAGAGTCTAGTACCAGATACTGTTTTAACATCACCCAGTCTAAGGCCCTCACTGTGCAGACAGTAAGTTCAGGTCCAGGGCTATGGGTGAGCTGCTAACTCACGATGCTGCTGTTGTGACAGCTCAGAGTTGGGTCACTAAACCCAAGTCTCCTGAGGTCTGTTAGGGCCCTATGAGCCCCTTCAGTGTGAAGGAAGGCAGCCATAGTCTCTCTTATCTAATATTGCTGCCCCCAAAGATTTAATACAGATCCATCATAACTATACCTAACGAAAATCCAGATGAGCTTCTGAGGAGCGAACACACGCACGCCTGCATGCTGTGGTGGAACAATGCAACCATTGCTTTGTCAGTGACAATGTCAGACTTAAAGAGTCCAAACTTGTTCAAAGATTTGATTTTTTTTCAATCTTAAATTATTGCATTGAAATGGCGTTGTGTGCTGACACACTGGGGGCCTTGGACATCACCACACTTAATTAACACTTGCTGAGTTGAACTGAATGGAATCATTTTTTATGGGGTCTGAAGCATCAGTGTTTTCCATAGATTTAGATAAATGTCTTTGCAATTACATTATTAGCAGCAACACTGGAAATTACGTTTTCTACAAACACTATTGGAAATGTGATGAAGATTGCCACATTTCTCAGAAATACACACAAAAATACCTTAAAATAATTTGCACAATTTAACCAATAAGTTAACTCAGTTTACTTTATCAAGTATCTCCTGGTAGTACATAGCCAAGCTCATTTGGGGGCTCAAAGATGAAATAGATAATGTGTCTTCTGCTCTCTGGAATATTTGCTCTCCAGAAATAAGGACCTATGTCTATATGAAATAACTATGTCATAAAGACCATAAGGCACAAACATGTATGCATGAACTCACATGCAGGCAAGTACCCAGAGGAAAGGGAGTTTATGGGCTTGGCAGTGAGTCCCAGAAGATGAGTGACGTCAGCGCAGTGGCTCCTCCTTCATCCTCCTGAGACACTGATGGTGCTGGCTGTGGTCACACACTCATCCTATCTTGACTGGATAGACGTTCATCATTTTCCCAGTGCTGTGACAGAGTACCTGAGAAAGTCCACTTCAAGGAGAAATATTTTGGATCTTGGTTTCAGCCATTACTGATTCACTGCTTTGTTCTGGGTCTGAAGCAGGGAAGAACTTCAGGGCAGGGAATGAATGGTGGAGCAGAGGAGGTCTCCACCGAGTCCATGAAACAGACAGTAAGAGACAAAGGGCCCTCGAAAGCCACAACCCTCAGTGTCCAACTGCCTTTAACTACCTCACTACCCAATAGCCCATCTCAGTAGAGTACACTGGTGATCCAATAGCCTCTCAACAGTGTCACCAGGTGGGAACCCAGGCTTCAACATATGTTCCTTGGGGCGTAGTCTATAACCAAATCATGTTAGACGCGTCTTTCTTGTATTCAAGTATTCTCCTAGAAGATAATAGTTCTTTGCAAGCACAGAAGGATCCTGTACTCGCTTGGGGCTTGGGAATGGGTCGTAGGGGAGCAGTATGTAGTCTGTGAAGAGAAAATGGCCACCGAGATGTCAAGGAGGGTGAGTAGGATGTGAGCTGGTGAGCAGACAGTTTAGCATATGTAACTCCAACTCCAAGGAGGTAGCAGAAGAGAAGCATTGCAGCTAAGAAAGGAGAGCAGCGGGGACAGGGAGCCTGGAGTAACACAAGCTGGAGAGGAAAGCAGGTCCTCGGCATCCAAGCTCACGATACTCATCTTTATCAGGAGAGAGGCAGCAAGCCGCTGAAGACTGACAGTTGAATGGTTTCCTTGGTGAGCATTTTAAAGCACTCATTCATGATTCAGGCCTGAGATTATTTAACTACGTCAGCAAGTTAAGAATAGAAGGAGATACTGCTGATAGAGTCTGAAAATTGGTCCCAGAAGAATTCTGTCTCCAGCTCTGATGGCTGTGGAAAATTCCACAGCCCCTACCCCCCACTACTCGCCATCAACACTCACCTGAGTGCTGCTAAGTGTTTATCGGGCTGGAGGAGTCCGGGGCTACATTTGTGTCGTGATGTATTTAATATATGCCTGCTCACAACATCAGTGCTTTATCTGAAGAATAGATGGAAAGTTATTCCAGGCTGAGAGGCTAAAGAGATCAGTTTATGGAAAAGAGGGCCTCCTTGTGCCACACATTCTGTAAACTACAGATCAAAAGCCAGGAGAGGGATGCCAGCCATGAATAATGAAATCACACAGCCAAAGGTCTGTGTGGAGGCAGATTTCCTGATGATTTCTTTTTGAGGGGGGGGGGAAATCAAGGCTTATGCCTCTCATAGATAAGCGCCCCCAAGGCAGAGCAAGATAACTATCACATTCAGTAGAGATAGGTGCGCTTTTGAAATTGGGTTCATTTAAATATCGAGTCCTAGAGTGCCTTGGCAGATAAGGAGGGTCAGAGGGCCTTTCACTAAGTTTGAGGGACACTTTAATCTCCAATAATTTGGTTGTTCCATGATGTCAGGTGGCTAAGGACTGAGGAGATATATCCTGGAAACTGTACTTTGGACTAAAATCATACAAGTCTGCATCCTAAGAACTTCCCGATGTGGCAAAATCATGAGGGGGGGAGATAGAAATCAGAGTCAGAGCCACACCCATATCCCTGAAGGTTCCCTGCATGATCACTCCCCAACCCACTAAGCTTCCGTCCTGCTGTCTTCCCACCCTCAAAAATAACCCAGCGGCTGCTGTCAGGGAGAGTCAGCATCCTTGTGTGTGGGGAAATCCTGCTACTTAAGGTTGGAGGCTGCTGTCTGAGCTCTGCACAAAATGGAGGACTTTCTTTACCAGCAGGGCTCCTCCTCCTCTGACCTTTCTGGGGATTCTGATCCCCCCCACACACCCTCTACCTGAGGAAAGTCATGTAGCCCTCAGCAAACCTACAAGTTAAACACCCAGTTTTCCTGATAAGAACCCACTCACCAAGTACCTGTGATTCTTAGAATGCCTCTTCATACAAATGAAGCGTTCACAGTACATTAAACTCCAGCCAATGGTTTGCATTCACCCTGAAACTCCTTCCCACTCTCCAAGGATCACATATGCTGTTCACCTCAAATAAAGTGTATGCATATCAGCTGTTTCACTGAAGATTGTCTAAGAGAGCTGTCCCACTGAATATCATCTGAAAGGGTAGTGTGAACACTAAACTCCTCACAGAAGGCCTTCCCTGGGATCCTGCAGAACTCACCCATTCCAGACTCCAACTCATTTTTCCAGCCTGGTGTGCAGCAGAGCCTGGACACCCTGATGGAGGAAATAGAGGATTGGGAACCACAGCCAGTCGCTAACATGCACACCCTATTTGTGTCGCTGAGAATATCCAACTGTGGGACTGAAAGATCTATGCTCTGGGCTGCCCCTTTGGGTCCTGGACATACTGACATATGTCATAGGTGGCCATAGACCCAGACACATCATAGGTGGGTACTTGCTAAGGTTACCAGGATTGATGGACACATGCAGTGATCTGTGTGTGGTCAGTACCTGCCTTCACAACAGGTACTGACGAGGGTCTGTCCCTGGTCATTCCCCTGCCCCTGTTAGTCTGTCTCACTTTTCTTCCCTCTCCCTCCCCACCCCCCTCTTTCTCTTGTCTTTTCTGCTAAGCCCCAGAATGTCAAGGCTTCCTTTCATGGTGTCTTTAGCTCTTCGATTGCTGGTGCTCATTCTCCTGAGAACCTCAGAACATGACCTTACTTGCAATAGAGGTCTTGACAAATACAATTAGTGAATGAAAAGCCTTAAGTGTGCCATGGTGGGTCCTAAATCCAAGGTGATTGGTGGTTTTGTGAAAGGAGAGTGGACAACAGAAAGATGGCTACACGGGCTATGAAAACAGATGTGGAGGATACAGTTGAAAGTCAAAGAGTGCTAAAGATGGTCCACAGCTAATAGAAGCCAGAAAGGACAAGGACAAAAACATCTTCATAGCCTTCACAGGGAGCTCATCCTATGTTAATTTGGATGTCTAGTCTTATGAAGTATGAGATCGGGTTGCTATTGCTTTGTACCATTCAGCCCATGGTCATTTGTCATGACGGGCTTATAAATCTAAGAGTAATCATTTTGTGTGAGAAGGTTATTCAATCTTTGTGGTTACAATGCAATATATGTGTCTATGCTATCCATTCTTATGGCCTGCTCTAGCTCTCTGCTCTGGATTCTAGAATGTTTTCAAGTATCTCTCAAAATAACACAAATACATGCTCAGAGTTCTGCATCTGCTGTCTGTATAATATGTGCACATGTGAGTTCATCCCTCCCACATGTCTTTCTTACCCCTTAATCATTTTTCACTGAATACCTAACTCCCAAACCTCAAATCTTGATGTTACTTTAGATTCTTCCTGCTCCTCTACACTTCATTGGCCATTAACCCTGGAAGGGTGGTGAGGTAGGAGGTGTGGCAAGTCAAGTGACCTCCTTGGTTCAGTTCCTGATGGGGGAAGATACTTAGGGTCCATCCATGGGCCATTTTGGATAAGAGAGTTGTATGGATTCATGAGGATGGAGTAAGCACTATCCAAGTTACATCAACCCACAATAAGAGAAAGAATCCATGCTAGGGTGTGCTGCCTCTTCTTATAGTCCCAACACTCAGACGACTGAGGCTGGAGGATTGCTGCCAGTCCAAGTCAGCCTGAACTACAGAGTGAGATCCTGTTTCAAAAACAGACAAAACAAAAACAAGGTCCGTAACTCCCTCTCCCTTCTGCAATCAAATCCGTTGTGGCAGGAGACTGCCTCTGTTGCCTGCAGGATGTGAGTCTTCCTAGGAGTCCTTTTGTTATTTATTTCCTAAACTCCTTAGAGGGGCATCTCTTCCTTGTTAACAAATTAAACTGGCATGAGAAAGGGCAGTAGGCGGGGTGTGTTGGCCATGAGTGTCAGAACCTATCAGAGATTCTCTGAAAACAGTAGCATAACCAGCTCCTATTGTTGAAAAGGATGCTGAGAACCAGCATCCTTTTCAACCAAGTGGCAATGGAGGAGGCCTGGGCGAGTAACTGGTACCTGCAGCACACATCTGTTCCTTCTTGTCTTTATTCATCACGTCCTGGCTCTGCTTCCCTTGTTCACATTGAACACAGCACAACTGACAGAAATTTCTTGCTTCACAAACCCAACAGGAAAGAAGAACTTCTTTTCAACTCTTCGAATTAATCCCACAGCAGAGTGTGATTGACCGTGGGTCTCATACCCAGGACTGGCCAACAGCCATGTCAGGGCAAAGGTCATGGTAATGGGCTAGACCTGTGTCAGGAGACATCTCCACAGCGAGGAGATGAAGTCTGTTAGTGGGAGACAGTAAGTGATGAAAAGCAGTGGATTACACAGTCACACCCGTGTCCAATTTCATCTTTCCTCTCACTCTGATTACTCTACATCCATACCTACTGCCTTAAAAGCTACACTGTCAGGAAATCCAGAGCACATGGATCATTTAATCCTGTTACAGGAGTGTCACCAGGGAGGGAAGAAGAGTATTCTCCCATTGGAAAACACCTTGTCTGGCATCTAAGGATCCATTATCATCCCTATGGAATCAGCAGTGGGTATGGATGGCAAGCCAGGAGGAGGACAATGAGAGTGTCTGAGCACAGAGAGCAGGTTATTACTATCAAGGAAGGAAGGAAGGAAGGAAGGAAGGAAGGAAGGAAGGAAGGAGTACTGGGGGCTGGGGAGATGGCTGCCTGGCTCAGTGGATAAGCCCTGGCCCCTCAAGCATGAGGACCAGGACCAGTGTTTAAATCCCTAGCACCCATAAAAATGCTAGGTAGGCATGGCAACCTCTTCTAACTGCAGCATTGGGAAGATGGATTAAGACCCCAGGGCAAGCTGGCAAGCTAGCCTAGCACTACTTGGGAAGCTCTGGGTTTAACCGAGAGCCTTGCCTCAATGAATAACATGGAGAGTGAATAAGGAAGACTCAGATTTCCATATGCACACACATGTGCTCCCAACACGTGTAAACATGTGTATGTGTGTATGTACATGTGTTACAGAGAAGAATGACCGGCTTCAATAAACTAGTCTAATCTGACCGATTCTGATTCTATAAATATCAGCATTCTTGACTGTCTTTCTCAACACAGTCATGGAGATTTTTCCAGAATCCCATCGCATGTGTTTTTCATCTCCAGGCCCTACTGCGGCTCTCCAAGGACATCAGCTCTGCACCACTACATCTCAGCTGTGTCAGGGTCTGCAGAGAGCTGATGGGCTGGAAATGATGGCTTGTAAATAGAACTGGCTCCCAGAATGGGACCCCTGATCCACCTCTCGGTCTGAGACATTTGTCATAGAAGATGAGGCTGGCAGTTCTGCTATGGGCCATCCTGGTCCAATACTGGTCCTGGGTCTTGACTGTAGGAAGTCAATAGAGCCAGAGTTACCAGCCAAGGCTGATGTAAAGGGACTGTTTAGCCCAGTGGTTCTCAACCTTCCTAATGTCAAGGCCCTTTATACAGTTCCTCATATTGTGATAACCCCCAACAATAAGATTATTCTTGTTGCTACTTCCTAACTGTAATCTTGCTACTGTTATGAATCATAATGTAAATATCTATATTTTCTGATGGTCTTAGATTGAGAACCCCTGGTTTGGACCTATCCTTACCTGCATGAAACACAGATGTATGCGCTTACTGAGAGAGGCCTGGTAAGTGGGAGTTTGTGGCTTGACAAAGTGTCATTAACACATTATCTACAGAAAGCTGAAGACTGACGGTGAAACCCCATCATGATGACTCCCAGAACACATACCATAATTATATCATCCCATCCAAGTGTACTGGGAGAAATGTTTTGGGCAGGACAAAAATCTAGGCAGATTAGGAAGAGTTCATGCCAGACTGACAGGAGGCAGCAGCGGGAAGAGGAAGTAGGGAGGAGCTGGCTAAACATTGCACAGAATATAAGGGGAAAGCATAGCAGGACTGTGGCAGGATATGTGATCACAGGTAAACCCTGAGATTGTGTTATTTGCTGAAAAAAAAAACTCTTTCTAATTGTGGTGAGGCTCAGCCCTCTGCACACACTTTTAATTCCTGTGGCTGTAATATAGATATGTCCTTAGTACTCACCTTTAATCCCAAATAATGAAGGTAGAGCTAGTTTGTAGAAGGAAGCAGCCATTTTTGAAAGTGATACCTAATTGAGTGGAAGACAAAGGGATGAATCAGAGAAAGATTTGACAGAATAGCATATGCCCAAGTCTCACAAGAACAGAGAGGAAAAGGAAGTTACGTAAGAGAGCAGTGCAGAGAGAAGAGAGAGAAGAGGAAGAGGAAGAGGAAGAGGGAGAGGGAGAGGGAGAGGGAGAGGGAGAGGGAGAGAGAGAGGGAGGGAGGAGGCAGTGTTTACTTTGAGAGTTTTACAGGGACAGGTTGAAGAAAGAATGAGTCAGAGAATGAGAAGGAGCTAGAGGAGATTGCCAAAGTTAGTATGAGGCCAGGTAGGGAAACTTAGGAGAGATGGGGGGTGGGGGGAGGACAGAGACAGACAGAGGGAGAGACACAGAGAGAGAAGAAGACAGAGAGAGACAGAGACAGATTGGATCAGTTTTTATAGAGAGGAGCTTTGAGCCAGAATAACTTAGTTAACCAGCCAACTAGAGTACAGAAAGAAAAGGAAAGGGTAAGGTTATTCAGCAGTAAGTCTCAGAGGCTGAAAAGATTCTGGGCCTAGATTAGATTGTATGGAGTCTAGAAGCTTCCAGGACTAGGCCTAGGTTAGCAGATGGAAGCAATGATTACATCAAGAGGATAAAAGTTACATTTACACATGATATGGAAGGTACTCACACTATAATACAGAAATAGTAAAAGGAAAGAGACTATATAACCCAGGATCCTAGATGTCCATTGTGTTTGTGTGTTTGATTTGGGTTATTTCTAGAATAATAATAATGCATGCGGCGTTCTTGGACAGACTCTCATTGCCATTATACTGAAATAACACTAAAGGCTCTTCTCAAGCTATGAGATTTCTTCTAACCACAATGTCTTCTCTCCTTTCTCTCTGGCCTAAATCACATCAGTATACTTGCCTGAGCTGTTGCTACTTTCCCCTTCCTCCTGTCCCATTCATAGTTGGAACCACTAGGGGGCAGTCCAGGGCTCCAACCTCTGTTGGATGGTGTGGCATATACTCACATACATGCACACATACAAACCTACAAAGTAAAGACAGCTGTTTCCCTAGAAGTTTTAAAAACAGTTTAATAATGTTCTATAAACTAACTACTAAGTAAACTAATGTATAAGAAAGACAGTGCCACAAAGGATGCCCACAAAGGATGCCACAAAGGATGCCCACAAAGGATGCCACAAAGGATGCCCACAAAGGATGCCCACAAAGGATGCCCACAAAGGATGCCACAAAGGATGCCCACAAAGGATGCCCACAAAGGATGCCCACAAAGGATGCCCACAAAGGATGCCACAAAGGATGCCCACAAAGGATGCCCACAAAGGATGCCACAAAGGATGCCCACCTACTGCAGATGTTGTAGAGATTTCTACATGGGGTAGGGGTTGAGCCAAATTCCCTCTCAGCACCTAAATTTTAGGCCCTATTATATAAAGAGGGAGAGTAAGAGGAAGAAGAAGTTACAGAAGGTAAAAGTTACGCACGCAAGGCAATATTCTGCTCTGCTGTGTCATGTACCCTGCCTGGGCCTTCTAGAAGGCACCAATCAGCCTCAGGTGGCAGAGTGGCCCTTTTATCATGTTCAGATATGCACCAGCCACTGAGCTCATCTTGGTTGTCAATGTCACCATGTCTAGACAGAACTAAGTCCCAAGTGGCTGAGCATGTGTATGTGGGATTTTCTTGATTGGATCATTTGAGGTGAGAAGACCCACCCTAGATCTGGGCCACACCTTCTGGTGGCAGACCACATAAAACGACATGGGATAAGGAAGATTTTGCTTTTTGTCTGCCTGCCCTCATCCTCACTGGAAAGTTCATCCACCTTGCTGATGAGGCACTCATTTCCTGGTGTTATAACTTTGAGATACTAACACTGACTGAACACCAGCAGTTCTCTAGGAATCCTCTGGAATGCCAGCACTATATATATAATTTTTTAGAGTGACTTATGGCATATATAAATATATACACACATATATACATATACATACATATGTATATATACACCTGTATAATATGTATGTGTACACACACACACACACACACACACACACACACACACACGCACGCATATATACCATTATACCAGTTTTGTTTCTTTAGAGAAGCCTATCTCAGCACCTGTTTCTTTTTGAAGAGAACCTGATCCTCACAGTATACCCATCTCCTTTCTCTTTTTTCTTTGGATAGCTTTGGTGACAACCTTCTCCTCCTCATAACCACCACAGCCTGAGATGTGGACAGCAGAGGCCACTTAATATCCAAGTGCCCAAAGGAGAGTGCCTGCTCCACGAAGGGGATCAACTCTTCTCCCTAATTATCAGGACACAGCACCTGATGCTAGGATGCAGACCCAGCTGGATCACTCCTGCGCATACACCCAAAAGATGCCCAACATATAACAAGGACACATATTCCACTATGTTCATAGCAGCCATATTTATAATAGCCAGAAGTTGGAAAGAACCCAGATATCCCTCAACAGAGGAATGGATACAGAAAATGTGGTACATTTACACAATGGAATACAACTCAGCTATTAAAACCAATGACTTCATGAAATTCTTAGGCAAATGAATAGAACTAGAAAATATCATCCTGAGTGAGGTAACTCAATCAAAAAAAAAATACACATGGTATACACTCACTGATAAGTGGATATTAGCCCCAAAGCTTGGAATACCCAAGATACAATTCACAGACCACGTGAAGCTCAAGAAGGAGGAAGACCAAAGTGTGGGTGCTTTGGTCCTTCTTAGAAGGGGGAACAAAATACCCATGGGAGGAGATACAGCGACAAAGTGTGGAGCAGAGACTGAAGGAAAGGCCATGCAGAGACTGCCCCACCTGGGGATCCATCCCATATACAGTCACCAAACCCAGACACTATTGTGGATGCCAACAAGTGCTTGCTGACAGAAGACTGATAAAGCTGTTGCCTGAGAGGATCTGCCAGAGACTGACAAATACAGAGGTGGATGCTCACAGTCAACCAATGGACTGAGCACAGGGTCCCCAGTGGAGGAATTAGAGAAAGGACTGAAGGAGCTGAAGGGGTTTGCAGCCCCATAGGAGGAATAACAATATCAACCAACCAGAGCCCCAGAGCTCCTAGGGAGTAAATAACCAACCACAGAGTACACATGGAGGGACCCATGGCTCCAGCTGCATGTGTAGCAGAGGATGGCCTTGTGGGACATGGATGGGAGGAGAGGCCCTTGGTCCTGGGAAAGCTCAATGCCCCAGTGTAGGGAATGCTAGGATAGGGAAACGGGAGTGGGTGGGAGGGTGAGTACCCTCATAGGAGCAGGGGGAGGGGGAGGGGATGGGGGCTTTCAGAGGGGACACAAGGAAAGGGGATTACATTTGAAATGTAAATAAGGAAAATACCTAATAAAAAATAAAAATATAGATTCATTAAAATATTGATTTTTATGTAAAATTAAAAAAAAAGAAAGAAAAAGAAAAGTGTTCATCTCAGGCTGCATAAATGTCCTGCCCAAGGTCACAAAGGCTGGAAATGGCCAAGGAAGGGTTAAAATCCACTTTGTCCATTTAAGATTTTCTCTAGCCTATTAAAAACAAAACTTTGTTACAGTTTTTCCCGTTACATCTTTTGGAAAAATATTCCTGAGTTATAAAGGTCACTTGCACCTTAACGGTGCTCCAGCTTAAAATTCTAGTTATGTGTGATTAAATTGTGTAATTTAGAATATGATGCCGCTGCTGTATTAGCAAGATAGACACACTTAGTGACGCTCACTTCTGAACACAAAAGAGCCATTTAATTTAAACAAGATAATTCAAATGTCTTATGTGCCCAAAGCTCATAAAGCAACCATTTCATTAAATCATGTTTTCATTTATGTAAGATGATAGTCATAGCTTTTATTGTTATAGAATTGAGAAGAGTATGGTGCATTGTTATTAAATTATGGCCATATCAGGAAAACATACCTTTGGGAATGGAATAACTTTTGCTGCATTGATTTATTTACCTACTTCATAAATACACATCGAGTACCTGCCATGTCCGGGTGTGACTCTGCACACCTAGGCTGCAATAGCTTTCCTCCACTGGGGGTGGGTAGAGGTGGAAACACGGGAGGTTGGGTAGTGCCCCTTAAAGATGTCAGTATCAAATGGCTAAAGCCCATCATCAATGTCACCATACATTGAAAGGGGACTTTTGCAGATGGGATTAAACACAGAGGTGGGACTAGGGCAGGGCAGAGCAGCAGTGCTGGAGGCTTATCCAGTGTACTATCTCATTGCAAAAGCTGCTGTTCTGAATGCTACTTTAATCAACATCGACACTATTTCCTCAATGATAGAGGGTAATAAATCGGGCAACCCTTTTCCTTTCCTATCTCTCACTACCCGCCCCCCTTCTATCACATATGACCAGCAACAGAATGGAAAAAACACCATTCTCTCCTCCCTGTAGGATTCTGGGACTTAAGGTAACACAGCCCACTCCTGCCTCGCTGCTCTGAACAGAGGGTGCCAGTAGTGAATAATAAAACATCCTCTACACCCCCACTATCTTCTTCATCTTCCTCTTTCATTCTCATTTCCACCCTGGCTGGTCTTCGCTCCTCCCACCCTTTCATCCCTCCACCCACTGAGGCAGATCTAGCCTCCCAACAGAGCTGTTGGTCATCGCTGTTCTCAGATTCCCTAGTGACTGCAGCATTCTCTCCTGTGTGTGCAGAGTGAACACCACATGCTGGCTCCTCGCTTATCTCCTTTCCCAATCTTCTGCCCCTACTTATTTCCCACACCATAGTCAAGTGGTGGCGCTCCATTTTCCTACACACACACATACACACACACACACACACACACACACAGAGAGAGAGAGAGAGAGAGAGAGAGAGAGAGAGAGAGAGATCGCTGTGCCTTTTTATCTCACTTGGATTTCCCCAGTGTACAACTCCCTCCCCCAGGTATTTTGGCTGGTGCCTGTTTGTTGGTGTGGTTCTTCCATCTCTGAACCCTTCCAAAGCATTTCACACCTTCCCACAGGGACCTTTCCTTTCCTGGCCCTGAAATGAACTCATTCATCCATCTCTTAATGGGCTGGGCAAAACCCTTTATCTTGCCTGTCTTTATAGGAACACCTAGATCAAAACAACTTAATCTGAAGCAGTATCCAGAGACAGCTCTCTCTGATGGCCTTAAAAGGCAGGGTGAAGGTTGTGGGGAGAAATAGTCTGAGGTGGAACAGAGGCAGAGATTTTGCTGAGAATTGTAAATAGAGACAAGATGCAAAACAGGCAAATGATGAATCTTTTCTCCATAGACGATCCTAGAGGTCTGATTTAAGGAGGTGATGAACCCACCAGCAGCTCCCTAGTCCAGAGAAGAGCTGCCAGCCCTTGCCTGTCCAGCAGCCATGATGGCTGAGCAGGAACCATTACTGCACATGCCCAGTGGCTCTCCATTTTAGGATTCCTAAATGAAAACATCAAAGCTCCCTGGTCCACGCACAGAGAGGCCTGGGTGTGGCTGTACAGGAGGTGACCAGAGGGAGGAAAGTCAAGGACAGAGCTTGCTGGACTGCCAAAGAGACTCTGGGGTTGGGAGAAGGTATGCTATTTCCTGTAAGCCTTCATGTTGGAAAGGATTCTTACAGGTTCAGTTTCATCGAGTGGGCAGCACTTTTTGCTGCCAGCGTGTTCTCCGCTGTGTTCCCCCCCCCCCTCCATGCACATATTCATTTTCATGGAAGAAAGACTTTTTACTCCAGCGTTTGAAAGAAGTATGAGAATGCATACTGTGTCTTCTGTGTCACTCTCTCTTCTCTTTCCTTAAAGGAGAGGACAACCATGATTCAAGAGAAGCAGTAAACTCTGGTATCTTACCCTGTACACTAGTAGAGGAGAGACTTATCCTTAAGAGAAACAGCACCTATCTTTGCTCAGGAACAGAGGAGTCTCTGCTCTCTTTCATCCATACTGTGTTGCCAACCACATGCATATTCCAGAAGGCCATGACAGGCTTTGGACTCTAAGCCTTTAGTGACTAGCCTCATCAGGCTCACTTCTGAGAGGGAGGACTCTACAAAACTGCAGTTCACAGCCCTAGTCTTGCAGTGTCTGGGTCCTTGTTCATCCCACAGTAAAATGGATCCCACTAGAGGTTTGCACTGGAGATCCTGTCATCCAGGAAAGAACTCCATGTGTCTACATAATGATTTCAACTATATATTTAGTATAGATGATTTCATATATATGTATATGTATATATATACATACATACATATACACACATACACACACATATATATATATATACATATACATATATATATATATATATATATACATATACATATACATATATATATATGTAGTAAGTTTTAAAATAGTAAGAGATAGATAGATAGATAGTAACAACAGACTCACACCTGAGAAGCTGATAGTTTGATCCTTGAGGCTGGATGTCTCAATGGTCAGAGTAGGTCCTCAATAGCTGCCTCTTACTGAGATGGGGGATGAGGGGTAGTTACTCAATCCACAAGGTCAGTGTCTTGGTAGTCCCTACCTACTGCCTGAAGCCCAGAAGGTTACTGTAGAGCCACTGGTCCCTGCTCTACGATGAATGCTTGGAAGCATCGATTCTGCTAGCATAAGGTCCTGCCCACCACATGCTAGGTCTTCCCGCATCAGTCAAGACAAGCAGGACAGGTTTTCAGGTGATGCTCTCAGCTCAGGTGATTCTAATAGGTGGGGTCTAAAGCAAGAGGAGTCAAGGAGAAATTAGCTGGCCCTGTCTGTGGGGTGTGACTTCTGAGATCACACATGGAGTCAACTGCACAAGAGAGAGATTTAGGACTAAGAGGCACTAAAAATAATTCCTCTAGATAGCACTCCAAGGATTGGCAAAGTTCACTCTGAAGGACAAAAATGTAGGCACCTGAGCCAGTAATACTTAGCTCTTATCTTGTGCCAAGTTACAAACTCTTCATAATCTGGAATTATGTCCGTACTTACCTTTATGCTGAACTGTTAAGCTCTGGGTCTGGCAAAATCCACTCAGATTGATTGTGTCTGAGATTAAGCTAGATGGAACGTGACATGCTCATGTAGTTTTCCAGTGAGGTTGAAGGGCATGGGCCTGCCAAGGTTAAAGAGATTCCCTGGCTCCTGCCAACCATCACTAGTCAGCTCAATGGAATGTCAAGTAAATGACATCCACCAAACAAAACAAGAGTATTTTAGATACAGAGAATAAATAAAAGGTTGTAAAGAGAGTCAAAATTATTAAAGAAATTGAAGGTCTCTCTGGTTTTCGGGTTCTTTTTGTTATCCCCTGGGTATTAAATTACATATTCTCCTGTAATCATAATGCTTATATATCACTTTTCATCACTGTTGCTAGTCTGGGCTCATGTGTAAATATGTGAGTACACACACGGGCACACTGCGTTTTCTCCTCTCAATGGCGCATGCTCTAAATGGCCATTCAGAAGGGAATCCATGAAGAAATAAATACCCAATGAGATTATCTTTTTCAGGGCACAGGGACCCTCTTGTCATGGCCTCTTTCAGGGATGGCAATGTTCCAGCTGCTTCCTGGTAACTAAACCCAGGTAGATGAAATTGATGACCTGAGATTCTGCCTTGGGGCATTTGCTTCAGTCAATTATTGAAGTTACTGCTAGTTTTGAAATAGTGTTTGCTTTAAATCTCAAATAAAGTAAATCTCACCTGCAGGAAAAGTCCCTTAGCAGCCATCCCAGTTCCCGTGGAAACACCGGAGGGGATGCTGAGCAGCTATGAAGCTGTGGAGGAGACCAGGGCTCACCATCCAGCTGCTGAAACAACCGTCTCTAACGTGCAGGAGGAAGACAAAACCTTCTGCTTTACTGTATGCACGGTACAGAAAGAAGTCAGCAGCTCGAATATCAAATCATGCCCATAATAGGTCATTTACACAAATCATAAAATGATATTATAGAATGTTGCTATGAGCAAAACACATGCACCAATATAGGGAGGAATTTCTCCCTTGTTAATTCTTATATTTTGTTTGTATTCAATACACTATTAAGCTCCAAAGCCCTAAAATTTGTTCATTCAACCGAAAATTTACTGGCACGCTCTGTGTCCTGTGCTGGGCAGTAGGCTCTGTGTCCTGTGCTGGGCAGTAAGCTCTGTGTCCTGTGCTGGGCAGTAGGCTCTGTGTCCTGTGCTGGGCAGTAGGCTCTGTGTCCTGTGCTGGGCAGTAGGCTCAGGGGACTCTTCAGAACTAGAAGTCTATTGAGTGAGATCAGATACACTCACCACGAAATGCAATTACAGTGGCACTGGAGGGGCCATCAGAGGGTACACGAGTTTCCTAGGGTAGTGTAACAGAGGACCAAACTGGTTGGCTTCAGACTACAGGACTCTATACTGTTCATACAAGCCAGAACTCTAAAATCATGACATCAGCAGAGCATGCTTTGTCAGCAGGCTCTGGGGAAGATGCCCCCTCTTGTCCCTTCCTCTTCTGTTTGCTGTCAGTCAGTAATCCTTGCCTCCCTTTGGCTCCACCCTCAACCTCAGGCATTTTCTCACTATGTCTCCATGTACCCATGTTCTTCCTGTATGGTTACCAGTCATACTGGACTAAGGGCCTACCTTACAATAGGATCTTATTGTAACTGACTTAAGCTATAATATCCCCATTTCCAACTAAAGGCACACACAGCTATCAGGGTTAAGTCTTCAATCTGTCTTTGAGGTATATACAATTTGATATATAACTGAAAGATCCCTAAAGTGTGACAGTGGGGGCTGAGGAGATGTCTCAACAGCTAAGAGAACTTGTTGCTCTTGCAGAGGATCTGGGTTTGATCCCCAGAACCCACATCAGGCAACTCATAACCATCTGCAATTCCAGTGTCAGGGGATACAGTCCTCTGGGCCCCACAGGCACTAGGCATACATCTGGTTGGTACACAGACATACATACACGCAGGTAAAACATTCATGTGTATGTATGTATCTGTGTGTGTATATGCATGCATGCATGTATGTATGTATGCATGTATATGTATATGAATGTTCTGGGGTCATGTTTTATGAATGAGAGCAAAGCATCTTTCCCTCTGTATGGGACTTAGGGTTGGCTCATTTGATTAAGAGGTTTGTCATTTAATATAGGATCCATTCAGGTGCTGTCCTTTGAGTGACAGGGCAATGCTTTTAGAACCTCTGAGGAGAGGTCCCCCTCTCTGCTTTTTCCTTTCTTTATCCAGAGTGCTTCAAACTTCTGGAAGGTTTCCTCCCAGTTATCTGTTTCTGTGCACAACAACAACAACAGCTAGAGGTCCATGCCATGAAAAGTCTTCCTTGTACCCAGGCAAGCTAGCAAGTCATATGGACATGGCTACCTAGGATACTGTTCTGGGATCACTGGCAGGCTTGAAGCTGTATAGCTTCCAAGAGGGAAGGTTGTTTGTGAGGTCAAGAAGGAGGCTTCGGGTAAGACATCCTCCCCATCAGTCATATCCTACCTCTGCTAAGAATGATCCAGCATGGAACCCAGCAAATTATTTACCTTAAACTTGTTACCACACCATGCCACTATAACTTCATAAACTTCTATCAACCTGTGCCATCTTGGCCAGCCTGCTTCCACCCTAGACTGAACAACAAGAATCACAGAAATATTCCTTGCTTCTGAGACGGACTCCCCTCTTCCCCACAACGCCCCTGGAGAAAGTAATAAACTTCCTCCTCATATCTAAGACCCCCCCTTCTCCTATCACCTCAGTCTAGTCCAGAAGCTTCTTTGTAAAGTGTTTTCCTTGTTTTCCCCTCACCTCCACCCCTACCCCCCATTCTCCTTTTCTCTGGCCAAGATAAAGCTTTGCCTACTTGGTGTAGGCTTTCATTGGTCCCGAGACTCTGAGAAGGGGGTATGGGACCTTTTGGAGGTCGACAGTGATATTTGTAGTAGACGGCTAGTTACTGAAGGGCCGGGGATAGCCTGAAGTAGCATCATGGGCTGAGTCCTTGTGGATTTAGCCACCGGGTTCTCATAAATGGCAACCCTTATAGCCTCGAGTGTCATAAAGCAATCCCTGCAATGTCACCCTCCCTGGCACCTTGCAGCAAATTCTTCTAGGAGACCCAGCCTCTATTCTCCCTCAATTAATTCTGTTCGTTCCTCCCTATAGGAGTTTCTGCACAGAAGTTCCTTTTTCTGGTTGTAAGCTTGAATAGCCAGGCCTTAGCCGGGTGCTAAGGAGGGATTCAAGCCTGCTGACACCAGAAAAATGAGACCTGGTATTCTAGAATGGGAGAGAGGAAGCTCTCAATACCACCTGGGGGCCAAGAGAAGGAGCCTTAGCCCTACCTACATATACTGAGCCAAAGCACCCAGTTTTAATAAACTCGTTCCCCTACTGGGAGACATGTGCTCATTAGCATCTGAAACGATCTTCTCTCTCAGTAGTAAGCAGAAAGGTACAGGCATCTGGTTGACATTCCTATGCTGATGTCATTGACATTAGCAGAGAAGCACAAGGCTAGACACCCCTTCCTACATCCCATCTGCTGTTTGTGAGCCTAGTGATTCAAAAATAGTTCCTAACCTTTTTGGTTAATTCTTCCGATGGTATTTTCTTAAATTTTATCTGATGAGTTAGACATAATTTTAAAAATTAGTTTCTAAAGGTTCTGCGTTCATCCTCTCTCATCTGTTTTCAGTAGAGCATATGGCTGAAACAGATCGAGTCCCTGGCAGGGAGAACCCGTATGATCTCAGCTGGCTTTTGAAACCTGCTCTGCAGCAAGGCAATCAGATGCCACATGGTCAGTGACCTTGCAGGCACAGGCCTCTGTGTGAAGGACGTGGCCTGAAAGCACTAGAAGCTGAAAATCGCAGGGACAAGGTATCACTCTGTAGACCAGGCTGGCCTCGAGCTCAACGAGATCCGCCTGCCTCTGCCTCCCAAGTGCTGGGATTAAAGGCATGTGCCATGGTGCTTTTTGAGAAGTCTCTTCAGCATCCCCAGAGATTGTCCTTTGTAGACTGTACCTAGTTTAAAATGTAAAACGAGACTTTGAAAAGAAGATGGACCGTTCTTCAAAACTCAAAACATAAACAAAATATAAATCAGATTTTAATTTTTGGAGGTTTTTCTTTTCCCTTGTTGTTCAGTTACTGTTCACAAAGCTTTCAAGACAAGAATTCAACACACTGGGGCTGGTGAGATGGCTCAGCGGGTAAGAGCACCTGACTGCTCTTCTGAAGGTGATAGGTTCAAATCCCAGCAACCACATGGTGGCTCACAACCATCTGTAACGAGATCTGGCTCCCTCTTCTGGAGTGTCTGAGGACAGCTACAGTGTACTTACATATAATAAAATAAAATAAATCTAAAAAAAAAAAAAAGAATTCAACACACTATTTCCTTAGTGTGTATTTCGACACTTTATTTCCAGACTTTTGTAGGACCACTTCCCTAGCAAGGGACAGCACTCCATCAACTTCCTAGCCACCAAGTTTCAAATCCTTATGAAGAAAGTGAAGCAAAACCCACCCCCAAACCTCACACGAGGCACAACCATCCCAGAACACAAAGGTAATCCATTCTCTTGTTCAGAAAATGGCTTCCTGCAAAATGCATGCTCAGACATAAGCATGCAAGACCATTTTTTTTCCCTGATCTGAATTGCAAGTCCAGCCCAAGAAACTTACACATTTGCATGAAATACTCTTAACAAGTGCTTCCCAGATGAGGAGTTTTAAATGAATGTTTTTGTTTTGTTTTGTTTTGTTTTGGCCAGAGGAGACAGAAAAATGGCTGCAGCTGGTCAAGGGTTATATTTCTTACAGCCAGGAGATTCCAATCTGTTTCTTTACCTCCATGGGATCAATAAACAGCCAGGCTGATATACATAAAACTGCTTTGGTCTTGCCAGTATATACTCTCTGGCATGTGAACACACACACACACACACACACACACACACACACACACTCAGAATTTCTTGGCTCCCCTTAAGGTAGAGCCATTCCAAATCCTGACATCATTGAAATATGTACAGTAACAGAAGCAATAAAGGGAGGAACACAAGAGAGAGAGAAACTGCTCTGGATGTGCCCCCGAGACAGTTGTTCCTACAGTGCAGGCTTTGTTCTTGTGCAATCGAAACACAAACCATATTCAACTCTGTCAGCAAGGATACTGGCATAGTCACCCCAGATGGGACTGGTAAGAAAAATGACCTGTATGAGATCTGAGGGAGCAGGCAATCACGGTTAGTCATAAACCCCCTCCAAGGGCCCAAGATCTGCAGAACACAAGGATTGAATCGGTTTAAATGCTGTAATCTCCATTTATAGACTTCCCCAGGACTCCATCTAGGCCTCACAACTATGCCTGTCCCTGTACATCAGCCAAAGCGTCAGCACTTGTTCACAAAGAGGAAGGCACAGTGTGGGGTGATGCAGGATCCCAGAGCTTCTTCCTGGAAGTAGGATCCTGGGAAATGCCTTGTGTACTTCCAGGAAGTGCTTCATTGATCACCTGCTCTTCTCAGCTGTAGGATAAGAAGCTTGGGTGAGAAGGTAAGGCAGGACAATTCTGTCATCTCTCACAATTCTCATTAGTTTCTTTATTTTTGTTTTCTCTTCAGACTTCGTGGAAAAATAGAATTAAGAATAGTAAAGTTGAATATCCCTAATCTGAAATCCAAACAGCACCCAAATCTAAAACTTTCTGAACACTCGAGCTATCATACTGTGTATTCAAAGATTCTAAGTTTAATTTTTTTTTTCTCCTCACCTCTGAAACTCCAAGCATTTCAGATAAGGCATCCTCACGCTGCTTCCAATGGAGGGTGTTTGTTGATTTGTTGTGAGTTGTGGAGTGTTACTAATGTTGGCCAGGGAAACGCTTGGTAGAAAGGGGAACTTTGGCTCAGTTCTTCAGGACCTCGTGCGCTTAGGAGGACACAGAAAAAATGAATGGCTTCCCCCACCCCCCCAAACACACATGGGGAAGTTCTATAGCTCAGGAAGGAAGGAAAAAATCTTCAAGGAGGGAGGTACTTCCCAGAACTATTTCCTCAAATAGAGTCCACCCCTCATGAGCACTAAAGGACAAGTTAGGGTAACAACCTAGTACACACTGCAATAGATTTGGTTCCTTGGGCAGACAATAGTGTCCTGGGTTTGAAGGCAGGCTCTGAACACCTCATAGCCTGAGTGTACCTCTCCCTGAATCTGTAACTTGAGAATAGTATGCAGTGTAGGGAAACCACCACAAGACATACACAATGCTCACAGCAATGCCCCTTCCAATAAAGTGTGACCTCTATCTAGACTGAGAGCTAGATTCTAAGCCGGCTAACAACAGACAGATATTTAAAAACAATCCCAAAGGGTGAAGGTTGGAGTGGTTCTGTTTGCTACTTGCCCAGCTTGGCATTTTAAAAGAAAAAGCAAGCCAGCTCTCCAGGGCCTGGCATTAAGGAAAGGAAAAATCTTACTGGTTTCCTTTTGTGTTCTCGGTCTTTGAGGGGAACTTAAGGAGTCCCTCAACTCCTAAAAAGGAAGAGAGAAAGCCTGGTACAGCATCCTGCCCAGCTGGCCTGCCCGCATTGTGCAGACAATACTGCTGGGGCCCTTATTACAGTTCCAGCCCATTTCACATACATTGCCTCTTACCCTCACGCTGCTGCCATTCTGGTCCCCAAAAGTCAGGACTCCAGACCGTTTTTAGGCTCCAGAACAGCAGATATAGTGAGATATAGAGCAGGGCCATCAGAGCGTTGGGCTGGTTAGGAAAGTGCTTGTGTTTGCAACAGCCATGAATTGTCAGAGTTTGCAAGCCAAACTCTGAAATGTCAAATTAAATTTGAATTTTACATATACTTCTTTTTCCTAGAGTAAAACTATGTCCCAGGGGTTATGTGGAACATTATTATATTAATATTTTGTTTTGTGTTTTGAGACAGGGTTTTGCTATGTAGCAGGGCTGCCCTTTCGAATGTCCACCCCACCCCCACCCCTTCTGCCCTGCCTCCCAAATGTCCACCCCACCCCCACCCCTTCTGCCCTGCCTCCCGAGTGCTGGATGGCATGGAGTGTGCTTTGTGATTCTGGCTCTGCGCTATTACAGCTGATCTGAAATTCAGAAGTATGTCTGCATCCTGTATTTGTGTTTCAATTCTTTCATCTGAGGCTTTTTGTTTGTTTGTTTCTTGAGGCAGAGTCTCTTATTGTAGCCCAAGCTGGCCTGGAACTCATTATATGTCTCAGAATGACCTCATACTTCCCACAATCCCTATCCTCCCAAACACTAAGACCACTGTACTGCAAGTTACTACCATTCTTTAAAAATAATTGTGTGTGTGTGTGTGTGTTCATTGTAAATATGTAAATCTGTAGTGGGGCTGGCTAAACATGCACATGCTTGCACATGCCTGTAGAGGCCAGAGATCACCAGCGTCTTCTTCGATGGGCTCCCCTTTATCTTTTAAGACCCAGACTCTCGATGAATCTTGAACTCACCAATTGGCTTGGTTGGCTGCTCAATGAGAGCCAGGGACTCTGCTGTTTCCATCTTACACCGGGTGGTAGGGATCTACACGTGTGCTGGCATACCTATATGCTGAGAACCTGAACTTAGGTCCTTAGGCTTTTGTGGAAGACAATCGGCTGATGAACCATCCCAGAAACCCGTATCCAGTATTCTTATCCAGTATTATTCTTCTACTCAAGTCATGCCCTCACTATGCAGTTTTTACTGGCCTATAACTCCCGCTGTAGACAAGGCTTTACTGGAACTCACAGAGATCCACCTGCCTCTGCTTCCACAGTGCTGGGATTAAAGAAAGAAAGCCACACACAGATGGACATTATTATACTAAAAGATGACTACTGTTTACTGAAATACTGAAACCCACATTTAACAGGCTTTCCGCATAGTCTCTCTACCAAGCTACCATACACACATACTTGACCAAACTAGCATAGCTGTCTCCTTCTACTCTGACATTCAAACCCCAGAACCAACTACAGCCAAAGTCTCAACATCTCAGGCCACCACCTACAATACCAGGACTTCCACAATCTGTTTCCTTTTTGCTGGCTCTCCCCTTACTTAACTTTGAACACGGTCAAACATGGTGTGGTTGCTGATAGAGGCGAGTGCTTACGTAGCTCTTGAGATGGTTCACAGACCCACATCCCATCTGCGTTCCACACACTTCTGTCAATACCCTAGCCAATGACTTCTATTAGTCTCAAGGTGGAGCGCCCTGGGGAAGCTGGGATGAGTCTGTTCTCACTCCTTTGCTCCAGCACTGTGTTGTCAGGGACTTTTCATAGTTCTTAGTAGGCATGAACAGATACCGTTCTGTTTTTGTAAGAAGCTTAGATTTTTGCATCTGTTCTGAGCACCTCAGCCATGTGGTTAGTGAGTGAAACAACCTCTGTCATTGCTTGGACTTTGTTGATGGGAACTACACACCTTGTAAACTCCACACTGGCGGATTGTACGGCACACATAAGTAGGATGAGAGCAGAGGCTAGCTTACCTCCCCTTTTCCAAAGGCTTTAAAAAGCTCCCAAATGCCAGGCACATGCTTCCAGGAGCGGAGAGACTCCACTTGGCCTTTGAAAATCAAAGGCCATACCTTTGAAAACACCTTTTCCCAACTCCTTTGGTATTAGAGGAGACCCAAAGTCCTCGAAAGGCAGGAGACACCCCACCCCCAAGCCCCATGTCTGCCGCTGCTCCTCTTTACCCGCCTGCACCAACAGCACTGGATGATAAGTCACCACACACCAAGCAGGCCACCTCCTCCCCGCCATGGCTGTTCCTTCTGTCTATCCTCTGCTGTTCAGAAGCCTGCTGCAATGACACCTATATCGAAGTCTTCCCTGAGTGTCTTTATGGCTAGATTCTTCCTGGAAACCTCTACCCTGCTTCCTCTCCTTTCCTGGCTAACGTTTGTGTGTGTGTGTGTGTGTGTGTGTGTGTGTGTGTGTGTGTGTGTGTATGTATGTACTGCGCCACCCCTTCCTACTGGACTGTGAACTCCAATGATCAGGGATTTTAAAGTTTGTTCTCTCCAGTGTCTCCAGCTTCCAAGCAGCCTATACATGTTTAAGCGAATACATTGGTTTTTTTTCTTGTATATTTTCACACACAAATTAGAAGAAAACGGGTAACTTCCACCTATTTATTCTTTGGTGTCGATGGACAGGTCCTCTCTGAGGACTACCTGTTCTATGTTTGGGGAACAATACCTCAAGAGAGTTTAGGCGGCAGTGAGTCCTGGTCCTTCAAACACAATAGGTGCTTGGGTAAACTTAGTGACTGGATGCAAAGGGCCTATTTTAAAAACACGCATACCTTCAGCCTGAATAACCAGCCCTGGGATGAATGCCGCTGCCTCTTCCTCCAGCAGAGGTGGGGTCCGCACTTTGAACTGCGCATGTCCTTCTCTGCACTCCCCAAGCCCCTGTTGCCCTGTGGAACATAGTCCATGTTCTGTCTGAAGCAGTGTGAACGTAGCCCCTGATTACTGCAGAAGGAAGCTAACTAGCTCCCTCGGGGATGGAGCCCAGAATTTGGTTTATTGATAACAGCTGCAACCAACCAATCACATCACTGACTTCACACACAAATAGCTGAATGGCTGAGCCAGGTGTCTGAGTCAACCAGCACACCTGTAAATAATGGAATACTCACAGGAAGCCGATGGTTCCGAAAGACAGGGAGGAGCGGGTACTGAAGAGAGAGGGTAGGGTCTTCTGACACTTTTAAGTAGGCATGAGCCCTCTCCCACTCTGACTACATGGACAATTTGTGACTTGCAATACAAATTATTTAAATACATTTTATTTATCTCAAGGGAGAATGGATGCAAGTGTCTTAGCCAAAAGGTGGCTTCAGTTTTTACTAGTTTGCATGTTTTCCTAACCATGAAGAAGGAAGGTTAACCATCAACGTCAGTGTGGGTTACATGGGGAGACTCTGGCCCAAAACAAGAACAACAAAAAAGACAGATTGACTAGTTCTGAAAAGCAACTGAGGCCTAGAGATGCTTGCCCAACATGAACCAAGCCCTAGATTCAGTCCTCCCTTACATGGGGAATAACAGTAGCCTGTAAATCTAGTATTTAGGAGGTTGGGAGGGAGATAGGGGAGGCCAGCCTGGGCTACAGGAGACCCTAGCTCTTTCTCATAAAAGATTTTTAAATGTCCATATTCAGGTCGGGTGGGGATGGTGGTTCATACCTGTAATCCCAGCTCTTGGGAAGCAGAGACGGGACAATCAAGTTCAAGGTCAGTCTCTGCTACACGGTCACTTGAGGTTCAGCCTAGGAAACACAAGTTCAGAGCCCACCTCAGGGGGAAAAGATGTGTGTTGGGGGAGAGAGGGGGTTGGGGCCAGTTAAGCAATCTGTCAACCTCCAGCTTGAAGGAAACTTGAAGCTTTCACTGCTGACTCTAAAATCAGGGATCATTTAGCAGACAAAGGGGAATGGATCGGCTTCTGAGAGAAGGTTCTTGCTTTCCACAACCTGTTTCTTTCCTACAAAGCCTCGTCAAGTCTGCTGCTCAGCAGCCCCTCGAGAAGAGCCCCAGAGGGGGACTGACCGGGGTAGTTTTCTTGTTCATCCTCCATACAGAGCCGGAGGCAAGAGTTATAGCGCGGCTGTGTACCAGGAATCCACACCCAGGAAGAGGTGATGTGAGGAAGGAGTAAGAAAGGAAAACTTTCAAAAAAATCATCCCTGGAGCCAGTTTGCTGAGCAAAGAGCTGGCAGCGTAAGCCTGCTGAACTGAGCTTGAACTCTGGAGTCCTCGTAAAGGTAGCAAGAGAGGATGGATTCCACAAGGTCATCTTCTCACTGCTGCATATTATTGGTGCACTATTCATCCACCTGCCTTTGCACGCCCATCCACGGCATGCACACACAGGGCACACACACACACACACACACACACACACACACACACACACTGCTACAGCTTGGCTGTCCTGTACGGATTGATGGTCAGGAATACTCCCAGGCTGCCCCTGGGTGTGTCTCCTCAATCTGTAAGAGTCAGCAGATTTTTCTGCCTGGAGAAACCAGACAACAGCTCTCTCCCCACTCCTCCCTGTGCTCCATGCTCATTTCCAGGCCACACCTCCTTCCTCTTTAGTTGTCTCTCCAGGCAGGCAACTGATGGTGTCCAGGGCATTTTATCAAGACCTGGAGTAGGAGAGCAATTTGGACTGATTGAATTCAGTGATGGGCTTGTGGGTCACATACTCAGGGCTATGGCCTAGATTTGGGGGGTCTGGGTTCTCCAAAGCTTGGCACAGCCAGTGATGGTGTTGGTAGGCAGGACAGATGTGATGGATAGGCAGGGAAGGGAGCCTGTGGAGCCCCCTTATGGTTTGTGTCCAATACAGTGAGGGGGCTCACAGAATTCTTTCAACTCTGAAACTTAATACAAAATTGGCTCACAAAACTTGTTTTGAAAACCAGAGGCTATGGATAGTGTGTTAACTTCTGATTAGTGTGTTTGCTTTAAACCTAAACCAGGTCAGGGATTTCTCTGAAAGAGTTTGGCATGCCATGGTCCCACCCACACTTACACAGAAGCCTCAGAATTAATCCTTTTTTCTTTGTGTTAGGGATGAATTGTATTACAGCAGTCTCTCTCTCTCTCTCTCTCTCTCTCTCTCTCTCTCTCTCTCTCAGTGTGTGTGTGTGTGTGTGTGTGTGTGTGTGTGTGTCCTGTTCCTGGACTGGGCTTGTTCTGTCCAAGTGACACTTCTTTATTCCTACCCAGCCTTCTTCTTCTGCAGAGGACTAACATTAACAGTGTTTATGCCTTAGAACTTAAGTTGTGGCCTTGACAGATGCAGAAGCCCCAGAAAAGATGGCTCGGTGTTCCAAGGCAGCAGGTGCTGTGAAATTGGCTCCGGTGAGAAATGGATCTGACATGGTGAAGAGGACGGAGCACGGCTGGGATGATGGTGGCCCGGCCAGCTTTACAGGCCAGACTTCCCCAGCCCTGTTCCCATCCTGCATCCTGGGGGGCCAGGGCTACACTGTTTCCTTGATCACACTGGTTGGAATTGGCTGCTTTCAGCAGATGCCAGCCTTGGAATCTGGGGCCACAGCGTGGCACAGTTGGTGGGGCTGGGGAGATGCTTCGGCGAGCAACATTTCCTGTCACCGATGTCTGCAGTTCCACCAATCATTTGATGTATGACAGAAGAGGCGGTTTGGGGGTCCACGTAACATTTTCTTTAAAAGGTGATAGAATAAGCATAAAAGATGATTGAATATTCATAGGGAAAATATGCATGTTACTATCAACGATTCAGTCCTGTGCACCTGAGAACACTGATAAGGTGTGTGTGTGTGTGTGTGTGTGTGTGTGTGTGTGTGCGTGTGTGTTAGGAGTTGTAAGGTCAAAAAACTGAGGCCAGAATAATATCTGAGAAACATTTCTCAGTGATCCCTTGGTCTCCCACCACACGCATTACAGCCCAAATCGAATCAGTGCAGCAGCGATTTCAGGGGCAGTCGATGAATAGAAATCTCCTTGCTGTTGCCCCGCGCCCAGAAAAGACAGGGGCTCTTCCTGCCCTTTAATTGTTCTGCCTACAAGATACATTGCAATGCCTTCTCTCTCTCTCTCTCTCTTTCTCTTTTTCAGGAGGAATTCAAAATTAATTTGGCTTCCCAGCATCCTGTCCTATTTTTATGTAGCTGCTAACAGTTCATTCAAAAATAAAAATAAAAGGATCGCGGAAGATGCACGCAGCTGCCTTTTATCCCTAAGGATGAAAAACTGGTTATGAAGGAGGTTAATGTTGTTATTCCAGAGAGATAACCCTGGTTGCTATGGTGAGGAATCTTCTGTCAATCACCCCAATGAAGTTGGCTCCTTTGACAAGAACAGCCTATATTAGAGCCACAGTTGGAATCTATTTGCCAACTGAGCTTTGCCTCAAATGTTTAACTTAGCGGACAGGTCTGTGTTTTATCAATTTGGGAAACTGTAGCCTTTGCATGCAGTGCCTAGGAAGTGCAGCTGGGCTTTCTGAACACACTCAGAAGGGGTCAATTTAACAACTCAGTCTGGGTACCATTTAGTGTCTGAATAAATACAGGTTCTGTTTTGTTTTGTTTTGTTTTGTTTAGTATTTTTGGAAACTAGAACTAGCCATAACCAGGAAAGGAATAGCCACAAGGAATTCAACAACATAGAAGGTGTGATTCACTATCAAATGGGGCTTCCTTTGATGAATTTGTTGATTGATTTTTAAAAAATGCAATGGTTTTGATCTGCGGTGTTCACGGCTTAATGATCCGCCTTTCTGTCTGAAATTTATTAAGGCAATAATCCACAAGAAATGGGCTGTTTTCAGCACTTTATGACTTGTTATTTAACATTTAACAGAATGGCTATTTATTTTGGAAACAGCCAATTCTGAGAGGTTTATTGTCACTGTGAACCATAATCACCCCCTTGCACCATCACGAGCTCTGCAACAGATAATATGGGCAGCTGCACTGGGGAAACTGTGGAGTGAGTAGCTTTCACATTTGCATTCTCGATTGCACAGGGGGTAACTCTACCTTGGAGCCCATCTCATTCACAGCGGACTTGCCTCCCCCCACGAAGTCGCAGCCATTCACAGTTACAATGGGTTCCAAATACAATAATGTTCCTAAAACTCTCTGCATTTCCCCCAAGTTACTTACATGGAAAAAGAAGATAAGGACGGGATGAACCCAACAGCGTTGTTGCAGATTACATTTTGTTTATCCCAGTATCATAGCAGGAATTAAGTTCCCTTGCTTTGTGGAAACCTATGTTTGAGTAATACATTCCAGCAAGCCCTCTGAGAATTTCTTTTGTCACAGTGTTTCTGCTTCTACACTTGTGGGGCCAGAAGATTCACGGCTGGGACTGAGTCTTGAGCCCTGATTAGATCTCTGAGCTGCTCCTTGGTTCGGCGACCTGGAGCATAGGTGATTTATAAAGAACACCATGTGTCTCAGAGACACACAGGTACTCTGGGATACCTTTAATCTGAGATGTTAGCGATTTCTACTGGGAATCAGTCCTAGCGTTAACAAGGGCACCAAGGGGTTGGTGGATTCAGAGAAGGAGTGTCCTGGGCCTGCAGCATTGAAAACCCCCACGAAAGAGAGCAGGTCTTTGAATCTTTCTGAATGCATTTTCCCATGTTAAAAATGCAGATAACAATCTCACAATCTCTCCTAATATACAAAGATTATGCGGATGACTACGTAGGATGCAGTACGGAGAAGCCGGCGAGCACTGAAAGGGCTAGGATCAAGTACAGCCTCTGTTGTATACTCCTTACCCTGCTTACTCAGCATATCTGTGTAGATCAGCCCAACCCTACCTAGTCATCACTTCCTACACTTGGCATTTGGAAGGATTTGTAAGAATTTAGTAAGAATTGAGACGTGATTTCCTCTACCAGAAGTATTCCAGGTTGGCATCTTCTGTTTATGGAGAACATTGTTGTCTGAGCCATCCTCTGTAGCAGGGGGCTTACTGAGGCAGATTGGGGCAGGAGGACCTATCCTTGACACAAGGCTCTGTAGATGCATTGAGGGGGTGGGGATCCTGGAGTCAAGTGATTTTATTTTATTTTAAATAAATACCTCAGTGTATTTCCAAATCACTTTATTTAATTGTGTATCTATACATATACATATATATATATATATATATATATATATATACACACACACACACACATGCATATGTATACACACACACACAAATGTGTATCACATTTCCAGAACTTGTTTTTAGCTCTTTACTGACCATGAACCTGCTCATTTTAGCAACAAATGTTATTTGTGGCCAGACTTTCAGACTGTAAAATGATGTTAAATAGTCATATGTCTCCAGCCTCCTTATGTTTACAGGGTAGTGTTAGCACACACACAAAAAATTGATTTTTCTGAGCTCTGAAATTAATAAAATTGGTGGGCACTATGGAGATCTTGTGAAGCTCTGTTGTCTCAGTCTCTGTAACAGCTTCATTTTGTTTTATAATTCTGGTGATGTCTTCTGGTCCCACAATATTTATGGGTATATTTTCCATATAGATACCACAGGTTTCTAAGGAAATGGACAACATAGTAAAGCTATGTTTCAATTCAATATTTTTTTTCTATAAAAAATTAGGATAGAACACAATCTAAATAAGATTAGAAGAAAAATGTTATATGAAATATAATTCTGAAAATAAAAATACTTCAGAAGGCTGTTAGTGTAACATAGAGGGGTAAGTGCTCAGGTGCAAGTGATCGTCAGAGGTCAACCTTGAACATCTTTACTCAGGCATCTCATTGTTTATCTTATTTTTCACGTGTGTGTGTGTGTGTGTGTGTGTGTGTGTGTGTGTCTGTCTGTCTGCCCCTTTTGCCTCCTGGCTTCTGGGATTACAGCATGTGGTGGCACACGCCTTTAATCCCAGCACTTGGGAGGCAGAGGCAGGCAGATCTCTGAATTCGAGGCCAGCCTGGTCTACAGAATGAGTTCTAGGACAGCCAGGGTTACACAGAGAAACCCTGTCTCAAAACAAACAAATAAAAACAAACAAACAAAACGAAACAAAACGAAACAAAACAAAACAAAACAAAAAAACCCCACATGCTCTGGGGCTCCAGTTCAGGTCTTCATGTGTGCACAGCAAAGCACGTTACTGACAGAGTTAGCTCCTCAGCCTCACAGGGCAAATGCAGTTTTAAATTATGGGCTGAGAAGACTTAAGGGATACAGTGCATGCACACAGGAGAGATGAGATATAAGAAAAGAGAGGAATAGAAGGAGATCACACACACACACACACACACACACACACAAACACACACACACGGGGGGGGGGGGAAGACAGAGATAGGAAGAATAGATAAAAAAAGTATCCAGCAGTGGTATTCAGTAATCAAGAAACAGGAAGATTCTAGACAGGAGGGGGGTAGGTGGGAAGAAAGGAGAGGGAGGGAGGGAGGGAGAGAGAGAGAGAGAGAGAGAGAGAGAGAGAGAGAGAGAGAGAGAGAGAGAAGACAGTGATTTTTAAGTCTCCTGTCTTCCCAGGAAGCTGACCAAGGCCCTCAGTAGCAGCTGAGGAATGGAAGCATCAGAAAGAGAACCGGAGAGGACCCTGTTTTCTGAAGATCTGGCTCAAATGGCAAGCTCATTTGCAACATGACAGACCTAGAATTACAGTGAAAACTAAAATCTCCCAAATCCCCACAGTGTCCTAAACCGAGTGTGAAGAAGCAACAGAGGTTAGCAGTGTCCTCCAGCTGGGTGCTGACAGGGTGGGTGTGGCCTGGCTGTTCTGGTGGGAGAGGACCAGGCGATAGGTCTCAGAATTCTGTCCTTGGGGCATAGAATCTTCCTCCCCTGGACTTTTCGAATGCTGAGTCCTGTCATTTTGGCACTCACCTATTTCTAGGGCAATAATAACTGGCATTTTATACTTAGCATTTATCCTTTGTCAAAGGTCATTCTAAACGTCCTTGTGCAACAGTTTACTTCCTGTTGCTTGTGGATCGTGATGTAGACCTCTCAGATCCTTCTCCAGCACCATGTCGGCACGCGTGCCACATTTCCTGCCAAGATGATCATGGATTAAACCTCTGAACTGTAAGACAGCTGCCTTAGTGTTTTATTGCTGTGAAGAGACACCATGACCAAGGCGACTCTTATAAAGAAAAACATTTAACTGGGCCTGGCTTATAGTTCAGAGGTTTAGTCCAGGCAGACATGGTGCTGGAGAAGGCGTTGAGAACTCTATCTCTTGATTCAAAGGCAGCAGAAGCAGACTCTATCACACTAGATGTAGAGTGAACATAGGAGACCTCAAAGTCCGCCCCCAACACTTTCTTCAACAAGGCCACACCCACTCCTACAAGGCCACACCCACTAATCGTCCCACTCCCTATGGGCCAAGCATGAGTTTATAGGAGCCATACCTATTCAGACCACCACACCACCAATAATCTTTTCCTTTATAAGAGTTGCCATGGTCATAGTCTCTCCACAGCAATAAAACCCTAACTAGACATATGGGTAACAATATTTTTGGAACATTTCAGATATACACACAATTCCACATAGCCTCATGTATGACCTACTTTTGCACAGTTCTATTTGTGATTGCATCTTCTATATTTTGTTAAAACCTTTTTTTTTTTTTGTCCTCATTTGTTACTATCCTAATTGGTGGCATGATCCTGGGAGAGGGGAGCCTAAATATGAGGGGGACTAAAGTCTTATGCAGTAGCCTACTTTATTCAGGGGCATTGGACATTTTATATTCTGAGGGCATGCTGAGGGTTAAGCAAGGCTGTGTGAGCAAAGGTCACTTGAGTACAAGTTGTATACAGTCATACGGGCAAGGTCACATGGATTTAGGCTGTGTACAGTCTAGAGGGCAATGTCACATTAGTTCTGTATACAATAATGAGGACCACTCAGCTTGGAAACATCATCTGGGTGACAGTGGGATGATGGCTCATCTAAACCCACTCCTGTGCATTACACCTGGGAGGGCACAGAAGCACACTGCAAAGAGAATCCAAGTTTTGGAGGAGCAGAGATCACAAGACTCTTGTCTTGTTTACTTGGAGTTTTCTTACAAGCTCTCAGAAATCTCACACAGCTTCATTTATGGGATATGCTCTGACCTTCATTAACATAACACAGCAGTTTCTTCAAGCTCCAGGAAAGAACTTTATCAGAAATGGTTTGATCATCTTACACCTGGCCCTTTGAATCTATGTTACACCCATGCCACCCAATGAATACGTACTGGGAGCTTTGACGTGGCAAGCAGAGGGCCAGGTTGTTTTGCAAAGACCCTGCTCGGGTTGAATCTCAGGAAAATGGGGTGAATGTACAGCATATTGGTAAGTTGTCATTGTTGTTGAAATCTGACTCCAGGAGCAAGGAGGCCCTCCCTTGCCTCAAATTTAAGCATGTTTATCTCAAGTGTTCTTCAAACCTCCCTGTCCTGGGTCAGGCTGGTCCCCAAACCCTGTGACACAGAGAAAAAGAGAAGAGGAAACAACGAAGACATTAAGAAAACATTGTGGCCCCGAGAACAGATCGAGCGTGCCGTTTCCAGCAGAGGCGACTGTTGTTTATCCATGGTATAAATATGCCTGTGTTGCAGAGATGCTCTGCCCAGGAGCCTCTCTGTCAGAAGTTCCAGGATGACTGTTTTCAGCAGGGCTTCCCCAGTCACTTGATGCCGCTTTCTTTGTTCTCTTTACTGGAATGCTCCAGTCATTTCTGTAGCATGGTATAAGTGTATTTGCTATATCTATCTAGCTACAATCTATGATCTACAATCTATTGTCTATCTATCTATCTATCTATCTATCTATCTATCTATCTATCATCTTCTACTTGCTATTTTTTTGCTTTTCTTGTTGTGGTATGCTATAATAAGCTCACTCATTTGATATCGAAAGCCTGGCTATTGTAGATCACTCTCCATCCAGAATACAGGGGATATAAATATTTCCCTAGTACCATGCTTTGAATGTTCCCTCAAAAATTAATGTTGGTAATTCATCTTCAAACTGGTAAGTAGACAGTATTTAAAGGTGTACTCTTTGAGAAATAATTATGGTTAGGTAAGGTCTTCAGAAATAAGTGGAGAGAGTGCCCTGGGCTGGCCTATTCTTATTCTGACTTACCACGTGTTGCCTTTTGTCACGCTAGGATACAAAATATGACCTTGACCAAATGCTAAGCAGATGTGCTGCCATGCTCTTGAGGTGGGAGTCAGACAGAAGCCTTTATTAATGACTCAGGCTTGGCTATTTTGTTCTAGCATCAGAAAATGGACGAAGATGACCACACATTGATAGCTTCTGCATTAGCCCAGGCTCTGGTCTAGACCCAGATCTGATGACCATGATGGTAAAGCCTCTATTCAAGGTTGTTTTCACTTTTGTTCTCCTGAAGTATCCTGCCAAATGTAACAGGAAGGACATTAAGAGGAGGCTGCAAAGGGTTAAGTGGGACTCTTCCATCTGTCCCCATAGCCACCCAACAGTTCAGCTCATATAGACTTGGGTTCCATGAGGATGGAAATGGTAGGATTACTGCCTCTCCTTTTGTACTCCCACCCATGATAAGCTAACAGAAACATTAGCTATAACCCTACAAGGAAGTAAGCAGGCCACTGTCAGCCAGTGGAACTTCCTGCAATAACAAAAAACATTTGACATCTGTGCTCATAAAATGGTAGTCATTGGGTGAATGTCACTGAGTGTTTAATGTGTGGCTAGTGTGCCTAGGAAATTACTTTTCATTATATTTCAGGTTGACTGATTTAAATTAAATAGACCCCTGTGATTACTGCTGCCACATTGGACAGTACCATCCCAGGCTCTGAGATTCCTTCCAGGCTTGACAGTCCTGAATCAGCTTTCTATCTGGATTTGTGCTTCAGGGCCTATGAGTTTTGGTCTCTGCATCTTAGGGACTATGTGGGCAGATCTGGCTTATATCCTAGATCTGTACACATCCTTTGTTTTCCCAGCAGTTTGACTATCCTACATTCTGGATGTAGGTGGACAGGAAGCAGAGACACACCACTGGATGCATCAGGCAGTCTCTAGTGTGTGACTAGAGCCAACACAGGCTGCTCTAAACACAAACAAACTCATTAGAAGCACAGAAGCACCAGGAGGGCAGAACCTGGCTCAGGGCTTCTGCTTCATGAATAGTGGCTCAGGTCAAGTGAGGAGGTCACAGTTTATGTCATCAATACCATGTTCCTGTCACTGGATGTCACCAGGCAGGATGGCTGTTAGCGTTTGCAGCCACCATCAGCATCCTGTCATTGTCACTCTGATTGGTGGTACCTGGGCCATCTGTCCACCTGCTACTTGCAAGGAAGGCTAGAAAAGGAAGTAGCTGCTACCTTCAGCTACAGCACAGGAGGTGAGATCTGTGTTAGTTTAAGGCAGTGGTTCTCAACCTATAGGTTGTGATCCTTTTGGAAGAAGAGAGGACCCTTTCATAGGAGTCAAATATCAGATATCTTGCATATCAGGTATTCATGTTGTGGTTCATAACAGTAGCAAAATTATAGTTATAAGGTAGCAACGAAAATAATTTTCTGGTTGGGAGTCACCATGAGGAGCTGTATTAAAAGGGTTGCAGCTTTAGGAAGGTTGACAACCACTGGTTTAAGGAATTCCAAAAAGCCAATAAAAGGACTCATATTCCCCAGTATTCATGACTAATATAGGACACTGTCTTTCTTGGGATTTTACTGCTGTGAATAGACATCATGACTAAGGCAACTCTTCTAAGGACAACATTTAATTGGGGCTGGGTTACAGGTTCAGAGGTTCAGTCCATGATCAAGGCAGGAACACAGAAGCATCCAGGCAGACATGGAGCAAGAGGAGCTGAGAGTTCTACCTCTTTATCTGAAGGCAGCTAACAGAATACTGGCTTCTAGACAGCTAGGATGAAAGTCTTATACCACCCCCCCCCCCATATAATGACACACCTACCCCAACAGGGCCATATATTCAAATTGTGCCACTTCCTGAGCTGAGCATATACAAACCATCACAGACACTTAACTAAATTTTCATTGAGGCAAGCAAACTGTCATCCCATTAGATCCAGTAAGAGTGAATCTAGCAAGTTAACAAGGAGCCATACAACTAGATCTCACTGGACTGGCCACGCTGGCCATTTCTCTATCTGGTCCCGTGGTGCAATGCCATAGATAGAAAGGATGTATATGCCACTGCCACCTGAAACTGCATGGCCACCCTAACATTGTTAGATAGAATGGGAGACATTGTTTATGGTCACTTACAAGTTCCTCTTTATGAGAAACCATGGGAGAGTTTTGTCTATCTTGATAACCAGAGAAGCAAGCCTCCTCTGACCAAGTGGGACCAGTGTGAATCAAAGAAACAAGAACACTGATTTCATCTGGATGCTGGAAGGCTTAGAGCCAAAGCTGCTAGCCACTTGCACTCCAGGAAAAGTCCAAGAGCATGTATTTCACACATACTTGCTGTCCT
Source organism: Mus minutoides (assembly GCA_902729485.2). Lineage (NCBI taxonomy): Eukaryota > Metazoa > Chordata > Mammalia > Rodentia > Muridae > Mus > Mus minutoides. The sequence continues at coordinate 521,893 of LR749571.1, forward strand.
TTTCTTCCACTTTCTCAGTGTTGAAGATTAAACATAAGATCACACACATAGAAAGCACACACCCTCTGCCCGGCTGAATTCCCAGCTTTCCTTGACTTTTCTATTCTCTGGGTCCTTTGCCTTCCTTCTGTCACCAAGTTTAAAGTACACGCTTTGTCTTTTAGATATCTTTGTCATCCTCTGTAACTCCTTCTTGTAGCGGGGCAAATGAGATGCACAGTGTGAGCCAAATTAGTTTAGAAGTCCCAAGGGCTCCCAGTGAACTGGGGGTACAAGTAGGCAGGGGCTCTTCCTAAGGAGGGTCCATGGGACAGGGCTGTGACACAGCCTTCAAAGGACAGTCAGGCAGATCTCCATTTGTGAAAAGGGTGAGTCAAAAGATACTTCCTAGGCCACATAAACAAAACCAACATTGATTCTAGTTTCCAGCAATATTGCTCTACAGTTTGGAGGAGAGCCTTTAAATGCCCACACTCCTAGAAGACTGTGGGTCATATTTTTGCCTTCTGTGCTGCCGGTTTCCTGGCAGACCACGGCTGCCAGGAGAGGACTCTGGAGCTAACGTAAGGGGCTCTCTGCTGGTTGTGTTTTTTCATGCCTTCTGCCCCCTTTGGCTCTTGTCTTCTCTGACAGGTGGGCCTGGCATGGCGGCCAGGCCCTTTAGTTCACTGTGGGCAGTTCTGAAGTCTGTTCATTCACTCTAGAAAAAAATCACTCAAATCAATCCATTCTCTTTAATGGATTTTGCAGCCAGCATAGCTTTCTGGAGAGCAAATGGTGCCAGAAGTTTCACTTCCTTGTCTGATGGAAAGGAGGCATGTATAGGCATATAGAACTAAGGAAAAAAGTGCCAGATGCAATCTCTCAGGCTGTAGGCAGGTTCCTCACTCTGCATGGTGACTGATTCATGAGCTCAGCAGGACTGCAGGTCAGAGGGGAGCAAGAGATGGGCTTCAAGTGGCCCTTGACCATCTACATGCTGAGCCCCAGCTAGAACCAGCCTCTCCCATCAGGGATCCAACTAGACTATTGCAAAAATTCTGCTGAGAAAAGAGGGCCCTTTACTTGAGGATTCCCTTGTCTTCCTGATGGGCCCTATGCAGGATGATGTGAAATTTCCTGCAGGAGGGACTGTTGTTGTGGGAGCCCTTGGTGGTGGGAAGCTCTTTTGGCCTATGGAGTGGGGAGTCCTCTTTCCTGAGCCTAGCATTGTGAGAGGTAAAGCCTAGGCTTGTGCTTTAAAGAGCCTAACTCTGGGTTTCTTGTATGTGACAAGGATTTTGTTTTAGATATCAGTGTTGACTTTGCTAACTGAGCTCAGACTTACTCTCTTCAGGCCTCAATTCCCTTCCTTATCTGTGTAGTAGAGGATGGTTCTATATACTTTACATTACAGTCAGCATTGAGAATCCAGAATGGGGGCTGGAGAGATGGCTCAGTGGTTAAGAGCTCTCACTGTTCTTCCAGAGGTCCTGAGTTCAATTCCTTGCAACCACATGGTAGTTCACAACCATTTATAATGAGATCTGATGCCCTTATGTTCTAGTGTATCTTAAGACAGCTACAGTGGGACTGGCAAGATGGCTCAGTGGTTAAGAGCGCCGACTGCTCTTCCGAAGGTCCTGAGTTCAAATCCCAGCAACCACATGGTGGCTCACAACCATCCATAATGAAATCTGATGCCCTCTTCTGGAGTATCTGAGGACAGCTACAGTGTACTTACATATAATAAATAAATCTTTAAAAAAAAAAAGACAGCTACAGTGTACTCATATGCAGAAAATAAATAAATAAATAAATAAATAAATAAATAAATAAATAAATCTGAGGGAGGGGAGAGAGGTGGGGGAGGAAGATAGTTTCTTAAAAAAAAGGGGAGGGAAAGAAGTCAACACTGGGGCTAGAGGTATGATTCAGCAGTATATAGAGCTTGCTTTCCAGCACTCATGTTGGGCAGTTGACCTCCTTAAGTACCTGTACACATAGGTACATACATAGAATTAAGATGAATAAGAATGACTCTTTAAAAGCTAAGTCAGAATGAACATAACATGCTCAGTACTCTCATTCTGTTTTCCCTTCTCATCTAATCTCAGGATTTCCTGTTTCCCAGGAGTTTATATCCAAGAACCAATAGTGAATACATTAGGCTAAATATGCCACCACTGCAAGGGGCTATGTAGTAACGCATGTTTCTAAGGGTTCAGCGTTCCAAGACAGCAGATGTGTACCTCTATCCTATCTGCAACCATCTTGACCTAAGAAGGTACAGAAGCCATTCAATCCTCCCCCTCCACTTGGGTTTCCCAGGAGCACACACATCTGTATGGCAGCCAGGTGCCAATGTCCTTCTCACCAGCTCCAATTGGATGGATTCTTAGGGCTGGGTGAAGCTCAGTGCTTCACTGTTATTGCTCTGCATGTTTGAGAACCTTAGGTTGGACCTCAGCACTGCTAAAAAGGAACCTTCGGTGGAAAGCATCCTTCCCCTCCCTCTCTGGCTCCACAAGTTCTCAAACAACTCTCATTCATTCAATAGAACTTGAACTACACACACACACACACACACACACACACACATACCTGAAAGAAAATTTAAAAAAAAGACTGCACAGTGTAAATTTTGATATTGATTACCTACTACCTCCAAGAAGCCTAGAGGGCCCTTTGGCCAGTCTTGGGACAAAGCAAGGCACATAATGCTGAAGACAATCAGGGCTCTGCTACTGAGTCTCTGCCAAGTGTTGGGCACATCTGACTGCATTTAGTCATCACAAAAACTTACAAAGCAAGAAGGGATTCTTTGGTACCCTGAGTCTATGGATCACATTTCAGAATAATGTTTTTAAATGCATACCCAAAATAATAACAATTGCAAAGGAAACCAATTAGTTTAAAATACAATTTCATAAAATTAAAAAGCTTCCCATGCCTCATTATTAATGCATTAAATATCAAGAGCTAGCAGTAAACTCTGAAGAGCGGTAGAAAGTCTGAAGCACTTGAGTGCAGATGCTACTTAGAGACCTCCGCGGCAACACTCAGGTAGCATGGAAACAGCTGTTCTATGGCGACAAAGACACCAGGTGCTAACAAATGCTACTAACATTCAGAATCAACTGAGATGCAAAGATTCTGTAGTTAAGAGACAAGTAAAAAATAAAAATGATTTCCCCTTACACCAAACAATAGATTCCTTTGTTTCATCTGCAATGGCCCATTATCAAGGTAAAACACCCTGGTCCCTTATTTACACATGAAGAAACTACTTCAGAGCAACTGAGCAACCTTTCAAAGATCAGGTAGTTCTCTGCCCCTCCAGCTTGTTCCATTTCCACTGGCTGTGATTAGCAGTTTTTAATGACCATGCTGGAAATCACTTGGAAACCATCTTACAGTGTGTGAGCCTGGCTTTCAGCTAGAGATTGTCTCAGTAGGTCTGCTTACGTGGGAGTATTTAGTATGAAATCCTGCATTTTGGACTAGCCCCTGTGGTCCTGATGCTACTGGGCCAGGGCCAAACTCCATCTTCTGACAGTGATGTAGGGAAGTCCAGTGAAGAGAGCCGATCACTCTGGGGATGGGGATGCGTCCTGACTACAGCTGCCTGCGTCGTTCCATCAACAGGGTAGACTTTGTTCCCATCCTCTCTGAATACATCTTCATCTTTGGGTATGACGCTGCTTTAGGCTCCCATCTCATTTTATTTTAGGCTGTTCTTGCTTGGGGTAAAATATTGGAGAAGGGAAAGCCCCAGAGTGATTAATCTGTTAGGTCTTGGAGATCCCTCTGCCTGCCTTGTCCAAGAGAGTTGAGGGCTCCCTCTTACTTTCCTCATTAATCTGGAGCCCAGCTACCTTGGGAGCCAAGCTGCCAAGGAGCCAAAGCAGAGAGGCTTGCCCTGGGCTCAAATCTAGTCTAATGCTGCTTAACCTAGGCTGGCCAGGGAAACAGTAAAGCTTTGATTGATGCTTGTGCCTGGCTCCACCCCAGAAAGCTGGACAGTCTGCCTTGGCTTTGGGATATTTAAACCAGATGGTTCTAAGAAACAGCCAAGAATTGCTTGTCAGGTGAAAGAGAATCAGCTGTGCTCATGGCTGTGGAGGGCCAGCCCCATGCCAGACTCTATTTGATGGTTCACATGTAGCACTTCCCCCATCCTCACAGAAATCCCGAGTTGAGGATCTTAGGAATACTCTATACATAAGGAAGCTGAGCTCAGAGCATAAGGAACTCATCCAAAGTCACACAACAAGCAAGTATATGAGTAGGAATTGAAATCCTTGTGAGTCTGTTTCCTGAGCCTAAATGAACAAAATTCTGTCCATCCCAAACAGAAATAACATAAAAGTGGTACATTTTTTTTAACCCACGATCTAGTTTTCCTTTTCATTTAGTGTTGATCGTTTTGGGGTGATCAAACACATGAGAGCTGCTGTAAACCTGGAAATACATCCGGCCACACCCACGGATGGCTTCAGGGCTAGTGTCTTCTTCCAGTTACCTCTCAGGTTTCTGTGACAGAGGTGACTCCTGTCTGTCTCAGTGGATGCCTGCTTGGCATCCTAAATGGAACGTGACAGGTGACAAATGCTGTTCAAAGCAGGGAGGTCCTTGACTGTGCTTCTGCTGGAACAAATGACTACCTTGAGGAGGCTTAATAAATTACCAGCTTCCAATTTAAAGTGAGAGCGGGGATCTCAGGAACTGAGAGGCATAGGGGTGAGTTTGACACTGGCATGGGAAACAACAAAGGAGAGACTTAGGGGTTAGACTCTGGGAACAGAGCCCACTCTTCCTTTATTGACTGTGTGACTTGTGAAAGGTAGCTTGGCCCTTGAGCCCCACCTTGTATAAAATGGTTAAAAATAGCTAGCAGTCTCGTTAGGATAAAAGGGAGAAGAACATGAACAAGGTAGCCACATTAGGCACCCAGTGACTGACAGCCATGACTGTCTGCTTCCTCTGATTGTTATTAAGCGGCTCTTGGCATTCAGCTGGTGAGCAGGCATTCTCAGCTGGCAAATGTTATTTTAGAAAAGATGACTGTTTCTTTGCAATGTTGTCGTCACTTCTGACCTGAAGATCACCATCTTTGTCTCCAGGCATTTCCCAAGGCCCTGCATCTTTACGTGTACTAAAGGGATGGATCGTTGCTTCCCTACATATGAGATGGTTATGAAACGGATGTTGGAGTTACTCACTGATAACATTATTCTTTTAAAATGTACTTACTGCTGTTTTAAGATGTATAAAAGAAGCTGAGCAGGGAGGTCTTAAAGAGTGGTAGAGAAAAGGAGTGGTTTTGGATCAACTGTGTATGGGTGGGAAGCCCACCTCCTTAATCTCTAGACAACTGCCTAAGGTCCATGGCATTACGTCAGGGCTCCAAAAGCCAGCTGACAAAATTGCTCCAAGATCACTGTCAGCGGAGTGACCAGGGATTTACATAGGTCTAGAGTCCCAGAAGAACACACTTCTCAGGACTGTCTAAATAAAAGCATCTAATTTAAACAGTTTAGGATTTGTCTTGCCAAACTGCACCCAAGCTCCAGAGACAGATGACTAGAACTCAAGGTCTTCAAGTCTTTAAGGTCAAGACTCAGGTGTGTTGAGAAAAGTTTCGGTCATATCTATTTTACAAAACAGAACACAAAATCCTCAGATAATCTTTATTGGGCCATGGGGGGCCTACATGGGTTCAAACCAGCCAGAGTCCTAGCACTGAGAGGGGCAAGTGGGTATGATATCCTATCTCTAGCCAAGAAGCTATCTCTAATTGGTAAGCTCTTGCAAAGGAAAACTTAGTTTTCTCCAATGGAGTCTCACTGGATATACAGACCGCACTTAAGGGTAAGCCCCATGCTCAGCAGTGGATGGCTAACACAAAACAGACTCAGTGGTGTCCTGCAGATTTTTTTTTCCTTTTGTCTCATATTGCTTTGTTTGTTTTTTAATCTCCCCAGAGTTTTGGTTTCTGATTTGTATTTTTAGGGGCTTTGTTTATAGGTATGTTTTTCTTGTGCTTTTGCATTGTTTTATTCTGGTTTGTTTGCCTTTTTGTTTGTTTTATAAAGTGAGAAAAAGAAAAGTGTGAAATTGGATGGGTGGGGATCTGGGAGAGGTCAGGGAGGAGAAACCGTTTACAGTTTTTCAATTAAGTTAGACCTACAAATTTTCAGAAAGGGCCTGAACAAGAACATAAAGGCTGTTCTCTCTACACTCCCAACACACTTTGGCTGGGAGCTTAAGTTTCCCAAGATGCATCGTCATAGACATTAGCAATATGAAGAGAAGACTAGATAACCCCACCCACACGCCCACCAAAGCGGCAATCCCTGTGGGCATGCCTGCCTAACGGAATGCAGGGCAAGCAGGACCATAGAGGGCTGTGTCAAGTGAAAGCCATCTTCCTGCAGAGCGGAACTTGAGCAGATCCCACCACAGTGAGCCAAGGCATCTATAGTTGCTACCCCACCGCTTCCACCTGGTTCAGAGAAAACTCGCTAATTGGCTTTAAGGTACAGTCAGACAATTGACTGGCTGGGCTGCAAAGAAAACCTCATTCCATCGGTGTGGAAGGATTGCAGCAGGGCGCCCACACAGCTCTCTCTAAACACCGTGGACCATCTGCTTGGCGTTGCCTAACTCATGGAAGGTACTCCAAATAGCAAACACACAATGATTCAGTAGTAGCCAGGGTAGATTTAAACAGACAGACTTCTTAGCCACCTGCAAAATGGAGAAGTTCTGGCTAGAAAGAAAAATCTAAACCCAAACTACAATGGAAAATTCTCAAACCAGAATTTTGTAGTAGGCTGTGCGAGTTGCTTCCCCAGGGGCCAGAGACTGAATCAGGTGTGATGGGGTAGGATATGTCTGTAATCCCAGCATGCTAAATGCTTTGGCAGAAAGACCAAAAGCTCTAGGGCAGTTTGGACTATGTGGCCAAACGGAGCCAGAGAATATACCTAAGGAGAGGACGCTTCCACACCAACAATTCTGCAGATGCAGGCGCCAACACTGCTGTGCCTCACAAGGATGCATAGTGTGCCTCCTGTTGCAGGCTAGTTTTATGTCAACTTGACACAAGCCAGAATCACTTGGGAATAGGAAACTTCAATAGAAAAAATGCCTGCCAAATGGATGGATCTGGAGGGTGTCATCCTGAGTGAGGTAACCCAATCACAAAAGAACTCACATAACATGTACTCACTGATATGTGGATACTAGCCCAGAAGCCTAGTCTACCCAAGATACAATTTACTAAACACATGAAACTCAAGAAGAATGAAGTTCAAAATGTGGTCTCTTCGCCCCTTCCTAGAATTAAGAACAAAGCACACACTGAAGGAGTTACAGAGATCATGTGTGAAGCTGAATCAAAAGGATGGACCAACCAGTGACTGCGGCTGCCAGGGATCCTTCCCATAATCAGCCACCAAAAATAAACACTATTGCATATGCCAGCAAGATAATGCTGAAAGGGCCCTGATATAGCTGTCTCGTTGGAGGCTATACCAGTGCCTGGCAAACACGGAAGTGGATGCCCACAGTCAGCTATTAGTTGGAACACAGGACTCCCAAGGACGGAGCTAGAGAAAGTACCCAAGGAGCTAAAGGGGTTTTCAACCCTATAGGTGGAAGAATAACATGAACTAACTAGTTCCCCCTGTGCTCATGTCTCTAGCTGCATATATGGAAGAAGATGGCCTAGTTGGCCATCATTGGGAAGAGAGGCCCCTTGGTCATGCAGACTTTATATGCCCCAGTACAGGAGAACGCCAGGGCCATTATGCGGGAGGGGGTGGGTAGGGGAGCGGGGCGGGGCTGGGGGAGGGTATGGGGAAATTTCTGGATAACGCTTGAAATGTAAATGAAGAAAATATCTAATAAAGAGAAAAAAAATGCCTGCCCCAGAATGGCCTGTAATACAATGTGGACTATGCCACTCTGGATTGGTGGTCCTGGGTGCTAGGAGAAAGCAGGCTGAGCATGCCAGGAGGAGCAAGCCGGTTAGGAACTCCTCCCTGGTATCTGCATTAGTTCCTGCCTGGTTTGAGTTCCTGCCCTGACTTTCCACTGCAATGGAGTGTGACTTGAGTGTTGTAAGCTGAAATAAACTCTTTCCTCCCCAAGTTATTACTGGTTATGGTGTTTTTATCACAGCAATAGAAACTCTACTAGACACCTCCTCTCAAGGAGTCCAGAACATGGTATGTGTCTCCCTAATTATTCCCAGGCAGGTCTTTCCTGTCAGGCTGACTCACTCTCAGTAGGCAGGTGAATGGTATGCCAGAAAGTGAAATGAAGCACCCATTTGTGCTGGGTGGAGGATGCTACAAGCGTGTGGGTCAGCAGGGAACCATCACCTCTGTGTGTGTGTGTGTGTGTGTGTGTGTGTTGTGTGTGTGTGTATGCGTGTGTGTGTGTGTGTGTGTGTGTGTGTGTGTGTGTATGTGTGTGTATGCATGCCTGTCTATCCACAGGTGCAGGGGGAACTAGTACAACACACTGAAGAAAGTCAAGAGTTATGAAGGAGAAAAACAGGGACTTGTTAGCAGGAAAGATTTTCCTGCCTTTACGGATTAATGATGTCCATTAGGCTACACCGTCTCGGGAGGAGACTGTTGAGATGTGGGAGGGAGGCAGACACAAACCCTAATGGGAAGCCATGCTGCATTTCATCCAGTTCAGAAAGTCAGCACCCTTGTCAGTAACTGGAGCACTAGAAATCTACAAAACCTCCTTTGGTTGATCAATTTGTCCCCTAGGCCAATTTATACCACAGCAATTCCTGCTGTCCCAGTGAGTGAAGCTTAGGGACAATTACCATCTGACCTACTGATGACCTCTACTAACTGGGTGTTCAGAGCCACATATTTCTGGTCAGTAAAGGTAAGGGACAAATTTGTCACCTGGATTGTTCATTCCCTAGGAGTAACCATCCACCAGGCTGTGAAGGAAAGATCTCCTACTCCCATGACCTTGTTAAATCCCAAAGGCCCTCAGACCTGCTGACCCTACTCAGAGGCCTTGGAGGTGAAGCTGGAGCAGGCTGAGAACATTTGAGCCATACAGATTTGAGCATCTGCCCTTAGCTATCTTCGCCTTGTTTAAAAAAAAGTCAGCGTAAGAAGGAAGAGTAATATTCAGTGTCTATGGAGCTCCATTAGCATATGCAAAAAGATGTTGCTTTACATGTATTTTGAACAAAAATTTCAAATGAGTAATTTTATCACTTTTTATCTGTTTTTAATTCTTTTGATTTTCCTCCTCATTAATAATTAACATCCCCCATGCCAGGTTGCCACATGGTTTCATATCATGGTATTATCTGCACAGAAAATTGATGTTCCTTACACAAATCCCATGAACAGTCAGATAAAAGATACTCACCGTGTGGTTCTGTGTTCTGCTTTTAATTCATCACACTGCTGTGAATAACATAGTCTTTCTGTCAAAACAAAGTCAAGCACCTACTTTATCCCTTCATGTCGTGTTAGCCCAACAATATCCATCCCCCTTCTTTGATGGATGTGAATACACGTGCTCATAATGGCACCAATGAGACCTTCTTTCCAGGCTATGTAAAACACAGCAACATAGGCAGTGCCGGTTGCGGGTCTAACTGGCCATAGTGAATGTGACTGTAAGGACGTGTGTGTCTGAGAGACAAAGAATACATATATGCAAAATATGTTTGCATGCACACAGGCATGAGAGGAGAGAAAGGGAGGCCAAAGAAGAGAACAGCTGTGTGTAGACTCCTCTCAGCTGAGAGCTGAGCGGTTGGCCTTGTCTTCTCTTGGCAAGATCTACTTGTGTAGACATAGTTATTAATATATCCTGGGGGTGACGGCTCAGTTGTGTCAGCATTTCTGTGACCACAATCCTATGTGTGAAATTTCATCTGTAGTGCTGAGGGCTAACAACTGGTAAAAATACCTGAGAAGACTAGGAACAAAGGAACAGACCAAGGAACTAGACACTTTATTTTGGTTGCACTACACTGTAAGAGAGTTATGAATTTTAAAGTATTCTTGGGCTGATTTCTATTCCCCCCAATCCCATGATTATTAACATAAAAAGAAAAAAACAGGTTTTAATAATAGCTTCTAAAAAACTACCCATTTTGGATTTATTTCCCCTCCAGACGGGCCTTGCTATGTAGCCTAGGCTGGTTTAAAACTCATCTTCATCAGCATCCTGAGTGCTGGGATTACAGGAGTGTACAGGCTGCCTGGCTTCAATAGCTGCCTTTAGAACGAACCCGTCAATATCTTGTCTGCAGGGGCACCTGTTCTGAGCGGCTCATGAAGTGCGGGGAAGTTCAAATAGATAAATGCCTCAGTCTTTTAATAAAGAGCACACAATGTAGATGGGATTATATAATACACAAGGTACTTTTCCAGAGTTCTACAACAGAAAAATTGAGTGTAAATTCAATTTTGGCAAGTAAGATTTTATTTTAACTGTATTGGGAAAAACCATATAGATAGATGCATCATACAGTTTATCCTTTATGATGTTTAAGGGAAGGCAAATGTAAGAGCATTCCATTTATTTCTTTATAGTTTAGTAGTGTGTGTGTGTGTGTGGGGGGGTAGGACTACAGTCTATACGTGAGCAAGAAGTGGACTAGAGAAGACAGCCCGAATAGCCAACTATCAGGAAGCCAGTGAACAGAGCCTACTTCAGACCCATGTGGGGTTAATTAGGAAGGCTGTTTCTGTGTGTACATGCTGCTCTTTGCAACACTGCCCTGTACAACATCTCAGAACAGCCCAGGAGAGGCAACAATGCACAGACTCTCCTAGCTCACTACCAAGAACAAACACTAGGTCATCTTACTCTGCCTTAGAGGCATGGAAACAAAAATATAAACCCTTACAAACTCATATCTGGAACATCCATATTCACAGAGCCAAAGAGCAAAGGCCCTTGTAACCCAGACAACATGACTAAGTCAATGGAGTAGCCATGGCATACACTTTCTGCGCACAGGTGTGGTGGTCTGAATAAGAATGGCCCCCATAGGCTCAGAGAAGTGAATGCTTGGTCACCAGGGAGTGGTGCTATTGGGAAGTGTGGCCTTGCTGAAGGAAGTGTGTCACTGGGGTGGGCTTTGGGGTTTCAAAAGCCCATGCCAATCCCAGTGTCACCCTCTCTTCCTGCTGCGTGTGGATCTGGGTGTAGAGCTCTCAGCTCCTTCTCCAGCACCATGTCAGGCTGCAGGCCACCATGCTTGTCACCACAATGGACTAAACCTATGAACTGTAAGGCAGCCCCAGTGAAGTGTTTTCTTTTATGATTTGCTATGGTCATCGTGTCTCTTTATAGCACCTGATGGTAACTAAGACATTAGGTGCACCTAATACTCAAGAGCTCATGCTTCTGCTATGAATGCTGAAACCATTTCAGCCTTTGGTTATAACTGCTACAGACAGTTAAGGGTTTAATCTCAAGACGGTCTCCCACTGGTGACTGATGCTCTGTAGTGTCTACTAGAAAACTTCCTCAGTGTGCAGATGCAACTTTAATTCTGGCATAAAAGCATGGCATGGGCATATAACTCAGTTATCAAAAACACACTGTAACTATTTTTTGTGTTAGCAGTGTTGATTGGACCCAGGACCTTCCACATGGCTACAGAGGGGCTCTAGCACCAAGCTCCATCTGCACCCCAACTCACCGTTAAAAGCTCTACAGAAGCACCCAGCTGCCTAAGTTCTCTTCTGGTTTCAGTTCTCACTCTAACCTGGTGGGTCTACTTCTTGCCTCTCTGCTCCTTTCAATAAATTCAGTCCTATTTTGTTAATTTACTGAACTACTTTTCTCGCCCAAAGTCATATTTCCTTTTGTGACATGTCTTTTACTCTGAGTTCTGAAAATTCTTGTGTGCTTTCACCAGAATGCTTCAAATGAAATCTCATCAGGGATTCCCCCAGCCCCGAGCTGGAGGAGCTCACACTGTTCAACCTTACAGCTGAGACTGCTAAGTGCAATTAGAACATTACAAGCTTTGGGGCAGTTACCCATGGCTTCTGATGCTTGAAACTGGATTCTTCCACACATCAGCCTATTTCACACTCATGATCCAGGTCACAAGAACAAGCTAGAGTGATACAAACTCCATCATCTGACTCCTTCCAACATACCTGGTGCATTGCTTCAGGGTTGAGACAAACTACACTGAGACCCCACTCCCACCTTTCAAGAAAAAACTGCCACCTTGAAAGGAATTTTAAGCTCCTATAGAGCCTGTTTCTTCACCTGTAGTATGAGGAAAAAAAAAAGTCACACCCATGCTTAAGGTTAGCTCTGAAAATTAAAAGATAACATAGTAGAATGTTTGCATAGGTGTTTAGCAAATATGAGGTATAATTATAATATTAATTTGTGGGGCTGGAGAGATAGCTCAGGGGTTAATAGCACTTGTTGCTTTTGTAGAGGACCTGAGTTTGGTTCCCATCACCTACATGGTAGCTCACAATCATCCATAACTCCAGTCCAGTCTCATCTCCCTGGGCACTAGACATGCATAGACATCCCTGCAGACAAAATATTCATACACATAAAAATTAATCTAAAACAAAATAAATACATGAATGAATGAATAAAAGGGGTTATGAAAACACAGTGGATTCTTAGGAGATGGCAACTCAGATTTCAGGGTTGAAGGTGCTGCTCCATACTGCTGACCAGAGCACAGGGGCTCAGGTTATCACGGCAGGAAGAGAATGGAATATGACTTAATGAACTTGCATTTCAATTGAGCAAGGTTTTTTATTTATATAAAAAAGCTTTTGATAAGTTCCTTTGCTCAGCAGCAATAAAAGGAAGCAAGAAGCACTCAGCTGGGAACGATAGTGGCGCAGCATTAAAAGGAAAGTTCTCCATCCTTGTCTACCATAGCTAGCAATTTTGCTTGGAGGCTGTAAGGTTGCTATGATCCAGATCACTTAGAGTCTATCTATAAAAAGGAGGCCAGAGAACGGTCTCAAAAACTTCAGCTAATAAATTATACTGACAGAGATTTTAATTTCCTAATGTACGTAACTACCCATTAATAAAATTTTGGCCCATAATTCACAACATGTTTTTGAAAACTGGATGATACTGACCTAGTGTTGATAGCATATGCTGTTTGGTAATGTTTCCTTAGAAGTGAGGGAGAACGCTGACAGGCAGACACCTTCCATCAAACTCTCCCACAGCCAGCTGTTGGTGTTGGGAGGAGCTAGGGATGGGATGGGAACAGCAGCACACTTCCCATGGTGACGGTGACGTAGCAGCTTCCCTGCAAACAGTTCTCAGGAAAGGGGTCTCTGCAGCTCACCCTAAGTAGACCAAGCCACAGAAAATTTTGACATTAAGGATCTGGGTGAGTCATCTGTTCCCACAAATGTCACTAAACTATTTTAAGCTAATTATGAAGGGCATTGAAGATCAATTGCAGAAAGCTATTGTCTGTATTCAAGGTTTTCCATGACAACCAAAAATTTTCCTCACATAGACATGCAATCTTTAATGGCCTTGCTGGGTAATGGTAACACAACTCTTTAATTTCCTTGTTCATAGAAAAGTAGGAGGCAAAAGTCATCTGTGTTTAAAAGTATTTTTCTCTATTTAGTTTGAGCATTTGCATTTTAAGAATGACTGCATTCTGCACCCTTATTGCAGCGGTAAAACTCAGTACCAAGTAAAATGTTTTAAATGTTGTTCGAACAAAGCACAGGGCACGTTCTGAACACAACAATGCCTGCTGCAGCCACCATTCTTTCCCCTGCACCGCACGGTCCACCTTTCACATTGCAGATTGGCAGAGCAGACTATGATCTAATTGGCCCTACATACCCCCCTTTAGCTGTTCATCAGAAGTGCACATTCTCTGTCTAGTAATTGTGTTTTTAAAAGGTCTTTCTTATTCTCAGACTTAAGCTCGTAGAGTAAACAGAAACTGCAATACCAACAAAGCTCAACTGAGCAGAATAGGCAACACAGGAAACACTGAAAAGCAGGCTTTACTGAAGGTAGGTAACCATTCAAATAAGCGTTTTACTGACAAGGAATTGAGGGTAAATAGTTGGTCAAAGTCCTATTTTAAAGCTCCACCATCATTCAGAGAATTATTACTGAACCACATTTATCCCAAATGGCAGTCACGTGAACTGAAACTCTGGGAGATCAGGCCCCAGTGTCTGTAACTAATGGATTCATCACAGATCTTGTGCTCTCTCAGAGTTCCAGCTCTTATGTTTTGGGTTGTTACTTCCTTTGTATCACTTCCTCATTCCGAAGTATTTCTCATTTTCCCAGGCTGGCTTGGAACTTGCATTTCTCTTGTTTTACCTGCCCAGGTAAGGTGTGTACCACCCTGCATCTAATAATTTTAATAATTTTAATAATGCCTAAAGCTGATATGTTAAAGGGTCAAAGTCCTCTGATAGAGACACCAAGGGCTCCCCATGAATCAGGCAGGCTTTCCAACTCTTAGATCATGGAGTATGCAGAAGTGATGCCTCCATAGATTCCAGACCCAGGAGGAAGAGCAGCTGTCTCCTGCTGTGGGTGAGCATTCTCTTGCAGCTCTGTGCAGAAGCCCATAGAAAGAGGACTTAGGGTCCTGCCAACGACCAGCTCCACCCTGCAGCCCCAGGACGGGGTCCCTCTAGCCCCAGTGATGATTGGAGGGATGCTCAGGAGCATGCCCACTGAGTCCATCACAACCAAAGCAGAGTCTCGGACGAGATAAAGGACTACTGCAATGTATTCGGAACTGCAACCCTAAAAGATAAAATAAAGTGGAGGCAGTAAAAGAATATAGTTTAAATATTTGCTACATGCTAAATTACTTATATACCTCATTCTCTATAACCTCCGTCCTAGACATGATTATTTTTTCTGTTTTGCAGATGAGGGTCATAGACTCACAAACTAAGTAGCTGTTGAAGATTACATAAACAGGAAGAGAAATTTCAAAAGGAACTCTGACCTCAAGGGCCATGCTTAGCAGGAAGGGGAGATGACAGAGACTTAGCGCCTGCTGGGGTGACTCACTGCCGCCTACCTCACAGAGCTTGCTTTCACAACCACTCTGTTCAGCAGTGACTTTTGAGTATCTCTGCGTTCCAGTCACAGCAACTGATATGTCTATTTCTGCTAACTCTGATTTTAGGAGAAACAATACTGACTCACTGATTATGTGGTGTTTTGTAATTTTTGGTTTTCTTTTTAAAGCCCAGGGTTCTATCACTTGTTTCAGGAAGACCCTCTCAAGTACTGAGATTTAAAACACACTTCTCCTACTGCACTTCATCAGCAATGATCTGTACCTGCCTGGTAGTATTCATTACTTATATCATTCATCTTTTCTCTATATAAAACTTATTCTGGGTTTGTAACTGGTTCATACATGTGACTCTCAGAGGACCTGCTACATTACCATATGCATCATAGCTGGGTCAATAAATATTCATAGAATGAATTATTGAACATATATACAGCATAGGGAGACCCTAATCAAATGCAAGCCTTAGATTTTCCCAGCTCTTCCTGGCCTTTCCTCATAGGCTAGTTTTGTAAATCCTAAATCATGTTAGTGGCTCTCCACGTCCTCATACTTCAGCTGTAGGGTCTCAGAGAGCAGAGTTCCCCTTAAGATTCCAAACACTCACTACAAGTCACCATTTAGTAAATTACATACACTTGGGATCTTTTCCCCATGATGCAGTAGTCACTGTTTGGTCTCAAAATATTTAAAGGTCTTGGCATTGGCAGAGTCCCAAATTCTTCTAAAGCAAGAGACAGTGCAGAAGCATCGAGAAGGAAGCTTCCACTCTGCCCAGAAATCCCAATGCCATAGTGAAGGTCAGACCTTTCTCTGTGTTAGGGGCAGAGAGAGGGTTAGACTACCATCACCAAGGTCTTTACAAGTGACATGTGACATATGAAATGATAAGGAAAAGCATCAGCTACGGGACAGATGAAGTCCCTGCCAGAGCAAGGCTGCAAGGCTGCAAGGCTGCAAGGCTGCCGGGCTTTATTGCTGCACACTAAATGACAGAGAACAGACTTGGCCAATATGGAACACGACCACGTGCCACATTCTTCTGAAGGACTTTTACAGTCGTGCGTTTATTCCGTTTTCCCTTGGCGTGGTCCTTCAGCATCAGTTAGCTTTGCTGGATGCTTCGAGCAAGTCTTTTGCTTCATTTATTTTGGATGCTAAGTAAGGAGAGCCACCTGGGAGGAGAAAGACGAATGAATGATTAGGGCTTACGTCATTACTGACATTTTAAAAAGTCAATACAGGAAAAACAATAATTCAGGTATTTTCTCACACATTTTTCCTGAGAAAATATTTTATATGATTACCAGAAATCAAAACAGCACTAATTAAACTTATTTAGTGACGTATTACAGGTACCCAACAATCAAAATACATTTTATGAGAAAAAAAAGTAACTACTTGAAAAACACCCCTGGTTATATATATAGTTACCATATAGATGTTTGGCCAGAATATTTTCTATAATTACGTATATTATT
The DNA here is from genome assembly GCA_902729485.2 of Mus minutoides. Classification (NCBI taxonomy): domain Eukaryota; kingdom Metazoa; phylum Chordata; class Mammalia; order Rodentia; family Muridae; genus Mus; species Mus minutoides. The sequence goes on from LR749571.1 coordinate 538,447, forward strand.
AGTTAAACAAAATAACAAGCCGGGTGGTGGTGGTGCACGCCTTTAATCCCAGCACTTGGGAGGCAGATGCAGGAGGATTTCTGAGTTCGAGGCCAGCCTGGTCTACAGAGTGAGTTCCAGGACAGCCAGAGCAACATAGAGAAACCCTGTCTCAAAAAAAACAAAAAACAACAACAACAAAAAACAAAACAAAACACCAAAACAAAACAGCCCCCAAAATAACAGTTTCCCCATAGTTACATTTTAAAAGCAATAAATATTCATTCCTTTAAGAAGGAGGCAAATTCATCTAAGGGGATCTTTTCATGTCTTATCATAATTTCAAAAAATAAATGCATGCATAAAAGGCAATGCATAATATCTAGTAGTATGATAAATGAACTAACAATAATAACAGTGATAATAAAAATAATGCTAAAAGAAATTCTGCTGTTCTCTGAAATGATTCTATTACAACATTTATAATGGAGTCATAGATTTACAATGTCCTCAAATAAAATTAAATCAGTTCTTTTTTAGAGTTCTTTGTAATGAATTCTTTCTAATGCAAACAGAAAACTGAGGTGAATTTCAAATACAGAGTTATTATAACCATAAACAATGCATATCTAACATACAAAAAAAAAAACCCCAAACTGTCACATCAAAGTTACACATCATAGCCCTAACTTCTACTCTACTACACGGCCATTGCTTAATGCTTGAGCTAATGACTACATCGCAGTTACCAGTCTCTGCTTTTATTTTGCAATATTCTCTTAAGTACAAACTATCTATGGCTGTTCAAAACATGGTAAAGTCCCAATAACTTCTAAGAAATCAAAAACATTTAGAAAGTATACATATAGACTATCTTGGCCTTGGTCAGGTCTCCTACTGTTACCACCCGCCACTTTAGGAAGGAAAAGGCAAGCAGAGAAAACACATCCACACACAGGCTGCAGTAGAGCAAGAGGAGGCTAGATTTAGCTTTTGTCCTTGAAGATTCCATGACATTTTCATATCAAGATCTGAAACACGATAAACATTTAAGGAATATATCACACAGTGACCCCGAGTACACAATAAGAATTACAAAGGAAGGTCAGAACCCTTGTGAGTGTAAGTTGATTTCATGATTATCTCTGATAATGACCTTGGAACAAGCAAGGCTCGTCTTTATCGTCTTTAATGTTCGACTTATTAAGGAGTTGCCAGACATTTTGTGTGCTCTAAAAATATTAAAATATTATGTGATCTTAGCTATAATCTTTAATTGAGGAATATGCATCCTGATTATTTAAATTATAAGCCATTATAGGCTCATAACAGAAAACAGATAAACAAACCAAAAAAGGGCCCATAAGAGTAAAAGTCTTATTAAATATTATATTTATTGATGGTAATTAATGTCATATGAAGCAATGATAGTTTATTCAGAATAATCCTGAGTTCTCTGCCACTCCTCTGAAGGATGGAAGCCCCCAGGCTTGTAACTGATGCTTGAGTTCTGTCCTCAGGACTCAGATGGTAGAAAGAGAAAACTGGCTTCCACACATGTGCCATGTCACACAGTGCCCCCCACCCCTCCACACACATTTAAAAAAAAACACAAAAAAACCCAATTCCTTTCATGTTAAAGTAAAAATTTTACTGAAATTTTTAAATGAAAAAATAAATTCCAGGAAAAAATGTAGCCTTATCACAACTAATGAAAAGAAAATCTGAAAAATCAAAAGCATTGTATTTACTTAAGGAACTGAACCTATAACTAAATTACTAGCCAGAATTTTATCAACAAATCCAAGCCCTGGCAAAAAACCAACCAATCTAAACAAAATGAGTGATGAACAGGAGAATATATTTTATCATTTTCTGTGCCCAGAATGACTGCTGATAAGAAACTTTGATAGAGATATCACAAGAAAAGAAACTATAGACCAGTATCCCTTACAAATGTAGATTCAAAACCACTATGCTCACTTCTCCAGTCAGACTGAATATCACAATCAACTTAGACTTGGATCAGAAGAGCAACATTGGCTTTAAGGAACACTCCAAATGTAAGCGATTGTAACCCAATGCATTAACAGATGAAAAAAAGATCTCATACACATCTCAGAAGACACAAACACAGACAACTCAGAACCTGTAATACACTTTAATTGATTAAGAATAGACAGAGTGTGTTTTGTGGGCTGAAGCCATCAGAAACACAGCTACTGGCATTGTTAGTAGTGAAATACTGGGAATACCCATTTCTGCTTTCATTTAACCCCACATGAGAGGGTCTTGCCATTATAGCCTTTTTTTTTTTACTCTGTCTCTCCCTAACAGAGAAGGAATAAAGAATAGGAAGAAAGGTCACTGTTTACAAATGACACCACTTATTCTGCAGAAAATCCAAAATAATCTACATACAAATCACTGAATTCATAAATAAATCTAACTAGTTGATAGAATATAAAAATATTTGAAAGCCAATCTTAGCAATAAATAACCTTATACTAATTTCTGAATTGATTTAGAGCAATAAAAACTGTGCGATACTAGGATAAATAGATGGCTCAGCAGTTATGAGCACCTGTTGCTATTCTAGAAGACCCAAGTTCAGTTTCTAGCACCGACATAAAGGAGTTCACAGCCCTCTGTAACTGCAGCTTCAGGGATCTGATGCCTCTGGACTCTGGGACACCTGCACTCATGTGCATATAACCACACACAGATATAAACACGCAGACATACACACACTTAAAGATAATAAACATAGATCTTTACCCAGGAGTCAGGGCTGGAGCTCAGTGGGAAAGGACCAGGTTAGCATGTGCAAAGTCATGGACTCAATCCCAGACCTTAAAAAAAATTAAAAATCTCCCAAACAAGCCAAGCCAAACCAGTACCTGGCAATGAGTATGCTAAATCACACGTGACTAAAACACAGACACCGTGAAACTGAAACAACGTTCCTGGTAAGTCACTGATAGCTAAGCTTCAGTCCATCAAACCACAGAGAACAGACTAGAGAAAAGAGACTAGAGCCGTGGTTCTCAACCTGTGGGTCACAATCTCTCCAATGGTCCTTCCACAGGAGTCACTTCAAACCATCTATAAGACATAGATATTTACATTACGACTCACAACAGTAGTAAAGTTATAGTTGTGAAAGTGAAAGTGATTTTATGGTTGGGAGTCACCACAAGCTGAGAAACTAAATGTTCTAGAAGGTCAGAGTGTTAGGAAGGTTGGGAACTAGACTAGATGGAAGAGAGAGATCTCATTAGGAAGAGAAATAGAAGACATAGATATGAATATCAGGGTGGGCCTGGAATGGGAAGATCAAGTGGGGGTAGAGGGTAGTGGGAGAGACATTAAAATTAAGGGGCATTGGTGGAATAGTATGGAAGAAACTTCACATAAATATATGAAAGAGAAATAGCCAGATCATTAATGGAGAGACAGAGTCCCAACTGGCTATCACTTGCCACCAAATGAAGCTTCAAGTATCAGGACTGGGTTACAACTAATTGGGTTGTTGGCCTAGGTGGCCTCATAAGAATCTGAAAGCAACCTAGGCTACTGCTAAGACTATAGGCTGCTCTCCACAAACTGACAGAAAAGGCCCACCGCTGAAGGCAACACTTACACACTACACTGAATGCGTAGAAGTCAAGTTATTTGCTTACATAGAGCCTCACTCCTACCTGCCAGTATCTTTAGCACAGGAAGGTATTCTGTACACTGCCAAAAGAGAAACACAAGCACCAGCCATCCACAAGTCCTTACCTACAATAGTAGATAACACGACTATTGTAGTAGCACTACCTGCAAGCTATGCAATGGTGGCACAGATGATCTGACTTAAAGGCCCCACTCCATGAGATGGAACTCACACCCAACACTGCTTGTGTGACCAAGAACCCGAGACTTGATAGCCAAGGGATCTAGGGTAAAACCAAATAATACTGATTTTTTTAAAGTAAAAAAAATGTAGTTATAAAATGATATTCTGCTATATTTATGAATTAGTAACCTGTTCAGGCACCATCAGAGAAGCTTCTTCCTGCAGCAGATGAGAACAAATACAGAGACCCACGGACAGACATTGATCAGAGTGAGAAACCTTGGAACTCTCAGGCCTAATTGGGACGTCTCCATCAATCCCTGCCCTCAGACAGGGGTCCCCTTGGAAGAGGACAGAAATAATGCAAGAGCCGGGGCTGGGGGGGACATCAGGAGATCAAGGCCTTCAGAACTTACAGAGACGGAAGCAGCATGCACAGAGCCCGCGCTGGTCTGCATCAGGGCCTTGGAATTACATTATAGCTTCCAGCTTACAGTGTTTCTATGGGATTCCTAAGTCTGCCTTTTCCTGGGCTTATTTATATCTTTTTGTTTGTCTTGTCCAACTTCAATAGGATAGTTGTTTTATTTTACTATATTTTATTGTTATATTAAGAAATGAATGAATAAAAATCTTTACTTGAGCTGTGAGAGGCAAAAATCAGCTTTTCCCAATGGTGTGACACTGAGTAGATCCACCACTCCAGGGCAGGTCTCATGCTCAGAGGTGGTTGACTAACATAAAATGGACTCCACGGTGCTTTGTGTGCTTTTATTTGGTTACAGTTTGGTGTTTTGTTTTCTTTTTGGGTGGTGGTTTATTTTATTTTATTTTATTTTTTTGGGGGGAGGGGATTGTTGTTTTGGGTTTTTGATTTTTTTTTTTGTTTTGTTTTGTTTTTCGAGACAGGGTTTCTCTGTATAGCCCTGGCTGTCCTGGAACTCAGTCTGTAGACCAGGCTGGCCTCGAACTCAGAAATCCACCTGCCTCTGCCTCCTGAGTGCTGGGATTAAAGGCGCGCGCGCCACCACGCCTGGCAAGGGTTTTTGATTCTTGAGGAAGAACTTAATTAGGTGGGTATGGAGGGGGAGGGAAAGAATATGATCAAATCATACTTAAATTTAAAACATTTTAATAATAATAATAATTGAAATGTTCTACCTTGTTAATGAACAGAAAAATTCAATACTGTAAAGATGCCAATTCTCCCCACACAGTGCATTTAGAGACTTTTAACCTAGAAGATTCATGTGTGAATAAACACACATGCAAACTGACTTTTTGTTTTGTTTTGTTTTTGGTTCTCTGGTTTTGTTTGTTTTTGAGGTTAGAGCAGGTTGGCCTTAGAACTTAAGAGTGATCCTCCTGCCTACCTTGGGCATTCAATGATTCATGACAAGCACCACCATGTCTGGATTTGATAATTCTTAAGTTATGTTAAAGTGAAAACTGGACAAATAGAGCAAGACATTAAATAGCAAAAAAGCATGAAATCCTTTCACTGTTAGAAGAATGTTCTTTATAAGATGTAGCTACACAGTCAATATGGGATGGTGGATGGCACAGTGTGAAACCAACATAAAGAAACCAACTGGTGAAAGGAAAGTGTGTGTGTGTGTGTGTGTGTGTGTGTGTGTGTGTGTGTGTGTGTATACACACACACACATTACAGCTTACATTATGGGTCATTGGAGAAATAATACCTTTTCAATAAGCACTTGGGCCAAAGACAACACACTGAAAGATATTTGATCACACTGAGATTGTGTTATTTACTGAAAAAACTTGTTTCTAGTTGTGGTGTGGCTTAGCCCTAACACACACCTTTAATCTAAGAGCATTTTGTTTATTGTAAACAGGATTAAATAAAATCAACCACAGGTCAAGAGGTGTAGCAAGCGACCAGTTGACAGGGGGTGAACATGGGAAACAAAGTCAAAGAGAGTAAGAGGAAGTCAGGAGGAGGGGTGGAGAGATGGACAGGAAACAGAAGGGAGAGACATTCAGTTTCAGAGGTTTTTTTGAGACACATAGTGAAAGAGAACTTCCTTTTGGGATGTCAGCTGTAGAGGAAGTTCAGCTGGGTGCTTTCTCTGCCTCTCTGAGCCAGCAGGCTTGTACCCCAGCATCTGGCTCTTTAGTCTTATTGGCAAAGTACAATATTTGAGATTTTTGTTAAAAATCATAGATTTGGGATTTTCATGACCTTGAAAGAGGCAAATATTTCTTAAAACAAAAAGAAACCCATTGAAAATGAAAACGTTAAAATGGGCCACTTTAAAACTAAAGACATCTGCTCATGAATGAATGTCACTAAACTAAGAGTATAGAGAATCAAGCTACAGAGAGGAGATACTTGTAATACAAGGACTCTTGCCTCCACCATTCATATATGCTCCTCCCAAATGCCAATCAACAAAGATAAGCTGGGTGTGCACAATGGTGCACACCTGTGACCTAGCACTGGGAGGAGGATCAAGAGGCCATCCTTAGGTACAAAGGAGTCTGAGGTCATCCTAACCCAGGTACTTGCTACAGTGCTGGGCCCACTCTGTAATAATTTGTTGATTTATATACTTTTATGGCTGTGTACTTCAAGTTTTAAAGTTGATGTCACACCATGTGGCCTGATGTCATTTCGAACCATCCGTGCTGAGCAGGCTCTGACTGAAGCCATGGGCTGGGGAGAGCCATTCCAATGCACCGCCTCACTGAGCTCTCAGACTATACCAGACTGACTTGCTTCTTATTTCCATTAGGTAAAAAGACCAAATTCACAAAAATCTACCTGGTTAACAGATGCCACAGAATTAATCTGCGCTGCCTGAGCCTATACTCCTTAGTCACTATCACACACTATGTCTTACCTCACTTATATGACTACCTGCTTACTAATTTCCTCCCTTAATAATACTGTTTACTTCTATCTTATTTTATTCAAACCCATAATCTGATCCCTGGTCTTCTCTCTTACTGAGAACATTGAAATCATGTCCTTGTGATTAATCTCATAAAGCTCAAGCCTGGCTACCATCAGATAATAAATTCCTTGGGAAGTAACCATGTCTTAGGTCTCTCTGGGTTACCCATACCACTGTGAGTATATTCACGAGGGATATGCTTTGCTGGAAGGAGTGAAAGCCGAGGTACTATCTGTCCTGTGTTCCACAGAAGCCTCTCCCCCACTATCTATCCTGTGTTCCACAGAAGCCCCTCCCTACTATCTATCCTGTGTTCCACAGAAGCCCCTCCCTACTATCTATCCTGTGTTCCACAGAAGCCCCTCCCTACTATCTATCCTGTGTTCCACAGAAGCCCTTCCCTACTATCTATCCTGTGTTCCACAGAAGCCCCTCCCTACTATCTATCCTGTGATCCACAGAAGCCCCTCCCCACTATCTATCCTGTGTTCCACAGAAGCCCCTCCCCACTATCTAAGTCTCCCCCACTATCTATCCTGTGTTCCACAGAAGCCCCTCCCCCAGACACAGGAGGCATGTGAAGGTGTGTAATGTAATGTGAGTTTCATGATAAGGACAGCCAACGAAATAGAAACAAGAAAAGGAGTGTATGGTTTTGGCCCATGGTTCCTGCATCTGAGAAAGGATCCCCACAGAAGAACTGAGCTCATACCACACCCCATGGTGAAAGACTAGAGGTTTCCGTAGGATCAAATTAAAAATAAGGATATCCATTTTTAAAAGTCTGCTGTGTTTAACATTTTACTGGGGTTTCAAACCATGGCATTTGATAAGAAAAAGAAACAAAAGGTGCCAGAGAAGAAAGTAAGAATTCAAAATCTCTATAAATGGATGATATGATCTTATATACAAGCAACCAAGAGGAACACACTCAAAAGTATTAGAATTAATGATTTCAAGGTTGCAGAATATATGCCCAACACACAAAAGTTATTGCATTCCTATACATTTGCACTGAATAACCCGAAAACAAAACCAAGATAATAACCCCATATGCAACATCAAAAAGAATAGAAAATTAGAAGCACAAAACATAGACATGATTACAGAATATTTAAATACATGAGAAAACATCCCACCCATGATCAGACCACTTAACACTGTTATAGCAGCAAAACTCCTCAAATTGCTTTACAGATTCAGATAATTCCTTCCCATCAAAACTCCTTTGTAGACACTGAAAAGCTGATAGTACAACTCTCCCAGAATTGAAAGGTACCCAGAATAGCCCCAACAATCCTGCAACAGAAGAATAAGTAGGGCTAACACTGCACAACATGAACCTCTTTCAAAGCAATTACAATCAAGGCTTTGTTGTACTGGCACAAGGACATGATCAATGGAATAGAACTGAAAAGTTGGAAGTGTGGTTCTGTTTGGTCTGCTTTCTACTGCTGAGATAAAACGCCATGACCAAAGCAACGCAGGGAGGGACGGGTTTGTTTACTTTACACAGCACATTCACAGTTGAAGACAGGAACTTTAGCAAAGCAGGAACCTGGAGACAAGAGGTGGGTCAGAGACCAGAGAGCACCTTTCCCTACTAGCCTTCCTGTGTGGCCCTGGCTATCCTGAAACTCACTCAGTAGAGCAGGCTGGCCTGGAACTCAGATTTGCCTGTTTCTGCCTCTGCTGGGATTAAAGGCATGTGCCACCACCCCTGACGCAGACTCTCCTCTGTGTGCCTGGGTCTTCACTGTGGTACTCAGCTCAGCTGGTTTTCTTAAATGTCTTCCTGTCTCAGCTTCCATTATACTACCTTTTCCAACATCTCTTACTGATCTTTCCTTTTCTAATTTATAAATATTGGAGTTCATCTCTCTACCCCAATCTCTACACATATTTTTCCTTTCTATGACTTTTAAGGTACTATTTTCATAGTGCTAGGGATTGACTCTAGGTGTTTTGTCTATACTACATAAGTGCTCTACTGAGTTATATCCCACACCTACAACAAACAAAACAAACAAAAACATGGATTCAAAGTCTTACTGTGGCACCCAGCCAGGCCTTGAACTTGCTCTGGCCAAGCTCAAGGCAGAGCTCCATATCTTTAGCTTTAGCCTCCACATTGCTGAGACGTAAGGCCTGACCTCCTGGCTTAAGACTGAGTGCAGACTCCTCCTCTATACTCTTAACTCATCCATCTTTCTATTCTCCAGTTCCACCTGGATTGTCTCTCAAGTACTTCATCCAACACAAAGACAATATTACTCTTCTCCAATCCTGTCTATAATCTGCCTGCTCCTCCAAGTCTTTTTGTTTTTCAATAAATTGCTCTACAACAGATTTAATTCTTGAATTCAGAGCTCAACCAGAAATAGTGTATTTCCAGCACCAACTGAGCAAATCTCAAATTCACCTGCTTCTCTCTGTCCTCAAGTAACTCATTTTAAGTATTTTCATGTAGATTTCCAAACCAGCCTTCTAAACAGTCTATTAGTCAATTCACCTGCCTGTCTGATGCTTCAAAAGTGAACTCTTTAACTTCTGCTTTCAGTAATGATGGAGCAGCTTGTTAGAGACTGTTGTTCACATTGAAATAAGACAAAATTAAAGACAAAAATGACACCCCCCAATAAAATCAAAACAATAAGCTCCTTCCTGTTTATTAATACCAGTCTCAGTGCCCAAAGGTTCTGGAAGAGACAAGGAAGTTGAAAAGATTGTGATGGTATTGTGGCATTTACTGTCCCCACTCCCAGGCTATTTGCTGTTCTTGGTGTGGAAAAGAGGCTAAAACACAGGCAAATGTTTAAGGACAGGACTGCTCACTATCCCAGGATATAGAAGGACAAAAACTAATGGCAGTTATAGTACTAAAGCTTTAGAATCCAATAGAGGTGAGGAGGTGGGCAGGGTTGAAACAGAAATCTCATGACTTAAGTTTTCTCTCCAAATACAACCAACTTTTGAACTTGAACACGACAGAGGACAAAGAAGCAAAAGGGAAAGATTTAGAAAGAAGCAGGGAGCTTTAGTTTCTAAACATTTCAGCTGACCAGAGGAACAAACAGTGACAGAGGTCAGAACCAGTACTGATGAACACTCTTGAACCTGGTTGGAAACTTCAGCGTGGGTCTCAGCCATCACTCAGCATCAGACTCTCTAGAGGGCTTGATTACTGGCACTGTCCAGCTTCTCATTCGATAGGTCTAAGGTGAACCCACGAATTTGCTGCTAGTCCCCAGACTCTATCTTGAGAAATACTCCACAATGAAATACATCAACACTTGCCTCATCTGGAACGCTCAGTGAGCAGTACTTTCCAAAGACCAGCAAATGCTGTTACAAAATCATACTTGGGCATAAAAATCCATTCAGAGGTCATGATAGTCCAGAACATTTTATATAATGAACTTTGGAAATTCATTGGCGTTGTTTTAGATCCAAATGCTATTGATCTTAAAAAACCACCACTGCTGAATTCTGGTACAGCGGTGACAAAGAGTCCCCTCGGGAATCCTTCTCCAAATACCTTTGCATCATAAGTTATGTTTTCTCTATATACGTAAACAGAACTACATATCATACCAGAATGAATGCAGAGGCCGGCATGAGCATGTAGGTTTGTTTGTTTGTTTGTTTGTTTGTTTAACAAAGCCAGAGTAGGAATTACAAAAAAAAAGTAAAACAAGTACATTTTTCTACACTATGGTTGTGGAAAAAAATATAAAAACAAAATTTTATAAGAATTATATCACTTCTATTAGTACCCATTTAAAAATAATGAAATGTATAAGCTGAGACTAAAGTAGTTCTGGTAAGCACAAAAGCACCTGGGTTTGACAGCAAGCACCACAAAACGAAATGGGCCATCTATAGAGCCACAGTGCATACTCTTTACCTCGTTTTCTTTCACGTTCTCAAGAACACTATTTTTTTCCTTCCCAGATTGGGGGTGGGGGAGGGGGTGAACAGCCATGAATCTCTGCATTGGGAGAGGTTAGTGTCTGTAAGGGCTTGCAACACCTGACGCTAACCCCGCCAGAACAACTGTGAAAGAGAAACAAAAGGTGGGGACAGAACCAAATTGCTCATTGCTACACTTTGCAATATTCCTAGCTTTCGCTTTCCAAGGTCAATGAAACATTCTTGTCTAAAAATCTGTTACTTTCCCAAAGATAATTTTCAGATTCATGATGCAGGATTCCAACTTCGTCATAGATGGTGGGTACCAATATTCCTTTAGTTCACTGTATGTGTTTCTTCCCAAATTCCACTTACTTTATTTTCCTGTTACTGTGAAGATGCTCAGATAAAAGCAGTTCAGGGTTTAGAAAAAAGGTTTAGTACAACAGTTCAAGGTCTGTCATAGCAGAAGTCACCATGAATACATGAATGCAGTGCTTAGCCAGGTTCCATATCTTATACAACCCAGAATTCCTTACTTAGGGAATGGGGTCACCCACAGTGGGCAGGTAACAGCCCACAGGTCTATTCTCCATGACATTTTTAGATTCTGTCAAGTTTACAGCACTGACCATCACAATTGGTTCATGGATAGATTTAGAAAATCCATGAACTTAGAAACCCCACATGTTTTAAATTGAATGGATAAGCAATTCTATAAGGGAAAATAGCCCATAGTGTTAATGCACTCTTAAAGAGTAAAAAAAAAAATGTGAAAAGACAGAGATCTTTCTTAAATGTGTGATCTGAAGAGAAATATAGAGTAGAGTCCCTTCCTTAAATAAATAGGTATGAAATATGAGTACATTAAGTTCCATTAAAAAAAAAAAACCCTTAGAATAAGACCCTTGGTTTTATATATCATAAACCTAAAACTTGGAGACATGAAGGTAATGTTGAGGCTATGATGCCAGCAAAACCCACTAGCTTCCTGCCAGCATGCTTGTCCTTTCTCACTAGGCTGTGCATACAAAACCAGACAGGAAGGCCCTGATACACTTAATGGCAGCAAGTCCCATATCTGATAAGTATACTAGCTAAGAAAAAAATTGAGTCATTATTTTGGGTACTACTGGGTCCCAACACATGCAGACATCTATTTTTTATGTAGACAACACACTCTCTTGAATACATTTTAGAACTTGCCTCTTTCATGGTAGAGACGACCAACAACTCGTCAATCATCTGACAGACAGGAGTGCTTAACACGACTGCACTCAATCTCAGCTAAGAGCACACACTTGACCCAGAGGGGCAGAGGACATTGAGGAGAAAGGGGACTTCAAGGAGGCACTTTAACACATTTCTTGCTCAGTCAATTACACCGAAAGTACACAACACAATAAAGAGTAAATTAGTTGAGTGGATCTTTCAGTAACTGCTAAAGCGGTTTAAAATTTTTAAGCAAAACCTCTTTTCAAAGTTTATTCTCCTGTTTATTCACACCAAAGAACAGTGAGTACAAAACCCCACAAGGATAATATGTTCAGTGGGAAGAACTTTTATAGTGAGTAATTAAGCTGAGAAAGCTGAAAAAGAATGCCTCATTTTGGTGTCAAGATGAATAGGAATCTGAAATTTGTTTTTAATTTTTTCCAAAATAATTACAAAACGGAAAGTCTATAAATAAGAATCTAAGAGAGTCTTCACTTTCCTGCCCCCCTTTGACTTCTGAAATACAGTGCAACTTTCTACCAGCTGTTATTTTAAAGCAGAAACAGTAATGAACATATGGGCTTCCTCTATCAAGCAGCTGTAGTGTAGTTAAAGTTATAATAATTGTCTTCCTGTAAGATAAATTTACATTAAAAACATGGCCGGTAAGAAATAAATAGCCGAGCCTCAGAGCCTTCTGATACAAAATTTAAAAATTCATAACCGTCTATGACAAATTACAGAGATGTAGATGAAATCCCTAAATCCTGTCTTTTGGTCTTTAGGATTTAGTAGATATAATAGATGATGCACAAATCAGTTTGTCCCACCCCTATGGCCCCATAGCTCATAGTTTCCTTCTTGTTCACAATGTGGTGACATTGGTGAGTTCAGATCCTCATCCCTAAAGCCAGCAACTAAGTTCTTAAAATTTAACAGTTCAAATCCACTATTTCCATTGGCCATTGAACTCTGAACCACAAGCCCCCTGGTGGATTAGGAAAAACCCAACATGTGACACATTACTCCCCAAGCCCACCCCTGCCCCAGCTATGCCTCACTTATGTGAGTTTGAGTAAACTGAAAGGAACCCACAGCACATTTGACCACTCCGTGGGAATGGAGCTACCACCTACCTTTGTCTGGATGGTTTAAAATCATAATTCTCTTGTGTGCTGTTCTAATCTTGGCCTTGCCAGCAGATGGGCTGTAAAAAAAATTAATAGATAGTGCAAAATGCAGATTATAAATTAATGATTTATATGGGCTACAAGAAATTAAAAACTAATGAGAATTTCACCATCTTGTGGACAAATACAAAATTACAAGCTTTATGCTTAATTCCACTAACCATCAAAATAAACCATCGTGACAATATTGTATTTTCCTCCAGTCCTTTATAATGTCAATCTTCCTTCTCAGGTTTAGAAAATAAGTAACTTAAAGGCAGACTGGATATTTACTCCACCATAGAACCCTGACCAGCAAACACAGGAAAGACCCTGGGTTCAGCACCCAGCACTAAAACCCACACAACAATACAACAACCCACAGGCCAGGAGAGTCACAGGATGCACAGGATGGAGGACTGAAAACTTATGCTTCTCAGGTCACCCTGGAGAAGTTGACATGTGGTATCACTGGGATTTGAGTTCTAGAGCTAGTCTGCTAGCCTTTGAGTCAGTTTTGCTATGGAGCATTGGGTGTTGTTGGTCAAAGTCTGAATCTCTGCGCTCAGTTTCCTCACTGCAGGGAGCCAGTGTACTCCCCGCAGGGCCAGCATAAGGCCAAGCGCTAGGACAGGCCCAGTAGGAAATGTGTGCTCCAGAAGAGCTGCCTTTTGTAGTCCTTCAACAAGTAGTCTCAAAACTCCATACAGTGTATCTAGCTTTGTAAGAAACCTGTGGGAAAATCTGGTAGTAGAGCATACAATGTGAGTGAAAATTAAAGAGGACAGATTAAATAAATATAAAATTATATATACAAAATACAAATATATACAAAACATTTTTCCATAAATAAAATAAACAAGGTCCTTTATGCAAGGACCCAAGAATAATTCTTTTCATGGCTTACAGAAAGAAGCCTTACAGAGGAACATATTTTTAAACTTACCTTTTAGTTATCTCTCAAATAGATACTGTATGATTTCAAAGACTATTGATCTTTGAGAGAGCAAATTAGCAATCACAAGAGCTAAGAAGACTATTCTATTTAACTGCTTATGAAGAAATAAAAACCACATCATTCTGAACCCAGCACAGATTTGCTTCTTGTGGCTGATGTACCTGCATGCTTTGTTTAAGGAGCCCATGCTCCAGCACGTGGAGATGAGCTATGCTGTCTCGTTGTTGCAGATGCCTGACATGTCTCCTTAAGTACTTATAAATGACTTACAGGCACAGTCTATAGCTTGTACCTTAAAACACTACTTCAGACTGAATATGCAATCAGTGCTTGATGAATTTTACAGTATCCTTAAACAAACCCAAAGAACCCACAACCAAGAGCAATAGTAATCACAAAGAGTGAACTCCTTAAAAGAAGGAAGGCTCTACTCTAGCAAACTCTAACATTATAGGAGACTTGTTATATTATTCAAATTAGAAACCCATAAAAAGAAACGTCAGAAAGCTACCACTAAATAAGAAAGACATAGATTTAGGAAAACACAAATTTCTATTGTACATATTTGAAGTCACATGGAGTATTGGCTCTTATTTTAGATGTTAAGTTTTAATTGAACATATGAAACAAAGTCAGAAAATCATGTTATAATATCCTTAAAAATCAATTACAATGCCTATTTAAAAACAAAAAGTAACATTTTTTTTTACACAAACCCTGAAGTATTGTGTACTCTGAGGTTTGCTACCCACCAAAATAGATTAAAGTAAAAATGCACGTTAGAGAAGTTCCTCTCTACAAGTAATTTACGTCACTACATTTAGGATAATTATCATCTTAGTGGTGAGCTTTGAAGATGAGGGGAGGATTCTCATTTACATGCACAGTTTATTCCCCTTTTGCTTTTGCTCTATTAAAACTCTAAATCTTTGCTACATTTTAATAGATTTATTTGTTGCCATCGCCATGGATTTCAAACTGCTCCCTGTAATATGTTTGATTGGCAGGGGAAGGGAGGGTGGGGGTGGGCGTAGGTGGAAGAAACAAGGTTTGTGGAGCTGAGTGGCATCCTTACACCTACAAGAGTAGTACTGAGCTTGAGTAAACAAAGCCATTAAGTTTAGGGATAATAATGCTTCGTGAGCAGTGCTGAGCAAGAAATGGTTAGTTACTGACAGCTCCCTTAGCTTAATTTTAATTCTATCTGCTTTTTCTGAGAAAGAAAACTCCCGTTTCTTAGATTAAAATAAAGCACTAAGCAAAAATAAGGCCCAGTCTTTTAAAATTATTACTGCATTTGTTTATTTGTACCTATCCACCCACCCATCCCTCTGTGTGTGTGTGTGTGTGTGTGTGTGTGTGTGTGTGTCTGTGTCTGTGTCTGTGTGTGCACCACAGTATGCCTGTGAAAATGAGTTCATGTGGTTCGAGGTACAAACGTACTGTACTGTACTGTACTCAGATCATTGGGCTTGGTGGCACATACTTTATGGGCTAAGCCATCTAGATAGCCCACAGTTTGCTGTTTAGAGCCGGTCATAAAAATGTTTGGGGTTAAAGACTGTGTTGATGTATAAGGTTTGTGAGTATAGCACTTTAATTCTTCTGCTTAATCACACTGATTAAGTCACTAGGAAATGTGCAGTAGATGATATACTGTAACCATCTATCTGTATATACTAGATAACGCTAACCCTGGAATCTGAGATGGGGAGGATCATGAGTTCAAGGCCAGCCTAGGTTACAGTTTTACAAAAACCTAACAGTTGGGGATGTAATTTAGTGGTACAGTCCTTACATAGCACATTCAAGGCCTTAGGTTTAATTCCCAGCACTACAAAACCCACAAACAACCAAAAGCACCTGAGCATATGCTCTAAAGAACAAAAACCACATGAACACAGATCCTAGTAAATCTATGATAGAAGAAAACAGTCCTGACACTACTGTTAGTTACAGCCACACAATTTTATTGGCTTTTCCCCCTATAATGTTTAGTATTAGACAATAAATGAATGGTAAAGTGTAAAATAATACATGGTACAGAGCAAACTGCAAAAGTAAAAAAAGAATTGTGAAACAAAATCTACCATGATAGCTAAAGATATGCATCTAGTCCAGAGAGAAATCAGTACCACAGTGCAGATCTTGTGAAGGATAGACTTGGACTCTAGGAATCCTTGTTAGAGAGCAAAGAGCATAAATAACTTCAATTAATCTAGACCTCAAGTTTTAAAAGGCAAAAACATGCTATGTTCTTTTCTGGGCTTTATTTTTAAGTCTTAAATGTAAGTACAAACTTGTTGTAATTCCCCTCCCCAATTTTCAAGACAATCTTGGCCACAAAACAAAAATACGTATGCAGCACTTACCTTACACCTAAAATAAGACTAGCCTCTCGCCTACTCATTTTCTGCTCGAATCCTCCTTTATAGTAGGATGAAAAGCTCTGCACGGAAAAGAACAAGAAATAATTAGTTCCATGCACGAAGTAGCATGACCTCAATCCCCTCATACTGGTACAGGAAGAGCAATACATTTTACTAGAAATCAACTTGAAATTGCAGGGGAATGCACTACACAATGATCCTTTCATGAAACTCCAACCAAGATGAATGTGAGAAAAAAGCTAACAATGTTTTCAACTTTTCAATGCATTAATTTTTCTCTACTGAGATATAACTGAAGGATCAGCAAAAGCCAATGTTTTCCCTAAGCAAAGAACTTTTCTCATTGGATAACCTTGACTAGGTCACTTAGAGCGATATGACAGGTGTTTGTTTGCCTCTATCATGGATGACAAAGAAAGAAGAATGTGTCGTGGTAACCAACAGGAAAGTCAAGAGAGGCTGGGGTACCATGGCCATGGTGGCTGCTGATGTGAGTTAGGAAGGTACAAGTCAAAAGTAGGAAGAACCCATTGTGAAAGGCCTGGTAAACCATGGAGACAAGTTCTTATTCTAAATGGAATGAAAAACCAGAGCACTGGAGTAGCATCATTTGGCATTGTTTGGAAGGATTAGCCTGAGGAGTGGAAAAGAACAAGGTTGGAAGTCAGAGACCAGCTGAAGACCATGACTGTGAACTAGCAAGACACTGGGGACAAAGGAAGTTGGTAGCTGAGAATGTGGTGGAAAGTGGCCAGATATTTGTCATGTATCTTAAAAGCAAACATTTGCCTGGTGGACTACTATGGGATATGACAAAAAGAGGACTTGTAAATGGTGTAGAAGACAAGTTATGTGCTGTCCAGATGCCTTGTTGGACTAAAGGACTCAGATACAGGGCTGTTGCTTGCTGGTCAGCCTGAGCTCTGACCATTTAAGCCCAAAGTCAAGGTCATGCACTCTTCCTAGAGCAGCCCATATCTGAAGTGACTGAGTGAGGGGTGTGTACTGTGGTTCTCTAGGGTTCAGTCCTTGGATGCAGTTATACTTACTTCCTAGGTCATGTTTAATCCATAAGCCTGTTCTAAACACAATGAATGGTAGCTGCTGTGGCCCAGCCTTTGTTAAGTCTGCACTGCAACCCAACTTGCTCCTCTATCCTTGTCTTGCTTGGAAGGATGCTGAGTCTAAGACTGCTCCTTACAGTTATATCCCTCCAATTTTTGCCCTAATTATCTGCTTTTTAGAGAACCCAAACCACACAAATGGCTTCAAGATTTGTGACCTAGAGCTCCCATAAAGATTGAAGGAAGGAACAGATGTCAGTCATGGGAAATAGATATCATGAGGATGGTTTCAATTCAATATTAAATTTGAATCGTCTATCAAATTTCTAAGTGGACAAGAAGTTCAATCTACAGAAAAGCCCTGAGAGTTCTCAGTGTGATCAGTGTGATCAGTGCTTGGTGAAGAGAGACTGAGCTAGACTCCCAAAGGTGTGTAAGTACAGAGACTAAGCCTAGAAGTCTGCATCAAAGCTTGAAACAGAAGAAAACTAAAAAATGCTAACACTGACCTAGAAAGAAAACTAGAAGCCCAAAGTGAGGTAGGGAAAATTGGTTTCAAATGCTTCTGATGGGTAAAAGAGAATGTGATCCAAGAATCAACACCAGGAATTAACAAAGAGAAGGTCAACAGAGAGGCAAAGTTGAGTTCCAGCCCAGCCAGCCTGGGCTTTATAGAGATCCATCTCAGAAACCAGGAAAAAATGAAGCCAACTGAGTCAGCTGGGCACAGCGTTGCATAGCTGTGATCAAGGCACTTAGAGGAAGAGGCAGGAGAAGCACACACATCATTGTTCCCTCTGGCTACAGAACAACATCCTGTCTCAAACTGGGGAAAAGAAGAGATCAAAGATGAGAGGCAAAGAAATCAGAGAAAGCAAGGGAAAGCAATTATTTTCTAGAGCTCTAAACACAAAGTAGGTATATGAACTCAGGTTTTAGAGAGAAACATAGGTATATATGATTGCACACATATACAATTCTAGACAGAAGCCTGAATTTTTATGAGGAATAATAAGTACCTATAGTCACTGACTATAGTACATATCAGGGATTGATTCCAGAACCCTGGTTGTATTGAAATGCTGACGTGTACAAGTCTGTTACATAAAATGGCAACATAATAGCTGTATATAAACTACCTCATCCCCTTATACACTCCGAATCACCTGTAGGTCCCTAAAACAATGTAAATGCCACACAAATAAGTAGTGGCTATACTGTAATTGTTTAAATAATTTTGACAAAATTAAAAAAAAGTGTATGGGTTCAGTACAGAAGCAACTTCCCCCTCCATGTTGATGTTTGGCTGCAAGTCATGTCAAGGGCTGTCTTTTACCACATAGATACTGATCCAAAAATCAAACAGCACATTAGGAGTAACATGACCTATTCCAAGTGCCATGTCATTTTTAACCCACTACAGAAGCAAAATACAAGAGACTGTTACAGAGGACAGGAGAGTAAACCTCAAGCCTGAGCTGGAGAGAAACTGGGTACTTGACAGAGGAAGGCCAGATGGGCCAAAAGGCTCTCCCAGGAGACCAAAGTCTTTACTAGACGCAAACCTTACTGCTAGACGAGAGCGGGATATTTGAGTTGATTACCACAGCCATTCTACAGGAGCACATTTGTTCTTATTTTGGTCTTAAATCATGCTTAAGGATGATTAAGTTCTTCTTTACAAACAAAAGGTACTGCTGTGAGTCTTTATCTACCTTAAGTTACTCTGAGATGCAGAGTGAGCATGAGATAAAATGATGTTTCCCACACTGTCATTCCCTCTATAGTCTCAAGTCATTAACCTTAAATGCAAACACTGGTATTTGTGCTATTTTCCTTTTTACTCTATAGAAATGGTGCCACAGAAGTTCCTCAAATTCCAGTGTCTGCATTCTTATAGTCATCATACCTTTCTAAAAGAACACTGTTTTGTGGACAGACATTGATCCTAGCAGTGTCAACAGAGAGAAAAACAAACAAGAGAAAATGATAGCTTATGTTGCTTAACTACTAAATTATAGGCACGTTTCTTCAGAGAAAATCCTGCCTTCTAAAACCATGAAGTTTAGATTTTCATATTAGACAATTCTAAAAAGAAGTATTTTTATAATGACTATTATATAAATGTTTAGTGAGTAATTAAACAGTCATTAGAAGGGAAAGAGACGGCAGGTGTGGTGGCACATGCATGCCTACAATCTCAATACTTGGTGTGCGAGGCTGGCAGATCAAGAGCTCAAAGTCAACACTGACTACATAGTGAGATGCTATCTCAAAAACCAAAAACCCAAAGAGGCTAGGAGTAGTGGCACCTGTCTACAGGAGATGGGAAAAGGAGGAACAAAGACTTCAGGCCAGCCTGGGCTACACGAGAGCCTCCTTCAAAAAGTCTATCCAACACTAGCTAGAGTATAATAGTCATCAAAACCAGAATTCCAAGTTCATACATAAGAATCATATGACTAAAAAACTTAACAGCATAAACTAGACAGTCTCATAAATGATGTGAGGGAATCAAACGTCTCCTTCTTCCCAACCTCCAGGTGGAAGCCTCAGACGCGCTCGGAGCTGCCCAGAGTCGCTCTGCAGTATGACAAGGGAACATCAAAGGGGCTTCCTAAGGCAGCCTTGTTGAACTTACTGGAGAGGAAATCTTCCGTGCTGTAGCAGTGATTACTTGTTCTAGAGGTCTCCAGATTTGAAATGCATAACGACCTAAACAGTAAGTAGAACAAATACAAATATATTTTTCATAATAAATGTCAGTCATTACTTTTAAGGTGCTTATCATATATAATTTATTGATAGTTTATCTTATAAATGCTATTTCAAATGAGTATTCAAATTTTATCAAAAAGACCTATTATTTTTCAAACTTGTAATTTACTAAACAAACAGACTTTGACTTTAATATTATCATAGCTAAAACACATATCAAGTTCTAGCTCATAATAATAGAATGTTTTCAGTGTTTATATGTATATTATTTTATACTTATGCACTGTTACAGAATACAATAATATCTTAATATTCCTTCCACAATAAACTGAACAGAACAAGTCCCTGTTTGTAACAGATCCTTATGATACTACATAGTTAATTACTTTGCCATTTATGATGATGGTCACATTGACGTGCACAGCAATCAAACACTTGGGCAGACACAGGGTATAGGAAAGCACTTAACAGAGTGACCTGGAGGGTAAGAAAGCAACCACTTCCAAAGGAATTGGGAAGCTATGAAGCTAGTTCCTAAGTAACTGATTATCTGTTTGTCTCACTCTGGATGTTACTTTCTCTAAAATCTTATTTTAATTTTCCCTTTTTGGTTTTTAAAGGTTTAATTCTCATTTAAAAATTGCCAGATTCCAGTGATTTCTCATCTATAAAACTTAGCATCACTCTTAGCTCCAAGGTACCTGAAAAGAGTTTGGAAATTATCTCCAAGGTGATCAAAAGATTATAATTACCATTATGTTATATTTCAGATTATAATTACTACTGAAAATGAAAGTTAAAATGGTTCAGTTTATTTAACCATGAATTCACATTTTTACATGTACATACTGGAGTAAATGTTTTTAATTTGATTACTAGAAAGTGATCCAGTCAAATTACTAAGAAGTAAACATGGATTAGGAAATGTAAAACCAAATAGAAAACACATGCTTATATTATACTTAAGAGAAATAGTAAGAAACTCTGCAAGAGGAAATGTTAGTTGTTAAATCAAAATTGCTAAACTGGTCTTTGTCAGAGATTTTCTAACAATCAACCAAAGATGAAAAATTTAATATGAGTTCCTGTTTCTAAAAATATATCTGTGTTTTTGGAAGAAGGCCCTTGTGTTGACAAGTGAGGCCCTACAGCAATACAGATCCTAAGTCACTCTGAGAGCTCTGCCCAAGAATACCCTCAGAAGGCACACTTCCTACTGTGCCCTGCCCACTGGTCTTGCTAGAAAACCATGTAAGATACCACCAACCTAAATTCTAATACCAGCCAGAAGCTCATTTGCAAATTAAAAATTCTAGTGGGAAAATTAAACTATCTGGATCTTTCAGGACAGTTTACCATTTTACTCTACATATAAAATATCACTTTCAAATCACCTCAGAGTTCTTGAAAACCATAATCAGGCACACCAACTAAACTCCTGCCTTAGTGAAAGGAAAGATAAAGATTTCAGGAAGTGATATTTGAAGGTTCATTTAAACATACATACACTAGAGGATCTAGTTGCAACAAATGGAAGAATACCTTTTCCTAGGTTCTTTTATCAGTCTTATTTAGCTCTGGGCAAGTTCTGCTACTCTAATTTGTAACATGAATTTTTTCTGTGTAAAATATACACACAAGTTCTTGTCATTGTCTGAAAGAGGAGCAAATAAGATATATCCTTTTTCTAAATTAATATGAAAAGCTCACAGTTAAATTTAAAATTACGCCTACCCTATAATAGTACTAAAATTGATTAATGTTTATGACAACTTTCAGGATTCCTTTAAAAACATTATCTTTTTCTCATCAAAGCTCAGAAGTAGTTAACTATAGTAGAAAATCCATGCATATCCCTGCTGGCAAAAAGATCTATAGGGCACTGTTAATTTTAAGTTCTGATTGTTTTTAATGAGAACTGTGTAAAATTAAAAACTGTATGGAACCAAATAAAACTCTGTCATTTTGTATTGGATCTTAACTGTATTAACATTGAATGTAATGTAGCTTTATCCAAAGAAAAAAATACAATTAACATTAACAAATCCATAGAATTTAGAAACAAAAATTTAAATAACATGATGTAATGGTTAATTTTAATTGTCACCTTGACACAGTCTAAAAATCACCTGAGAAGAGTGTTTCAATAAAGGGACATCTTAGCTCAGGTTGGCCTATGGACATGTCTGTAGAATGTCTTCATTATATTCACTAGTGTGGGAAGACTGCCCACTATGGATGGTACCATTCCCTAGACAGAGAATCCTGACCTGAGAAAGGGTGGAGAAAGACTGCTGAGGACAAGCATGCATACAGTAATTCTCTTTCTGTTTTGATGAGATATGACTAGCTGATTTAAGTTTCTAGCACCTTGATTTCCATGCTATAATAACTGTATCTGGAATTGTGAGCTAAAAAAGCCTTTCTCCCCCAAGTTGTTTATCAAGGTATTTTAACAAAGCAAAAGCAAACAAAACTAACACAAGACAATTTTATCAGATTAACATTTAGTGAAGGAATAACTATGTAATTTAAAGTTGTAAGTTAACAATTGAGTAAGTATCCTTAACATTTAAAAACACTTCTTCTAATAAGATAATTGTGGTAGTGAACTAAATTAATCCAAGTTTACAAACAAACAAAAGGCTATATAAAAAATAAAGAAATAAAAAAGAATAAACTATAACAACAGTTACAAGATGACTAAGTAGTCAAGGAACAACTATATTCTTCAGAAGAAAGACCTTGAAATGTTTAAGTCCATATGAATGTGAGAGTGTAGGGGAACCTCCATTGTATTAAAGAGTTTAGGGCCAGAGATGGCTAGAGGGCAAAAGTACTTGTTGTTCAAGGCTGACAACCCAAGTTCCATCCTGGAACTTCTGTAGTAAAAGAGAACTGACTCCCTAAAGTTGTCAAAAGCCATCTATGTGCTCCTGCCCACTGTGTGTCTATGTTTACATCATACATATACATAAACACATCATCAGGTAATAGCAAAAAGTAAAACATAATTTTAAAAAAATTGTTTTTAATTTACTTTATTATTTATTTAGGTATATTTGTGGGCAGGTATTTGCAAAAGCCAAAAAAAGGAGTTGGCTCCTCTGGAGGTGAGTTAGAGCAGTTGTGAACTGCCTGGTGTAGGTGCTAGGAACTGAACTCTGGTTTTCTGGGAGAGCAAGCAGCAAGTGCTCCAAAGTGCTGAGCCATCTCTCCAGCAGGCTTTCTTTCATTATTTTGTGTATAGGGGAGGGGGAATCATATATGTGCCACAGTGGGTATGCAGAGGCCAGAGGCTAACTAAAGATGCTGGGCCTCACTTTTGAGCTGGTTTGATACTTCAAGCTGGCTGGTCCAGGAGTTCTAAGGATCCTGTCTCAGCCTTCCACAATGCATTGGGATTGCATAAGATACTATGTGACTTTAGCATGTGTTCTGGGTGTCTAACTTGGATCTTCAGGCTTGTGTATAAGTGCTTTAGCCACTGAGGCATCTCATCAGCCCATACTAAAGATTTCTTACTGTACACTATAAATAAAACTGGAAAAGAACGTGCGAGAATATCAACCATTATGCAGTTAGCTTTCCTCTTTACTATAATACTTATGTATATTTTGCTTGACTGATTACTGCTAGGTTACCTGTAGATGGTGGAGAATGTATTATGTCTGAAAACCAAAACAACGTACCTGCAAATGCAACAGCTGCAACACCTAGTCCTACAGCTATCAACCTTCTCCCCTGCGGAGGAAAAACACATTATCATTTATAGTCGTGCACATGATGCTGTGAGAGCAAATCACCTCAGTAACAATGATAGTTACATTAAATAAACTTCCTTCAAGTGCTGCTCGGACGAGGACAACTTAAAAATCTAAACTGTCTATGGGATTCTATATACTGCTTGCTTTATTCTCTCTCTCTCTCTCTCTCTCTCTCTCTCTCTCCCCACCCCCACCCCCCTTTACCCTCATCACCCCACTCCTGCATGGTTTTTCAAAACAGGGTTTCTCTGTGCAGCCTTGACTCTCCTGGAGCTGGAACTCACTTTTTAGACCATTCTGGCCTTGAAGTCACAGAGATTTACTGGTTCTGCTTCCTGAGTGCCACCACCTCTCAGTTACTAGCTAATTTTTAAGCTCTCTGCCCCCCTCCTTCTCCCTCTTGCTCCTGCTCGGCTCACTCCAGGCCCTGCTCACTCTGGCCCCTCCAACCTATAGGATTTTTCTTTTGTTTCTTATTACAGATGGTTGTGAACCACCATGTGGTTGTTCGGATTTGAACTCATAACCTCCAGAAGAGCAATCAATTCTCTTAACCACTGAGCCATCTCACCAGCCCTATTAGCAAATTTTTAGTAACCTAAAATATTTCCAGATTTTCACTTAATTTCTGAGCTCATTCTACCAAAGGGTTTCATATTATGTACTCTTAAAATCTTTTCTGCAAGCCGGGCATGGTGGCACACGCCTTTAATCCTATCACTCAGGAGGCAGAGGCAGGCGGATTTCTGAGTTTGAGGCCAGCCTGGTCTACAAAGTGAGTTCCAGGACAGCCAGGGCTATACAGAGAAACCCTGTCTCGACCCCCCCCCCCAAATCTTTTCTGTAGACTAGTCTCAATAATTGGTTTAATGTTTGTTTTCTGTAAAGATAACGTTTTTCTTCTGTAATACTTTATACTTACAATGCTCAATTGCATTTGCTGTATTTAGAAAGTTAATAAAACCTTACATATATCCTTAGAAAAGAAATAAAAATTCAAAAATTAGTGAAAATAACAAATGATTTTTAAACTAATTTTCTATTCTTCTAGGACAGGTAAGATTATTGTATAGCAAGAGCCTTTAATTCAGAATGTCATAACGTTAATGAGCTAATCCTGTTGAAAAAGATCTTAAAATTGGTTTAATGTCCATGTCATTCTAAGCTTTTTTCCTTAAACATCCTAAGAAACTACATCTACCATAAAAGAGAAGGTTGTAGCAGAGACAATGGTTGAACCCAGTATCCTTGGATCTCTTTGTCTTCTAGAATAAAGAATTTCTCTTTAGTCAGACATTCATTCCAAATCTCCCTTAGATTTCCGGTTTTGTTTTTTTAAACCAAAATCTATGGTTACCTGCACAGAACTTACGCAAAAGCGAGCCAGAGAGTTCTATGAGGAAAGATACATCTACGTCTTAGCAATCAAAGCTTAACCATGATTTGACTTTAAAACAATAATCATCAGATCAGAAAGGGCAGCTGCAGATGAGGAAGTGCACTGACTTACTCAGAGAAATTTCCAAGTTCCTTTCAGGTTACCCAGCCTCATTTGTACTAAACAGAAGGGAACTAAGTATAGGAGATATTCGAGAGGGATATGGTATCTTAGTTAGGGTTTTCATTGCTGAAGAGACACCATGGCCAAGACAACTCTTATAAAGGACAACGTTTAATTGAGGCTGGCTTACAAATTCAGAAGTTCAGTGTATTATCATCATGGTAAGACACATGGCAGCATCTAGGTAGGCATGGCACTGAAGGAACTGAGAGTTCTACATTTTGTTCCAAAGGCAAATAGAAGTCTGTTCCATGGGCAGCCAGGAGGAGGGCCTCAAAGGCCACCCCCACAGTGATATATTTCCTCCAAGAAGGCCACACTTACTCCAGCAAGGCCACACCTCCTGAAAGTGCCACAGCCTGGGCCAAGCATATTCAAATCACCACATATGGTTTTGCTATTTTTTAGAGCTTTCCTTGGTGCTATGTGTCATGGTGTTATAAACTTTCTACATCTTCTTTAATGACTGTGTTTTAATCAAACTACTTTTTTCTTTGGAAAATATATTACCCTTATAGTTTTTATATCTTCATCTCATTAGAAACACCCATTTATGCCAACACTGACCCTTCCTGTTCTTAATAACACTACAGCACCAATCTTCTATAGACTGACAGAAGTCTTTACAACAAGCAGCATATATTTAATATACAGATGGAATTCCTCCAACTGTATATTGGATATATTGGATATATACAGTTGGAGGAATTCTGCAACAAAAGACAATCCAGTAAGATCAGGCAGGATATTAGGCCAGGGGCTTTCATCTTTCTAAAAATTATTAGAATCAAGGACTTAGACAATGTGCCTATGTGAAAAGGCTTGAGTTAAAACCTCAGCAATGTTTGTGGGGGTCAGGACTAAAATCTAAATGGCTCATAAACATGATAAAATA
Source organism: Mus minutoides (assembly GCA_902729485.2). Classification (NCBI taxonomy): domain Eukaryota; kingdom Metazoa; phylum Chordata; class Mammalia; order Rodentia; family Muridae; genus Mus; species Mus minutoides. The sequence goes on from LR749571.1 coordinate 564,837, forward strand.
TTCAAGAATACACAGAGAATTCCAGCAACAATGAAAATATTCTTGCCACAATGTAAAGCTCTATATACTATTTGTAGAACTTAGTGATGCATACCAAACTGCTAGCAAGTCTGCACACACTCTATGGTTATTATTAGGATAAAGTGTATGAATATCTATAAAGGTCTTAGCACAATGGGTTAGCACATGTTAAATAGTAAATGTCAACTGCTTTAATAAAATCAGTAAAATAACCATCCAATATCAACTGTGTGTGGTGTGGCATAAGTCTTAGCAGAGTCCTTTGTCCCTTTTATTTATCTAAGTACAGGAAGATTCAAAGAACTGATTTCTGAGGAAGACTGCAGAAAATTAATTGATCTTCCCTAGGTTAAATACACAATCGTTTATAAAGCTTTAATACTGAGGTGAGACAATTAGCAAGCTGGGAGTCAGGGATCAAAAACAAGAGAACTCCCCTCCCCCATTACAACATCTCTCCCTTGTTTTGCACTTAATGAGATCAACTGCCTGCTCTGTTCAATCACAAATGAGGAGCATTTTATTTATTTATTTTTTTAAGAACAATTCAGTGATTCTTTTTTTTTCAATATTTTTTATTAGATATTTTCTTAATTTACATTTCAAATGCTATCCCGAAAGTTCCCTTCCCCCCCACCCTGTTCCCCTGCCCACCCACTCCCACTTCTTGGCCCAGGTGTTCCCCTGTATTGGGGTATATAAAGATTGCAATACCAAGGGGCCTCTTTTCCCAATGATGGCCGACTAGGCCATCTTCTACTACATATGCAGCTAGAGACATGAGCTCTGGGGTTTCTGGTTAGTTCATATTGTTGTTCCTCTTCTAGGGTTGCAGACCCCTTCAGCTCCTGGGGTTCTATCTCTAGCTTATGAGGAGCATTTTAAATCATTGCCAGCTACAAAATGAATGAGCACATCTTCCACCAAGAACACCTGACTGTTACAGAGTCTGTTAATGGCCTCCAAGATCATCTTTACAGTGTATGTGACTACCTTACTACTAGCAAGAGAATGATCTAAGTCCTAATTAACCACACGTGCACAAATAATTTAAATTTTTGAATACAATCAAGCCCACCCATAAACACGAAAGAGGTAACATGCTCTACCACCTGCCCAATGAGGTCCTGCCTGGCAAGGCCACCTGCTATTGCTGGCCAGAGTCTTACACTTTTGTTTCCAAATACACACCTCAAGTTCTTTTCTAAATAAAGCTTACTTTCTGGTCTGTAATGTCCATTTATAAATCCTTTTACCATGAAATCAATACTGTGGACAAAAAGGACTTGGATCTCCTTGGTTCCTCTCCTATATAACAGCATTACTCTAGTTTCAAACTCTTTGTATGGCAATTTTTGCAACATTTTGCTAATGCAAGAATTAAAAAATATGAGACAAATAGTTGCTAACAGAAAGCCATTGTAAAAAGGGATTCCTATGAGATTACAAATGACCTTGCTTTGCCTTATCAGCTGAAATAATCAGCTGAGTGAAAGAAACAAACATGAATGTTTGTTGAGCAAACAATTTCAGGAGGATAGAGTGAAGGAGAGACACATAAGCCCCAGAACTGCAACAGTTTCCCATTCTCAAGCCCCTCATTCTGGCAACTTTTCCTCTTGGCAGACCCCTCAATTTCCTTAGGGAGAGAGGCTGCCCCTTGCAGTGTGTGGTAATAAACAGTTCCATCGAGTGAGGTCAGACTCTGGACTCTTTATCGATGTCTTCAAAAATCTAACAGTTGCCTCTACAATTACAAAGAGAGTTTATTTCAGTACTAAAGGTATTTTATTAGGAAATATTAACCCCCTAGGCAATCACTTTATTCTAATAATAATGTAACTACATTGTATTTAAAAGTAACAAACCAATTTAATTCAATTAAGCGCCAAGTACTCTAATTATTTCCCTACTTGCTTCCCCAGGCCCATTCTCTACCGGCCTTTGTCTAGTTGTGTATTTTTCCCTCATTTCCCTTATCTCTAAAACTCTACCATTCAGTACTCATGCCCTCTGGCCTCTGGCTGACAACAGGATGAAGGTGAAACAGCATATGACTCCCCAGTTCCTTTTCTGCCTTGATCTTCCTGGGCTGTGGGTCTGTTGAATGAGTGTTTCTTCAAGCCTCAACTCTCAGATTTCTGCTCACAGTTTAGAGCCTTGCCTCCTCACTTAAGGGACATTCCCCAGCCCTTGCTTCTCTCCGTGATTTGTTGTCTCTTTTTGATTAACTTCTGACCCAGTCTGCGGGTCAGTCAACAGGGTCTGCAAGGGAAAGAGTGGGGATGGAGGGGCAAGAGACGTGAAAAATGGAGACAAGACAGTCTGTCTGATCTAGTCTCAAGTCTCCTTTATTGGAAGGTAACTATGGGTACAAGCTGGAGAGTGCAGCTGGAGACACTTAACCACAAGTCCAGGATATATAGGAGAAAAACAAGATGTTATCAGAGTGTGTTCAGCTGTGGTGGGTTTCTTGCAAAAACATCATTCTAGGAAAACAAATCTCTTATCAGGGTGGAAAAGTACCAACCTGTAAGTAAATGCCCAAGATGGCTGCAGAGATGATAGCTGCTTTCTGCAGAGTCGGCTCCCAACAAACTTCCCCTGCCCACACCCCAGCAAATACTTCCTTCATCAAAATATCGTCAACAAAACCATCCACATATTACAACTAGAACTTTCACTAATGTGCCTCTTATTACCTGCCACTTTATTACATACATACATATATGTAGGGTCTCTATCAAATGTGTCCATTAAGGACCCTGCACATAGTAGGCCTCCAATAGCATCGTCTCCATGAGAGTCTCCAAAGATCTTTATTGATATTCTTGTTACAATATTTACAATACTCTGTTCTTATTAAAATCAATGTATTTATTACTTTAAGTTGTATATAGAAACTGCTTTTGTCTCTTGCAGCTTTCTAGGTATCAAGAGTTGTTATAAAGG